>JANAVB010013598.1:5798857-6248382 GCA_029216955.1 Iris pallida | reverse complement strand
CAGCCCAAAAATTACCCAATAGATTAAGAACTAATCACTATTATTAGCCATGTAATTTAACATAAGATAATAAAAAGCTATCAGTAATTTAGGTTATAAATCGAAATGGGAAGAGGGCTGATCCGCTCGTTCTCTTCAATCTCCTAATCTAACCATTTAACACAGAGAGAAGAAAAGGGGGTTTGATGAGCGAAAGCTTCTCACAGTGGGGTGGAACGGGACACGCTGCCGAGAGGAGGCCGGTCGAAGGGTGCGGACGGAGGAGCGGGTTAGGAAGGCTCAGATGAAGGCGGCTCGATCGTGCAAACTAGATCGACGCTGGAGGGGATCGGCCACGACGGGTGGCCAGATCTAGTCGGGGGACGTGGGCGCCGACGAAGCCAAGGCAGTGGGTAGCTCATCTCTCACCCCTTTCCTCTCTCTATCTCTGTCACAACCCGCACCCGGTTTTCGGACGTGAGCTCGTGAGCAAGCCAGCTATATATCGAGCGGACTCTAGCCCAACTCGAGTACGTATAAGCTGTCTAGACAGGGTATCATGTCTAATCTAAACTATATCTCAATCCACATGAATATTGTAAAACAAAATGAACAAGTATGGGTCGTGGTCTGCAGCCCACCTATATGTCCAATTAGACTCTAAGAATAATACGAGTCTATAAAACTAAGCTGATAAGCAGGATATATCATGAAAGCACGAGAAGATAGTAAATCAATAACACTAACAAAATACCTGAATCATGCGATTGAGTCAACTACCACATGCTCAGCTAACTAACTCCGTGCAATCAGCTACCTAAAGAGATCATCAGGTCCTCAGAGGACTAGCAAGATACATAAAATATGTCTACTAATATGACAGTAAATCATGTATGGAGATAAGAACTCTGCAAGAAGAACATCTAAGGACGACGAGTCATATGAAATGTAATACTAGACTTGGCAAAACTATCAATCAAAACTCCTATAGCTTGTAGTACAATGCAAGATACTCCCAATCTATAGTGTTACAATTGACGTACAAAGCAGGATACTCTCAGTCGAGATTAGCCAATTCTAGTATCGATCTCCTCTCCTAAGGATATAAGGTCAAGTAGACTCCTATAAATCGTAGTACAATGCAAGATACTCCCAATTTATAGTGTCGTAAGTCAAGTCAATAAATCAATCAATATATTGCTATAGGTCGTAGTACAATGTAAGATACTCCCAATCTATAGTATATCTCAAGTCAAGTCAATCGAGCAATAACAAGATTAAAGAATCGGCTATAGGTCGTAGTACAATGTAAGATACTCAATCTATAGTATATCTTGAATGTAGTACAATGTAAGATACTCCCAGTCAAGAATGGTCAAGTCAAGGACAGATATAGAAACTGACAACTCACTCACGTGGCAAGGTAACACAAGAGACCAATAATCTAGCAATATCAAATACCCTATACGTGCACGTAATCTAGAACAAGTAAAGCATCAGAACGAATCAATCACAATATGGAATCATGCAATATGAAAAGGACTACAATAAGGAAAGAAAAACTATGTAAATACTGTATATGTTCGGCAAGGTATACTTGACTGGGGGTTGCACGGAGAACCAACAATGTATCGCCAATCAACAAGTCAGAAAGTCTAAGTCATCACAATGTCTCCGAAAGCTAAAATAAACGTTACCAACATTCTCAGAATAGTCAAATTAGCTAGGATTGCCTGTCCTTAAGTCCAATTCTGGACACAGGGGTTAAACGATAATTTCGGGCAAAAATGATGTCCGTCGTTGGACCCGCTTTGCACCGAAAAGCGTGCCAGAGTCAATGGTCTCTAAAGTTGTCAAACTATATGTCTACGAGTCCAGTTTTCCGATACGAACCAACCGTATGTCCAAAGTTGGATTTCGACGGGCCGTGCACAAAATCGCCCGTTGAGTCGGCCCGTAGGGCTCGCAAAACGGCGGTCCAATCAACTGTCTCAGAATCGGACCAAACTTGGCATACAGACCAGAACATGATACGGTCCTGTTGGCACAGTTTCGTCTCATTTGACGAGCGTGCACGTAGTAATTGGGAAACTTGCACAGGGGTAGATACGATGAATTTCGATGGATACGCATCAAATTCGTCGTGCACACGACGACCAATTTGAATTTCGTCAAAGCCCACATGTCCACGAAGCCGTTACGCACCTTTCGATGCTTTCGGTTCGCGATCGCGTCGTCTAGATTGGCGGAACGCACGTCGTATCGAAGGGTTTTTTCTATATTTTTACAGTTTTAAAAACAGATTTTCTCGAACTTTGGATTCAAAATATTGCGTATGGTGCATGAAAAATTAGACTGCAAAAAGGAGTTTGAGAGCTACATGTGGTTTACAACTACTGTCAAGAAGTTTTCAAAAATTTCTAATAGGTCGATTAGTAATCGTCTCCAAATATGGGGGTTTGGACCGTCTCATGTTCTGTTTTAAACAGGATTTCTGCGATGTTCGCGTTGATTTTCTGATCGATCCAGCACACTATAATTAAATCTATCTAAAGACAGTTGAAGTGGTATAAATTAGGTTTATACCTGTGAAAACGGTACGAAAGGATCGATCGTACACGAAGATTTCCCGCTACAAAACAACGCAACTGCTGCTTGTTGCTATTATGTTTTCTCTGTTCACGCGTGCACGTGCGGTTGCTCCGCCGTCTGGCGATGTGTGCGGCGGCGCACGGCGGTGGCGCACACGGGTTGGGTGGTTGTCCCCAGTGGGGGTCGCGTGTTTAAGATTAGGGTTTTCCTCCGCTTCTTTCTCTCGATCCCTCTATACTTATATGTTGTGCGCTCGGTTTAATATCAGCGGATAGCAGGAACAAGCCCTGGTTAGTTGCTGTTGGAAATATGTGGGGAGTGGTTGGACCTGAGCTCGGGCTTGTGAGCCTGGGCTCGGCTTGGGTTGTTCATTACATTAAGAACAATGGTAATAGTAATAATAATAATAATAATATAATAATCATTTTAATATATATATTATATAATATATATATATATATATATATATTATAATATATATATATATATATATATATATATATATTGGTATTGCAAATATTACTTATATATGGAGTGTAACTATGTCTTGTAACATATATATATAATATTATATATATATAATTATATATATATATATATCTATATATAGATATATATATAATATATATATATAATATTTTTGTATTGCAAAATATATATATTTATATATAATATATATATATAGATATATATATATATATATATATCTAATATATATAAAAATATAATAGATATATATATCTATATATATATATTTATATATATATATATATATATATTTTTATATATATATATATATATATCTAATATATATATAATATAAAATATATATATATATAAAATATATATAATATATATATTATTATATATATATAATTATTATATTTTATATATAATATCTATATATATTATATAATATAATATATATATATATATTATATATATATATTACAAGACATAGTTACACTCCATATATAATGAGTCATATTTGCAATACCAAAAATAAATACATTTAGCTTACAAAAATTATATAATAAACCTTATTGTAAATAAATACTAAACTTATAATCAATATATAATTAAACTATTATAAGTGTATACATCTGTAATTAAATTAAATAAAAGTATGTACATATAATCAAATACATGCAAGATCCTATTAAACCTACTGATTCCAAAAGAATGTACAAAGACATTATTTATAAACTATATTATCCCTTTAATGATATTATATATATATATATTATTATATATATATATATACACATCTACATGGTCGTTTCGATATGTCTACATGAGTTGGGAATAGCTTGGGTCAAGTCTGTGCCAGAATAGTACAGTCGGGTTTCCTAAGAGTCAATAATCTAATAATAAATAAATAACAATTTAACTATTTCTAGGAGTTAAGTCGCAACTTAGCTTAGTTTTCCTAGTTAGAGCACACCTATTGCTGGGTCTTCCTTGGCATGGATAATACACTAGTCAAGGCACGCCACTATACTATCCGTGCCATGGTTCCTAGTCGTCAGGTACTCCAAAACTCAACCATGTCTTAAGGTCATCTACCGTAATAATTAACTAAATAATTATTTATAAAAAAATTTTAAAAATCACCATTCAAATCCAATAAATAGAAAAAAAAAATTCAAACATTTCCGGAAAGGGGAGCTACAAATCTACCCACCTAAAAATAATTTTGTCCTCGAAATTCTAATTCGTAATTATTCCTTAAAATTTTAAAGTCCTCAATTTAATTCCTCAAAAGTATTTTATAACCTTCTCTAGTCAATTCGTAACTACGAAACTTCGAGGACTTCTACCCACCTTTGGTCACACTACTCCTCAAAATACGGTCACTAAGTCTTATGGTTCTTCTAACTAGTTGTTAACAATTCCACCGGCAGATATCTAGGCATATGGCATCTATACTCCCTCATATCTATAACAACCAAACATTCATTAGTCAAGCAATATTACTATAATTTAAGAATTTCTAATGAATCCTAGACAGCACGATCATTCGTCACCTCGAATAGGAAGGGACGAGAATCAATGGTAAAAGAAGACAAGGAAGAATAATCGAGAACGAATACGAAGTTTCAAAGACGGTAGAGAAATTTCTAGGAGAATTTTAAGGCAGTATGGATTGAGATTTCTAAGGGTTTAGTCATATTCACAGGCTCGTACCAGTTCAGTACATAACGTACGATATACTCTGACCTGCATGGGCCACCACAAAACTTGTCACGACCCGCACCCAGTTTTCGGACGCGAGCTCGTGAGCAAGCCAGCTACGTATCGAGCGGACTCCTGCCCGACTCGAGTACGTATAAGCTGTCTACGACAGGGTATCATGTCTAATCTAAACTATATCTCAATCCACATGAATATTGTAAAACAAGAATGAACAAGTATGGTTCGTGTTCTGTAGCCCACTAGCTTATATGTCTGATTAGATTCTAAGAATAATATGAGTCTATAAAACTAAGCTGATAAGCAGGATATATCATGAAAGCAAGAGAAGATAGTAAATCAATAACACTAACAAAATACCTGAATCATGCGATTGAAGTCAACTACCACATGCTCAGCGAACTAACTCCGTGCAATCAGCTACCTGAAGAGATCATCAGGTCCTCAGAGGACTAGCAAGATACATAAAACATGCCTAATAATATTATAGTAAATAACATGTATGGAGGATAAGAACTCTGCAAGAAGAACATCTAAGGACGAAGTCGTGTAGAAATGTAATACTAGACTTGGTAAACTGTCAATCAAATCTCCTATAGCTTGTAGTACAATGCAAGATACTCCCAATATAGTGTTTCAATTGACGTACAAAGCAGGATACTCTCAGTCGAGATTAGCCAATTCTATATCGATCTCTCCTAAGGATACATGGTCAAGTAGACTCCTATAAATCGTAGTATAATGTAAGATACTCCCAATTTATAGTGTTGCAAGTCAAGTCAATCAATCAATCAATATATGCTATAGGTCGTAGTACAATATAAGATACTCCCAATCTATAGTATATCTCAAGTCAAGTCAATCGAGCAATATCAAGATTAAAGAATCGGCTATAGGTCGTAGTACAATGTAAGATACTCCCAATCTATAGTATATCTTGACTGTAGTACAATGCAAGATACTTCCAGTCAAATGGTTAAGTCAAGGACAGATATAGAAACTAACAACTCACTCACGAGTCAGGTAACATAAGAGACCAATATCTAGCAATGTCAAATACCCTATACGTGCACGTAATCTAGAAGTAAAGCAATCAAGGACGAATCAATCACAATATGGAATCATATGACAATATGAAAAGGACTACAATAAGGAAAGAGAAACCATGTAAATATTGTATATGTTCGACAAGGTATACTTGCCTAGGGGTTGCACAGAGAACCAAAAAGTATCGCCAATCAACAAGTCAGAAAGTCCAAGTCATCACAATTGTCTCCGAAAGCTAAAATAAACGTTACCAACATTCTTAGAATAGTCAAATTAGCTAGGATTGCCTGTCCTTAAGTTCAATTCTGGACACAGGGGTAAAACGGTAATTTCGGGCAAAAACGATGTCCGCCGTTAGACCCGCTTTGCACCGAAAAGTGTGCCAGAGTCAATGGTCTCTAAAGTCGTCAAACTATATGTCTATGGGTCCAATTTTCTGATACGAACCCAACCGTATATCCAAATTGGATTTCGACGGGCCGTGCACAAAATCGCCCGTCGAGTCGGACCGTAGGGCCCGTAAAACGGTGGTCCAATCAACTGTCTCAGAATCGGACCAAACTTGGCATACAGGACCAGAAAATAATACAGTCCTGTTGGTGCAGGTTTCGTCTCGATTTGACGAGCATGCACGAAGTAATTGGAAAACTTGCACAGGGGTCGATACGGTGAATTTTGACGGATACGCATCAAATTCGTCGTGCACACGTGACCAATTTGAATTCCGTCAAAGTCCACACGTCCACGAAGCCGTTACGCACCTTTCGCTGCTTTCGGTTCACGACCACGTCCCCCGGATTGACGGGACGCACGTCGTATCGAAGGGTTTTTCTATATTTTTACAGTTTTAAAAACAGGTTTTTCTCGAACTTTGGATTCAAAATAATTTGCGTATGGTGCATGAAAAATTAGACTACAAAAAGGGAGTTTGAGAGCTACATGTGGTTTACAAATACTGTCAAGAAGTTTCAAAAATTTCTAATAGGTCGATTATGAATCGTCTCCAAATATGGGGGTTTGGACCGTCCCATATTCTGTTTTGAACAGGATTTCCGCGATGTTCGCGTTGATTTTCTGATCGATCCAGCGCACTATAATTAAATCTATCTGAAGACAGTTGAAGTGGTATAGATTAGGTTTATACCTGTAAAAATGGCACGAAGAAGGATCGATCGTACACGAAGAATTCCCGCTACAAAACAGCACAACTGCTGCTTGTTGCTGTTCTGTTTTCTCTGTTCACTCGTGGACGCGCGGTTGCTCCGTCGTCCGGCGACGCATGTGGCGGCGCATGGCGGTGGCGCGCACGGGGTCGGGTGGTTATCCAACCAGTGGGGATGGCGCGTGTTTAAGATTAGTGTTTTTCCTCCGCTTCTCTCTCTCGATCCCTCTATACTTATATGTTGTGCGCCCGGTTTAACATCAGCGAATAGCAGGAACAAGCCCTGGTTAGTTGCTGTTGGAAAATATGTGTGGAGTGGTTGGGCCTGAGCTCGGGCTTGTGAGCCTGGGCTCGGCTTGGGTTGTTCATTACATTAAGAACAATGGTAATAGTAATAATAATAATAATAATGATAATAATAATAATAATCATCATCACCTTATTTCTTATAAATTAAATCCCTATATAATAATGTATATATATATATATATATATATATATATATATATAATATATATATATATATATATATATATATATATATGTTACAAAAAAAAAAATATATATATATATATGTTACAAGACATAGTTACACTCCATATATAATAAGTAATATTTGCAATACCAAAATAAATACATTTATAACTTACAAAAATTATATAATAAACCTTATGTAATATAAATACTAAACTTATAATCAATATATAATTAAACTGTTATAAGTGTATACATCTGTAATTAAATTAAATAAAAGTATGTACATATAATCAAATACAGACAAGATCGTATTTAACCTACTGATTCCAAAAGATTATACAAAGACATTATTTATAAAATATATTATCCCTTTAATGATATTATATATATATATATATATATATATATATATATATATATATATATATATATATATATATATATATATATATATATATATATATATATATATATATATATTATATATCGTATATAACTATTATAAATTATTTTCTTGGCCATAAAAGGAAAATACCAATACAATTATTATTATATATATAAATACCATATACATCTACATGGTCGTTTCGATATGTCTACATGAGTTGGAACTGGCTTGGGTCAAGTCTGTGCCAGAATAGTACAGTCGGGTCTCCTAAGAGTCAATAATCTAATAATAAATAAATAAAAATTTAATTATTTCTAGGACTTAAGTCGCAACTTAGCTTGGTTTTCCTAGTTAGAGCACACCTATGGCTGGGTCTTTCTTGGCATGGATAATACACTAGTCAAGGCACGCCACTGTACTATCCGTTCCATGGTTCCTAGTCGTTAGGTACTTCAAAACTCAACCATGTCTTAAGGTCATCTACCGTAATAATTAACTAAATAATTATTTATAAAAACAAATTTTAAAAATCACCATTCAAATCCAATAAATAGAAAAAAATAATTTCAAACATTTCTGGGAAGGGGAGCTACAATCTCTCTCTCCATTCATATGTGGTGGCGGCGGTGGAGTGGGTTTCGGTGGCCGTGGTGGCGTAGGGACGATGATGGTGGTGGTCTGGTAGTGTTGGCGGTGACAGAGGGGACTGGGGCCAGAGTGGTGATGATGATGTTGGGGTGATGGTTGATGTTGTGGCCGACTGCTGGAGGGGAGCTGGCCAGCAGGGGGTCGTGGCTGGCCGGGTCGAGACATGAAGAGGCTGGGATGATGCTGATGGTGGTGACGGAAAGATCTGGAGCAGAGGGTAGATACGGTGGTGGGGGTCCTGCCAGTTGGCCGTGGTGGTGGTTTTTAGTCGGATGGAGGGAGCAGGGTGGTCTGAAAATAGGGAGGCTTGGTTGGCGGCTATAGAAAATTTAGAATTTTTAGGAAATTTCTATGTTGTAGACTATTGGGGAGTCCCAATATTTATAGTATTATTGTAGGAAAACCCTAATGGCAAGATTGTAATAGATGTAGAAAAGTATAGTAGAAATACTAATCATTAACACTTAGTAGCTAACCATAATTAAATTAGCTAAATAAAAGTATTTTTATTTATAAAAAATGTTTTGACCAACCCTTTTCATTTGTATTAAAGTAATATTTATAACTTATGTATATATTAGAAAGGAGCAGGAAAAATCAATTAGAATAAAACCTCACATATAAAAATAGTTTTCCTCCAAATTAACGAACCACAAAATACCGATAGTATTTACGATTGAAAATACGTTTCATATCAAAATTTACGATTTCAAAGATTTTCAGAAAAAAAACAAAAATTAGAATTAAAAAAATATTCTGAAAATTTAAAATTCGGTTATCGGAGGTTAGAAATCTAACCTCCTTAAAGATATTTCGTCCTTAAAATTTAAGGTTATCAGAGGCATCAAAACATGATAGAGAGTTTAGTCAACACCTTAGACAAAATCAAAGAACGATGACTTTGGCACGATTAAGATAATCAATTTCAAAATCACTTAGGCACGACTAATGATTTTGGCATGATAGAATCGTAGTACAGACAATATAATGTAGGCGCGATTAGATAATAAACTCAAGTCATTCAGGCACGATCTCAGTCATAGCTAGAAGAATCGAAGGTAGAATTCGAAATTCAAATATGGAATGATTTAGTAGAGTCTGGCTTGAAGATAAATAAAAATTATATTCAAAATCGCATAGGCACGATCAAGATTAGAACTTAGTTATGACCAAAAATAAAGTTTTGGCATGACGAGATTTGAAGTCACAGTCTTATAGGCACGATTAAGAAATAAATTTAAGTTATTTAAGCGCGAAGTCGCGTCTGGGAAAATCAAAATCGTTCAGTTACGATCACGTTAGAATCAAATTGAAGTATAGAATGATCAATAGGATCTAGGTTCGATAAAATTAGATTCAAGGTTATATAGGCACGATCAAATATGCAAACGATGCGATTGGGCACCATAAAAATAATCAAAGGTTGAGCACGATCAATTTATAAGGATCAAAACCACTTGATTACGTGCAAAATCAAGGCTTAGACGTGCTTAAGAATTTTTGGATGACTAGAATCACTTAGTCACGTTTAGGATAAAGCTATGAAGAAGATTAAAACCTAGGCATGATTAGGAATAAAATCTAAACACGAGCGACTATAGAATCAAAATTTAGACACGAAGTAATGGTTTATTCAAACATGATCAAAATTCAGATTCTGACATGACTAAGTTCATAATTAAATTCGATAGTCGTGATCAAAGATTAGTAATTTTAGGCATGATTCAGGGATAAAATTAATACGTACAGTCACGATCATTGAAATAAAAGTCGTCTAGTCATGCCAGGTCACCTAGGCACGACCAAACATGAAGAATAGTTGTTAAATCTAATCATTATCAGAGCGAGATTAAATCAAAGGTTTAGGCACGAGTGATAATGGCATTTAAATCGAAACATGATCATAATCAAAGTTTCGACACGATCAAGGATAAAGTCAGTCTAACCTTGATCAAAATAGTATTTAGATATAATCGAAGTATAGGCACGAGCAATAAATTGATGGAAATCAGATCACGATTGAATTTAAATCACTTTAGTATGTTCAAGAATCAAGAACCTTGGCACAATAAGGAAGATGATCGAATCAATTTGGTCACGGTCAAAGTGAATCACAATTTAGCGATATTGAATTTGATGAACGATTCAAGGATAGGTAAATCAATCTCTTCCACTAGGATATGAAAATCAATGATATGATTTTTTAGAAGAAAGTTAAGGTAATCATCTCATTATACTTCAACCACTACCAAGATCATCCAATCGTCATTTCTCAATTACGTTTTTATCTTGCAACTCCAGATACACTACTACCATAGTCTTTAGTCATGAAGATTAAACTCCTCTGTAATACTATAGGCTTGACCTTCATTTCTAAGTCACTAATCAGGAACATATTCTTGTTAGAACTTCTCAATCATTTTTTCAAATCTATTATCAACTTAGTCCAAATTTCTCCGCTTTGTCTTTAACCTCGATCCAAAATTTCTGAATCATGGTTCATAAAATCCTTGAACTTGTTCAAACTACGCCCTGATAATACTGAAATCTAATGCCACCCTACCATATAAAAAATTATTCTCTATCATTTTAAATATCAGCCTTCATAATTCGTTCAACTTTTATACCTTCAAATATTTTTCTTATTAAAATTAAGAATTTCCACAAAAGTCTTTAGATTTTTCTATAACTCAAAATCTTTGTGTTCTTCCGGTTCATAATCATTCTCTTACCAATCTTTGTTCAATTTCAATGTCATCACCACATGTAGTCATAAGCTTCCTTCCATGTATTTGGATTCCTAATTTTAGTATCTAGTCTTAATTCTATAATGTAATATCTCTAGAACCAGCAACAACAGAAAAACATCTAAATAGTCAAAAATCAAATCATCCTTGAATATCCTTATCAGTTCTAAAAATACAAACACAAAATATTGTAGTTCTCACCCTTAATATATATTCTTCTGATCTCCTTACTCAAAATCCTCGTACGTTCTTTCTAAGGTAATCCATACTCAAAATAATCCTCTATGTGTAATCGTTTTCAAATTGATAATATCGTTCGCTTGATTTTGTTTCCAATCTCAGTTATATCCTCATCCCACTAATTTTATCTAAATGTCCAATATTTTATATTCCTGCCAAGATTACCACATGATAACAAATTTTGTCCTTTCTGAGATAGTTGATTACAATACTTCCTCAGACTTTCATAAGTAGAAAGATACAGAAGTTCAAGAGATTTCAAAGTGCAGCTAACAGGTAGATATGAGGTAATTGATCGACGTAAATAGACAGAGTTAATTAAGACAAAGAAATGATGATATGAATTTGTTCTTGCTCATCTGCTCATGACGAAGTCGTTTCCATCCCTTTTTTTGCACTTGTCTACATTCAATAAAAGCATAAAATTTTAACCTTCAAGGTATTCACCTTTGTCTAATAATCAAACCCTTCCTCACTATGTCCTCCTGGTGACTCCAAGTCACTATCTATCAAATACTGATAAAACTTGTCTAATCTCTATACGTAGGGTCATTTATCTACTTGGTATTCATATGAACTCTTTCAGACTTCCATGTCTAGGTTTGTCGGGATCTTTCTAATATGAGAAATTTTCCATCATTCTTATCATCCACAATTGTTATCTCTATGTCATTAAAATTTTCTATTTTAGTTCCAAAATTTATCCTCCCTCCTATTTAAGAAACCTTAATTATTATTCATAGTCAAATAAATTTGTTGATAATCACATAGAAATTATAATTCCTATATATATAACCGTTCTTAAAACTCTATTTGTCAGTAACTAATCCAAGTTGTACGACTCTCTGGCTTTGTCAAATCCTCTTAATCAAGTTGTAAAGCCTAAGTATCCCTAATCCAGTTCTCAGTCATCACTCCTGCAAATTTATTCTGATCCTTCTACTATTTTTGTCTCAGTAATTCCTGGGAAATTATGGAATTCCATTCCCTATAGAATGGCCATAGCTCGTGCCACTTCCTTGGCTACTCAAGCAATAAAACTACTCAATATTTTCTTTGACTGTAAAAATTATATAAAACTTCTCTTTAATATTTTCCTTGTCGCAAGCCCATACAATACTTCCCTATAATCTTCAGAATTATAATCCATATTTATGAATCATTCCAGGCCTGACTATATATTCCTTGCTTCGCTGAGTTTGTTATCTTTTGTTTATCTCTCAAACCTATTTCATCAAACCCTCAAGTCCCAAAAGTACCATCTTGGTCAAATTTAAAATTTCTTGAATATAACCTAGGTTGTCTAATCATTTGCTCTCAACCTGAATGATTATAGGTTCAACTTCTACTTTCTAGTTCTTTCTAGAGTCCATAAAACACATCTTCATGCAAGAGTAGGGTTCGACAACGGACATGTATTTCAAAAATCAGGATGAGCAAAAGTGAATGAAAATAGACTTAATATAGTTCGAAGTAAGATTCTCAGGGGTCATCCTTAGAAACTATCAAAAGATCCTAATATGTGATTGAGTACCAAACTCCTAGTATATTTTATGGTCCAAATCTATAAATATATGTGATTGAGTACCAAACTCCTAGGAGATTTATCCATCCTTGGTACCAGATCGAAGCTGGCGGGGATCGGCCGCGGCAGGTGGCCGGATCTGTTCAGGGGACATAGGCGCCGACGGAGCTAAGGCTGTGGTTAGGTCATCTCTCGCTCCCTTCCTCTCTTTATACCTCTCTCTATTCTTGTGTGGCGGTGGCGGTGGCGGTGGAGCGGGTTTCGGTGGCCGTGGTAGCGTAGGAACGATGATGGTGTTGGTCTGGTAGTGTTGGCGGTGACAGAGGGGGGTTGGGGCCGGAGTGCAGATTATGATGTCGGGTGATGATTGATGTTGTTGTCGGCTGCAAGAGGGAACTGGCCAGTAGGGGGTTGTGGCTGGCCGGGTCGAGATAAAAAGAGGCTGGGATGATTCTGATGGTGGTACCGGGGTGGTCTGGAACAGAGGGTGGATACAGTTGTGGGGGTCCTGTCAGTTGGTCGTGGTGGTGGTGTTTTTTGGTCGGATGGAGGGAGCGGGGTGGTCTGATAATGGGGAGACTTGGCTAGCGGCTATAGGAAATTTAGGGTTTTTAGGAAATTTCTATGATATAAACTATTTGGAAGTTCCCATATTTTTAGGATTGATGTTGGGAAACCCTAATGGCAAGATTGTAATAGATGTAGGAAAATATAGTAGAAATACTAACCACTAACACTTAGTTGCTAACCACTAATTAAATTCGCTAAATTATTTTTATTTATAAAAAAATGTTTTAACCAACCCTTGTTATTTGTATAAAAGTAATATTTATAATTTATGTGTATATTAGAGAGAAGGAACAGGAAAAATCAACTAGAATAAAACCTCACATATAAAAATAGTTTTCCTCCAAATTAACGACCCCCAAAATATTGATAGTATTTACGATTGAAATTAAATTTCATATCAAAATTTATGATTTCAAATAGTAATTAAAAAATATTCTGTAAATTCAAAATTTAGTTATCGGAGGTTACAATTTTCTGCCCATGACGGAGGGTTGCCTGCTTGACAACCGCCTGTTGTGACTCAATCAAAAGTTGAGTCTTTTGCTCCTAGAGTAGATGGATCTTTTCATCAATATCTGCCACGTACTGGTCTAGGATCTCTCGAAGGCTGACCTGAGTCTCCTTAGCAATCGCAAGCTCATGCTACTTTGTTCTAGCTTCAGCCAGGTCGTGCTCCAGACTGGCTTGGCTGGACGACTAAGCTGACTTGACTTCAACAATCTCAGTTGTCAGCCTATTCTGCTCTTCCTTTATCAGAAAAGTGAGGTCATACCTTTGGACGGCCTAGAGCTCGACCAAACAATGTACCAGCTCACCAACCGATACCTCCAAAGCCACGTGCATAGCCTCATAGCCCTGGCGAGATCTTATGGTGCGACCTGCAGAAGTGTTGATGTCTTGGCCATTACAAAAGTATGGCCATGCTCCAGCATAGTGGACACCCCTTCTTTAAAATTTTATAAAAGATCTCGATACTGAACTTCGCATAATCATCTGCTTCGGCTGATGTTTGAGGCATCATCAAAAACACCATTATCGAGGATCCGATAAAAGCAGGAGCGGTAGTGGAGTCAAAGGTGGCAGATCTCGGCAGTGTAGTGGCCTTCGACGGAGCAACCGTCACCCCTTCAATTGAACCCCTAGCCACTGATATGGCTTGATTGGCCTCTTTCCAAGGAGACTCTGACCCAAGTACCCCTGAGATCGGAGTATCCTCTAGCCCGAGCTAATCATCGAAGGCACTAGAACTAAGTTCGATGTGGGGCAGTGTATCTCCAGTTACGGTTCTCTATGGAACATAAATGGAAGTAGGACCTCCCACATTGGAAGCCTCACCAGCATCTAGACCTGTATTGGAGACGTCTCCAACATCAGAGTATGCTGTTACTAGGGCAGGAGTAGGACTCGACATCAGAGCTGCCTCCTCCATTTTACTTTCATGGGGTGACCCGACAGGGACTTCTCCATCGCTTGCCTCGAGCTAGCTATCAGTCCCGGTCAGCGGCCCCTCTTATTCTACCCCAGTCTCAACTTCGAGGGGAGCTTTCAGCCGTTCTCAGGGTCTGTTCATGGTTTCTTCAGCTGCCACATCAGTGTCAACAGCTCCGGACTCAGCAAAGATTCCTTCTGATGTGTACCTACAAACAAAATATTGTTACAATCGATACCAAAATATACGTCTATGTATTAGTACAAAGAAGAGGTACCTAAGAGGCTCGCTGAGGGTCGGTCAGTATTAAGTGCCTTTGGCAAAGTCATCCTTCGCGAAGTCAAAAGAGGAAGGAGTCTCGACTCGGGTATCAATATCTCGGGCCTCTCTACCTTGAGGGTCCACAACCAGAGGGATATGCTCTTCGAAAGAGCTGACTACTTCCTTCTCAAAAGATTCGTCTAAGTCCTTCTTCGAAGACCAAGATTTCTTCTTCGCAACCTGCACACGAGGAAAGCACGATAAGTGAAAGAAGAAAACTTTATTCCTTGATGGACATTAATTTATTTACCTTTAATGGGCAGCACCTTTTCTTTTTCTCTACAGGCGGGAGAGGAGGCTGCACCACCCTTGTGGTCTTAGACATCAACAATTTTTTCAGCCTCTTCGGAGCATATGAACCCTCTCCCGCTGAAGTACGCTTCTTCAAACGGGTGTCCGCAGGCTCCTCCAGCGGCTCCTCTTCCTCTTCCTTCGGAGTAGTCGATGCCCTTTCTACTACTTGAGCACCTGATGGAAGATACGTCCGGGCCTCCCTGATCGTGTCCGATGATGCCTCAAGCTTAGTCCCAATTATGAAGCTCTTTTCTCGATAATAACCGGGAGAAAGTGTTCACCGAATAGTAGAACTTCATGACATAATATAAAATATGGGTTTGTGATTCTGCAGTAGCGCCTGAAGCGCGCTCCCGTACACCCAGCATTGTAATATTGCCAAGCTCGGGCTCTATCCAGCAGGCTTTCGACGTACCCCAGGTAGGTGCTCGGGTTGTTAAACATTAACTGGCTATAGCCGAAATGACAGGCAAAATGGCATGGTAAATATGGCTCAACAAAGGCGTGATTCTTGTTCCGATAAACCAAGTACGAAGGTCGGATACATTGTAACCAATGCAACCCCCATGTCGGTAGGTTGGAAGCATCAACATATGTGTCCTCCAGTTCCTCATCAGCTTCAAACCCCAAGTAGAATGGGCAACTTTGAAAAAGTCCTACCCATTCAGATGGGACAAAACCTTCTAGCATACTGGGATGCCGACATGAAACCACTTTCTCTTTCGATAGCGACGAATAAAAGCATCTCCCTTAACATGGCTCTCCTCTAGGCTAGGGCTCATCACGATGGGATGGCATAGTATTAACCATCCCATTAAATAGTGTTAAGGTAGGTCCACTCGAGCAAAGTTTCCACCCATCCCTTGAATAACCTTCTCCACAAACTCACGTAGACCTTGTTGAAGGTTTCAAACCATAGCAGGGAGCTGGGCCAAGCGATGACCAAAGGCTAGCTTTACGGCAGCTAAGATAAGGTTTACGTGAGTTTGGGGACATGTTGTGTATACCATGCTAGAAGTCGCTATAAACATTGGAAGCAGGTACCCCTTCTGCATCTATTCGGGGACTCTTCTCACCCAATTCCTTCATCCGAGTGATGACATCTTTTTCGGAAGTGCCCAAAAGAGTGGTGATGTGAAGCTTCTTCGGGTCATCATTGTCACATCCGGATCCCTCAGAGTCCTTTCGTCCTCGCTTCGGACTCTGTGGAACCATTCGTCCTCGCTTAGGTGTGATTTCGTACAAGCCTAAGTTGTACTTATACAAGGCTAAGACCTGTACAATGGCAAGATAGATAAGATAGACAGTAGTGCAGCGAAACATAATTGTAGATAATTGAAGCAGCAGCCGACGTATTGCAGAATTATGAATTAAAATACAATGATAACAAGAAACAATTCCCTTTATTGATATCTTTGAACAGATAACAAGCTCTCATTTTCTCTCTGATACATGCTATATGACTTACAATCTCTTAAGAACTTTACAGATTACAATGATCTCATTTCATACATTATATTCCTTTATATACAAAACCAACTCTTTGAAACATATGTCTGTCTCTTGGCATCTCTTCTAATTTTTGGCTGTTGAGGATGAGGCTTGGGCTATCGCTTCGGACTATTCATCTCGATGCATCTTGCGCCTGCATGCAGACTGATGGTGGGTCAGTATATCAACATACTGGTGATTGTGAACAAATGCTACATCGTCTGAAATGATCACTAATTCATTTAGTGAGAAAATATTTCTTGTGATGTGCTCTTGCTATTTTTACCTATGTTCATTTTATGTAGATTAGAATCATATTACATTTTTGGAAAACACTTACGAAAAGCCACAGTTCACCTCTATTCATTTCAAGCATACAAGGGAATGTTCATTTCATATAAAGTGTGTAGCGTGCTTTGTAACCATATCGTATTAGGGACATTAGCAACATTCTATGCATCAAAACATCTTTATCAACTCTTTGAAACAACAATATTTCATTGCATCAGATTATTCATAGAAGCATTTCATTATGGAAACATAAGCAATAGCGGACATCACTTATTCAGTGATTCGTGATTCTAACCCATAGCCGACGATCCATCCCTGCACAAGACAAGGATTATCATAAATATGATATAACCGACATTATTCTTTGTCCGTCTCTACATTGTTAGCTCTTAACAAAATCTTTCTTATATGCACGTCATCGATTAGCAGCTGTGACTCAAGGCTCTGCTCTGCATTAACATATGCGTAGACCAGCAACTGTGACCCAACGTTCAGCTCTACACTGATAACACCGATGCCAGCAGCTACAACTCAAGGTTCGGCTCTTCACTAACCGACACCTATCTATATGATGGTCCATGGGTTATTTCCCATAGTTAGCCCTTGTGACTCTCAGGTTCAGCTCATCGCTAGTGGACACTCTCTCTATACACCGTAAGGTCGCTTTTACCTCAGGGTGTTACTCTATCCCCCCAGGCCAAGTGGCTCTAGTGCCCTGGAACCGGTCGTGAGGATCTATACTTGTGCACAAGTTGTCCAGGACTAATGCATGTATGAAACTCTATCAGATAAACTCTATAATGCAGATCATCGGACATCAATTCATATTTCGTCTGTTCTCTTCTTTTCATATAACCGAGTCTGTAGCTCTACTCTTTTCTCTATATGGACAAGCCATATCATCTCTGTCAATATCACAATGTGCCTTCTATACATCTCTGTCTTTATAGCAACAACCGAGGGACAATGAACAATCTTTATTTAAACAAGCACGATAATAGCTTTGAACACCAACATGAAATCTACTCTGATAGCTTACTATTCTGGGACATTTGAGTATTCTCTTTCCTCTTCTTATTAAGCATGGCAACAGTTCATGGTTTTCAGGCAACATATCTACTTTAGCATGTCATCATCTTATTTGATTTAACATAGCAACGGTTCATTTTATTCTATCAGGCAACAATCTTTCTTTTAGTATATAGGTTCTCTCTTTCTTGTACTTAGCATAGCAACATGTGAATTCTCTACAAGTATACTGATTGATTACCATCTTGTTAGACATAAGCAAATCAGAAAATGAGTTCTCGTCCACTCACCCAAATCAGCCGTCTTCTGTTGTAGAGCCAGCAATCTGACCTATCTATTTATCTAGTGCCTTCGCGGAGCAGGGCATTATAATCGTGATGTTGGGTAAAGACATAATCTCTCTAAGAAATCACGTAGGGGAAAGCCCTTGTCTTGGTATTTTGCTGGCACACATGATGATGGCATAGCAGTTATACACCGCCATCATTTTTGGCTCCTTCGTCTCTAAATTAAAAATCTTCTCGTTGGTCAGGGAATAATCCTTATACGATTTAGTACCCTAGGGAACCTTTGAGACTTCGAATATTTTGGGGAGAGCCAAACCCATTTCTCCTCCAGGTGTGTAGAACGTCCCAGTATGGAGATTATATAGCTCAAGAAGAGCCAGAAACATATGTTGGTTCATCTCCATGCCAAATTAGGTAGCCCATATGGCATAGTACAAACCAAGCTCCCTGAGCTCGTCTTTATATTTTGTTAAGATCCTCAAAGTCAGATCATCCCATTTTGGTTCATGGTGGCACTAATCTTCGACCCAAAACTCGCCCATTAAGTATGAAGGCTTGGCCTGCAGCATAAGATTCGAAAAGTCAAACCACCAAAAGAAAAAGTGTCAGAGGGTACATCACTGAGCAAACTCCCAGGGCACAACAATCGTAGAGAGTAGGATGGTCCTCCTCGTATGTAGGTAAACACTACAACAAAAATACCTTTTAATGACGGCTAAAAATCATCATTAATTGCAAACTATGACGCTTTTTTTCTCTGTCCAAGCGTTATGAAATCGGATGTTATAAATGTTTTTAAAAGCGTTAAAGATAATTCATCCAAAATCGTCATTAATAGGTTGAATTTCTGCTACGTTTTATTTTCAAAGCGTTATAGATAGTTATGAAAAACTGCAGTATATGGTCGTTGTATCACATTTATAACGCTCTATACTACATGTTATACATTCCAAACGCTGCTCAATTCAATTCGAAAACAACCACTTTGAACCATATTCACAACAAAGTATTGAAATGTAATATAAAGTACCATTCTCTATTTTATTGTCTCAAAATAGAGTATTTTAGCTACCATTCTACATTTCTCCATTTCATTATATACATCTTCTTAAAATATATAGAGTATCCAATATAGAGTACACTTTAGCTACATCAAAACTATCGACATCAAAAATCTTACAGATACTGTAGCGAAGAAGCACACATATAACACTTCAACTTGGTCACATGAAGACTGTCCATAGCACATGTACGTATAGCAAAACCCTGAAAAAGAAAGCAAAACCCTCACTTTTAGAGTCTGTCAATTATAGAGTCTATGATTTATATCGAAAAACCGAGAGTATCGGAGTACTCTAATAAAAATTGAAACCGACAAATAAAGTAAAACATCTAGGCATGGCATAGTGGACATAGTCCCAAAATCAACGATACAGGCATGCTAATGGAGATGTCATTCCCGAAATAGAAATACTCCCAACTAATATATACCCGCATGTGATTTATATCGAAAAGCTCCCAACAAAAACACCCACATTACCAAGTTAAACCCATCATGCATAATAGATACCCAACCAACAATTTTAATCCAAATAGCAAAACATCTCCTACAGCAAAGAAATCTTTTCCAACCCAACATGTATAATAGGGAAAACCTAAACCAACGTCCCACAACAATTATAGGAAGGAGACCCCAAGCAACAATTTATACAAGAAACCCAAATCAACAATGCATGCATCATAAATAATTCCAACAGCAGCTACGTAACCCAAAACCGAAAACGATTCAACAGCAAATAAAGAACCGAACATGATCTAAAGATCATTCCTGCTTCACAAACAAAGACAATCGTAGGATCGTCAAGCCAAAATCGAACCCAACACGTATCAGTCGATCAAAACCCTTTTTATATAGGGATCGAGATCCAACAACATCATCGACAAACAAAATAACCCCAAAAACTGAAATCAATCAAGAGTTTAGAATTTATACCCCAGAATTTGGTGTCGAAATCCGAAGGGAGCCTTCGGACCCGGCTCGCAGGCACGCACAGCACCTCGCCGGGTCACGGCTGCAACTGTGGAGAGGCTACATCATCGACACGAAGGTATCCTCACATCCGTGTCTAGTATCGACTCGTACAAACACGAGCATACCTGCACCCAGAATGAACAACCCAACAGTACTAACATACAAACTATGACAACGACAAGAAACAAAATGAGATATATAAGATATCTCAGATAAGGATCAATCATCATCTGCTCTACTAGCGTGCCATAACACTTATAGGACACGTTCCGACACGGAGCCAGTGTATCCGATACGATCTGCAACACTTTAGTTCATTTGGTCGAACGACCAACAGCAAGAATATCAGAGTACTCTAATAAAAACCAAAACCGACAAAAAAAGTAAAACATCCAGGCATGGCATAGTGGACGTAGTCCCAAAATCAACAACGCATGTGTAAAACCCCTAAATTTCTACTATATTTTTTATATATATTAAATTTGGTACTGATTTAAAATTTTTGAATTGTACGTCGCATAGTCATATTGTACATCACGCACGAAATTTTATTTTTCGTAGTTGCTCGACGAGTGCGAATATGTGCGAGCGTACATATTTTAAGAAAAACATTTTTTTATTTTTATAGTTTCAAAATAATATATGTAATATTTATTTAGCTATCAAAATTTCCTAAATTTATGATTTTATTTATGAAAGGCCTTTTATTTGGAATAAATAATATTATTCATGCATACATATATTTCATAAATATTTGCTAGTTTAATTTAAATAAAAATATAATTTTTGAGATTTATTATTCAAAAAGATATTTAAAAATATTAATTATTTTCAAAATTATTATTATTGGTATTTTGAAAAATATATTTGGAAGTTATGGTGGCCATTTAAATCTTGATTTAATTTTTAGATTTATTTAAATAGTTAAATATTCGAAATTGATTTATTCCATTTGATTTTGAGCTAAAAATTTAAATAGATTTAAATTGGATTTAATTGATTTGATTTTAAACTAAGAGAATTTGATTTGATTTAAATTAGATTTGGATTTGGATTTGGATTTAGATTTAATTGCTTTTAAATTAAATTAGAAAATATCTAAATTGGGTTTAAAGGAATCCTAATTCTTATCTAATTGGGAATTCTCACATCCTATAAATAGGCAGGTACACCTCCATATTATTTTCACCACCAATCATCTTACAAACCATCCTTGTCAAAATTTCTCTCTTTTTTCGTCATAAATTCAGCCCCGCTTTTTAGGAGCAAGAGCAACTTGGAACGACGATATCTCCTAGCTCCGAACTCCGTTTTGCCTCCAGTTTTTTTTAAAAGAAGCGTATCGAGGTAAGGTTTCCAAAAACATATTTTAATAGACAAAATTCATTCTGTAGATTTCTATAAAACTGTTTGAGTATCTAGTGTCCCAAAAATAAACGTATTTCAGTATTTTTGCGATTTCGGGAGATTCCGAAAACGAAAATGCGATCCGTTTAGTTTTTCGGAAAGCTAATACGAAAACCTATACCTTATCCTAACTTCAGAATTTATTAAATAAATGTAATAGGTACAGTATTAATTATAATTAGATAATAAACTATTTTCAGCATTTGAAGTTGTTCCTGCACCTTCTTCTTTGTGCGCTGTTGTTGATTCATCGCCAGGACATCATCTTACCTCACTAGGACATCAGGCAAGACACCTTGCCATTTGCTGTTTAATTATTTTAGCTCATATTTCATGCATTATTTATTTTCTTTATGCAAAATAAACTGTGATACATGGCATAACTGTTAGAACTTAATGTTCATTTATATTTCCTGCTGTGTATTATTTTTTTACAAATTAAACCTAGATTTAAGGGACCACCTTGTGTATTGCATTCATTGGCCTTGACACGTTGTACCCCGAAGTTGTGTGTCGCATGTAGGACATGGAAGTGCGTGATTAGCTGGCCACCGGTACGTACAAGCCGTACGATAGGAATAACCGCTAATAGAGGTTGCATGCTTAGTTTGACTTAGCGGTTAATAGAGGATTTATGTTGTAGATACAACATAATAGACATTGGGTGGGAAGAACAGTTCCTTAATGTATGGGTCATATATGCACTGCCCTGATTGTCGGTTATCTCCAATGTGAGGTACGGTCCTGATAGCCGGTTATCTCCAGTGGGAGGTACGGTCCTGATAGTCGGTTATCTCCAGTGGGAGGTACGGTCCTGATTCCTGATATTCCTGATCCGGCCCATGCGTCAAAGGTTTGTTCTTATTGCATTCACTATAGTACGGTTAGGTACCCTATTGCAGACATCCCTTATTTATTTGAGCAATACTTATTCAGTTTATATGGCATGATATTATGTGTCTTGTTACGTCCCTCTGAGGATCTGGTTATCTCTCCAGGTGTGTGTGCTTCTGTGATATTGCAGGTGTGCTAGTCGAGGCCGTGATCTTCTCCATCCTTTCGAAGATGATTGCACTTGGCTAGTCATGTTATTTCATCTATTCCTTCTTGTACCTTTTATTTGAGATAGTTGGTAGTGGACCTTGTCTCCACCCAACGTATTGTACAAAGACTTATTACAGTTGATTATATCTTTTATTCTTCATTGTGGATGAGATTAGATTACTTTTGGTTTACTGCATTTTACAGCTTATGTATTCATACGAGATTTCTATATATTGGAGTATCTTCGTATGTATACAGCTGGTATGGATACGTACCTAGTCCTAAGTATTATGGGACTGGGGCGTTATATATTTTTGTGGTGGCCCATGCAGGTCGAGTTTGTCACTTCGGTTGCATAATTGTATCGATGTGAGCCTGCAACATAGGATTGGAATCTAGGAATCTCATCCATACAGCTTGACCTCTTTCCTTAGCTTCAAATTCCGAACTCTTGTTCGACTTCCTTGAATTGCATCTTGCTTGATTCCTTTCTACCGTTGATTCTTATTTTCGTGCTTAGTGTCAACTAAGAAGATGACTACACTAGTATATGCTCATAGGTCAAACACATGGCTAGAATGGTTATATTGGCAATTGGAATACATTTAAGACTCTTATTGAGTTAAAGGGTTTTTTTTTAGTGTGATTTAATGATTAGTAATTTGTAAAGTAGGATATTACCACGGAAAGTTTTAACCTTGAGATTTCTAAATAGTAAACACCAAAGGATTTATAGAATTTCATACTTGGTTTAAGAAATTGATTGATTTTCAAAGATTTGATATTTATGATTTATTGGATTATAGTTATACATCCTTGCACAAGTATAAAATTGATTTGCTTTTCGAGTTGTGATAATTATGAGTTTGGATGATAGATATACATCTTTGAACAAATATAAAATTTATTTGATTTTCGAGTTTTTGATTTATTATATTATAGTTATGCACCTTGAACAGTTATAGATTTGGTTTGAAAATGATCTTAGCTTTTAAAAATGGTCGTAGAAATTATTTAAACGGAGTTGTACAACGTACGGTTTTCATGTTTATAAAATTTTAAATTTTAAGGGGAAGTAACGGCGGTGAATTTTGGTTTAAAATATTTGAAAGTTATGAAAACGATTTTTGAGAATTTTTTTCTTTATTTTAAATTGTGTCCTATGATTGAGGATTTACAAATCTATTTAGATTTTTGGTAAAAAAAATAAATAGATTTTGACTGATAAGATTATTTGAAAATTTAGTTTAATGTGGGATTGCTAATATTAAAATTTTTTTTGAAGAATTTCGAAGGATGTGATGGAAAGTTATTTTGATTGATTAAAGGAAGTTACCATTTAGAAGTTGTGATTTTGTTGGAATAACATAGCATGAATAGAAGTTAAAAATTGATGAGAGCATTGAGCTTAAATTTTTGAAATTGCTTTTAATATGCTAAGAGTTTTATTATAAGTTATTTGGTAATTTTAGAGTGTTAAATTTTTGATTGATTGTGAAACTTTTATGGATTCGTAAATTATGAACTCTTGAGTTAAATAGTTGAATTTAAACGTTAATTTTGGAAAATGTTAGTAGTAACGTGATAAAATTTTGCTTTGAGATTTATGAGGGTGATTTAAATTTTTTTGATGAATTTGAACGGCTTGGAGTAAATACAAATTTTTGTGGTATATTTTTGAAAGTTTATTTTTTTTAAACTTTTGGAGGAAACTTGAGTTAAAATATTAATGATAGGCCACAAAGGTAGCCCTAATGAGTTAGAAGTATTCCACACTAATTGCCATGTCACTCATGACCATGATAGTAGTATATACACAAGTGTTGTTAGTCATCTACCCAGCTATGTGACTGTATTTTCACCTCGACTTACTCGACCTTCCTTCAATTCTAGATCTTTTAATTGCGACCTTCTAACCCATTTGCAATTTGAATAATGAGTTAATGGTTCCTTAATTGTATTCATCTAGGAGACTATCTTCTCTCCGGAATTGTGTTTCTAAATTATTTTTAATGGATTCTTTAATTAATTTTATTTCACGCTTTAACTTGATCTTCTTTATTTTGTGCATTAATTATCACCTCGTGAACTCCCACTTTCTATTTTTGATCTTCTGGCGTCCCCTACCGTGACTTGTATATTTGGAGTACAACACTACACTTTTCCTTCCAACAAATTTCATATGTAAGATCTAGACAAGTCCACCTTCATGTAGATGCATCATGTCCCACTAAAACACGTCTTCTTGTACACTATTTTCATGATAGGACCTTCTGGTCAAAATGGCCAAACTATAACCTCTACCATGATACCAAAATACTTTTCGACTTCAATTAAGAGATCCAACCTTGACTCAATCCCTTGACCCGATAGGTGAATTTTGTTCTACTTAGTTCCTTAAATGCTTAAATTTGTGCTTTATCTTGATTGCTTAACCCATTGTCTCATCCCATTACTAGTTTAACTCTTGTAAGTTGGGTAGAATACCCCACGGCCCAACAAAGCCTTTGTCCTTGTGACCCATGTGGAAAAATTTGCTTAGCCTATAAGTTCAGAGGACCCTAACTTAGCTAGTCAACCAAGACAACTGTATAGGTCCGAACTTCGGGCGAGCCTTGATCTTAAAAGATCTTGGGCTATTTAAAATTTTCTTCATCAGTACCTCCCTTGCTCATATTTTGACTATCCCATGCTACTAATGTAGCTTCAGTTTTACAAGCTTATTTCGTCATCAAGCATGATCATGACATATTTTATTAGGTGCACCCACTAACATATTGTCTAATCAGAACCGGTGCATGATGGTCTGATCAACCTATTGCACTTTGGTTCGCTTATCACATATTATGCTACGTGGATGGGGACATAGCTAAACTTGTCCTCTAGAGTCCCATCCGCGACTGCCTTGACAACTCCTTTTGAATTATTCGATCGCCTTTGAACCACGTATTTGTATTCGATAACGACTCCTTCGAACTCTATATTGCGTTCGCCTTCACCTATTTTAGAAGGACGAAAGCGTCGTACTAAAACTCCTCTAACTGTCCTATCACCACGACCATTACCACCCAATGTAACCATATCTTTGTCTTGAACTACTCGACCTTTCCCTCGACACTAAATTTATAATCTTGACTTTCTAATCACTTGAATTTAAGAGTTATTACAATCGTCTCTTAATCTTACCCTCAACCTAGACTACGACCATATAAACTTCCTTAAACCCTCCTATCTACCGTTGTGCCTTCTCACCCCTCCTAATTCTTAATTTCGAGGACGAAATTCTTTTAAGTTGGGTAGGATGTAAAACCCCTAAATTTCTACTATATTTTTTATATATATTAAATTTGGTACTGATTTAAAATTTTTGTATTGTACGTCGCGCACGAAATTTTATTTTTCGTAGTTGCTCGACGAGTGCGAATATGTGCGAGCGTACATATTTTGAGAAAAATATTTTTTTTATTTTTATAGTTTCAAAATAATATATGTAATATTTAATTTAGCTATCAAAATTTCCTAAATTTATGATTTTATTTATGAAAGTCCTTTTATTTGGAATAAATAATATTATTCATGCATACATATATTTCATAAATATTTGCTAGTTTAATTTAAATAAAAATATAATTTTTGAGATTTATTATTCAAAAAGATATTTAAAAATATTTATTATTTTTGAAATTATTATTATTGGTATTTTGAAAAATATATTTGGAAGTTATGGTGGCCATTTAAATCTTGATTTAATTTTTAGATTTATTTAAATAGTTAAATATTCGAAATTGATTTATCCCATTTGATTTTGAGCTAAAAATTTAAATAGATTTAAATTGGATTTAATTGATTTGATTTTAAACTAAGAGAATTTGATTTGATTTAAATTAGATTTGGATTTGGATTTGGATTTGATTGCTTTTAAATTAAATTAGGAAATATCTAAATTGGGTTTAAAGGAATCTTAATTCTTATCTAATTGGAAATTCTCACATCCTATAAATAGGCAGGTAATCCTCCATATTATTTTTACCACCAATCATCTTTCAAACCATCCTTGTCAAAATTTTTCTCTTTTTTCGTCATAAATTCAGCCCCGCTTTTTAGCAGCAAGAGCAACTTGGAACGACGAGATCTCCTAGCTCCGAACTCCGTTTCGCCTCCAGTTTTTTTTTAAAAGAAGCGTATCGAGGTAAGGTTTCCAAAAACATATTTTAATAGACAAAATTCATTCTGTAGATTTCTACAAAACTGTTTGAGTATCTAGTGTCCCAAAAATAAACGTGTTTCAGTATTTTTGCGATTTCGGGAGATTCCGGAAACGAAAATGCGATCCGTTTAGTTTTTCGGAAAGATAATACGAAAACCTATACCTTATCCTAACTTCAGAATTTATTAATTAAATGTAATAGGTGCAGTATTAATTATAATTAGATAATAAACTATTTTTAGCATTTGAAGTTGTTCCTGCACCTTCTTCTTTGTGCGCTGTTGTTGATTCATCGCCAGGACATCATCTTACCTCACTAGGACATCAGGCAAGACACCTTGCCATTTGCTGTTTAATTATTTTAGCTCATATTTCATGCATTATTTATTTTCTTTATGCAAAATAAACTGTGATACATGGCATAACTGTTAGAACTTAATGTTCATTTATATTTCCTGCTGTGTATTATTTTTTTTACAAATTAAACCTAGATTTAAGGGACCACCTTGTGTATTGCTTTCATTGGCCTTAACACGTTGTACCCCGAAGTTGTGTGTCGCATGTAGGACACGAAAGTGCGTGATTGGCTGGCCACCGGTACGTACAAGCCGTGCGATAGGAATAACCGCTAATAGAGGTTGCATGCTTAGTTTGACTTAGCGGTTAATAGAGGATTTATGTTGTGGATACAACATAATAGACATTGGGTGGGAAGAACAGTTCCTTAATATATGGGTCATATATGCACTGCCCTGATTGCCGGTTATCTCCAATGGGAGGTACGGTCCTGATAGCCGGTTATCTCCAGTGGGAGGTACGGTCCTGATAGTCGGTTATCTCCAGTGGGAGGTACGATCCTGATAGCCGGTTATCTCCAGTGGGAGGTACGGTCCTGATTCCTGATATTCCTGATCCGGCCCATGCGTCAAAGGTTTGTTCTTATTGCATTCACTATAGTACGGTTAGGTACCCTATTGCAGACATCCCTTATTTATTTGAGCAATATTTATTCAGTTTATATGGCATGATATTATATGTCTTGTTACGTCCCTCTGAGGACCTGGTTATCTCTCCAGGTGTGTGTGCTTTTGTGATATTGCAGGTGTGCTAGTCGAGGCCGTGATCTTCTCCATCCTTTCGAAGATGATTGCACTTGGCTAGTCATGTTATTTCATCTATTCCTTCTTGTACCTTTTATTTGAGATAGTTGGTAGTGGACTTTGTCTCCACCCAACGTATTGTACAAAGACTTATTACAGTTGATTATATCTTTTATTCTTCATTGTGGATGAGATTAGATTACTCTTGGTTTGCTGCATTTTACAGCTTATGTATTCATACGAGATTTCCATATATTGGAGTATCTTCGTATGTATACAGCTGGCATGGTTACGTACCTAGTCCTAAGTATTATGGCACTGGGGCGTTACAGCATGCATGCTAATGGAGATGTCAATCCCGAAATAGAAATACTCCCAACTAATATATACCCGCATGTGGTTTATATCGAAAAGCTCCCAACAAAAACACCCACAGTACCAAGTTAAACCCATCATGCATAATAGATACCCAACCAACAATTTTAATCCAAATAGGAAAACATATCCTACAGCAAAGAAATCTTTTCCATCCCAACATGTATAATAAGGAAAACCTAAACCAACATCCCACAGCAAGTATAGGAAGGAGAACCCAAGCAACAATTTATACAGGAAATCCAAACCAACAATGCTTGCATCACAAATAATTCCAACAGCAGCTAGGTAACCCGAAACCGAAAATGATCCAACAGTAAATAAAGAACCGAACATGATCTAAAGATCATTTCCGCTTCACAAACAAAGACAATCGTAGGATCGTCAAACCAAAATCGAACCCAACACGTATCAGTCGATCGAAACCCTTTTTATGTAGGGATCGAGATCCAACAACATCATCGACAAACAAAATAAACCCAAAAACTGAAATCAATCAAGAGTTTAGAATTTATACCCCAGAATTTGGTGTCGAAATCCGAAGGGAGCCTTCGGACATGGCTCGCAGGCACGCACAGCGCCTCGTCGGGTCCCGGCAGCAACTGTGGAGAGGCTACATCATCGACACGAAGGTATCCTCACATCCGTGTCCAGTATCGATTCGTACAAACACGACCGTATCTGCACCCAGAATGAACAACCCAACAGTACCAACATACAAACTACGACCAACGATAAGAAACGGAATGAGATATACAAGATCTCTCAGATAAGGATCAATCATCATCTGCTGTACTAGCATGCCATAACACGTATAGGACACATCCCGACACGGAGCCAGTGTATCCGATATGACCTGCAACGCTTTGGTTCATTTGGTCGAATGACCATCACCAAGAGTATCAGAGTACTCTAATAAAAATCGAAACCGAGAAATAAAGTAAAACATCTAGGCATGGCATAGTGGACGTAGTCCCAAAATCAACGATACAGGCATGCTAATGGAGATGTCATTCCCGAAATAGAAATACTCCCAACTAATATATACCCGCATGTGATTTATATCGAAAAGCTCCCAACAAAAATACCCACAGTACCAAGTTAAACCCATCATGCATAATAGATACCCAATCAACAATTTTAATCCAAATAGCAAAATATCTCCTACAGCAAAGAAATCTTTCCTAACCCAACATGTATAATAAGAAAAACCTAAACCAACATCCCACAGCAAGTATAGGAAGGAGAACCCAAGCAACAATTTATACAAGAAATCCAAACCAACAATATATGCATCATAAATAATTTCAACAGCAGCTAGGTAACTCGAAACCAAAAATGATCCAACAGCAAGTAAAGAACCGAACATGATCTAAAGATCATTCGCGCTTCACAAACAAAGTCAATCGTAGGATCGTCAAGCCAAAATCAAATCCAACACGTATCAGTCGATCGAAACCCTTTTTATGTAGGGATCGAGATCCAACAACATCATCGACAAATAAAATAAACCCAAAAACTGAAATCAATCAAGAGTTTAGAATTTATACCCCATAATTTAGTGTCAGAATCCGAAGGGAGGCTTCGGACTCGGCTCGTAGGCACGCACGCCACCTCGCCTGGTCGCGGCTGTGAGTGTGGAGAGGCTTCGGACTCGGCTCCCCAAATGTAATTACACTCCCTTGAACAAGAACAAACAGAAAAAAAATCAAAGAACCCTTTTAGGGAAAAAATCCAAATCAAAAATTAAGAACCCTAATTTTTAGGAAAAAAATTACACTCCCAACAAAATCTTTTTTAGGGAAAAAAATCTAAATCAAAATTACTCACTTAATCAATAGAAGTCAACGATGATGCAGCCATTTTCGGATCATCGCCGACGTGGACGGAGACGTCGGAAAACCCTAAAATTAAGAACCCTAATTTTGGAGAGATGGATACATGTATGGTTGTCAAAAATTAGGATATTTTTGAATTTAGGGCATAAAATAAGCAATGATCGAGATTTTAGGACAAACCGGTGGTGAAGGCTACGCCGGTGACAACCTTCCCTCTGTGGTGGAGTCTTTAACCGATGGAAGCGAGGAACGAGCTGAGGGAAGTTGGGGAGCGGGGAGCGGGGAGCAGGCTGAGGGGAGTTGGGGAGCAGGGAGTGGGCTGAGGGGAGTTGGGGAGCGGGAGGAGAAGGAGAAGGAGAAAGAGAGAGGGTTTAGAATTTTTCTTAAGTGTGGGAGAATTGGGGGGGAGTCGAGGTTTCGACTTAAATTTTCGTGCTTCTTTTATAACGCTCGTATCACTAGAGCACTATCAATAACGTTTTTAATATAAACCGTCATAGATTCTAGTCTTGCTGAATATTGATGATGCTTCCACATCAGCCGTCATGAAAACCACTTATCAAGCGTCATTAATAGATCTTTTTGTTGTAGTGAAAATCATCCTTCTGGTTAGAGCTGGAGTCAAATCTTGAAAGATCTCGCAAGTGTCCCTTCCTGCAATGGGGTCAGCTCCCAGTCCATCCGTCTCTTCGAGGCCAAGCAAGTGAAGGCGGACAATGATAGCTGGCGTTCGATTTTCGGCACGTACATACGGATACCTTTCGCATCAAAAAACCAGTCTTTCTTTATCTTCAAGATCTTAGTTTCGTAGGAAGCCAATCTGCCCTCAAACTGAAACTGGGCTTCAGATAGAACGTATCGGCTCTTCCAACAACAGTGATCTTACCCCTCTCCAACATGATTTGGAGGAAAGCAAAGGGTTGTCCCTTGATCAGAGCCATCCTCTCTGGTGGCTGGTCCTGCATGATTATGGCTTTGCCAGTGTTGACAACCTCTTCATTAAAGGCCAGACCCCTCTGGCAAAGGGAGTAGTCAAACAAGATCTTGTCCAATCTAGGAAGAAACATAGACACTACCTACAGGGACAAACAAAGAGTAAACAAAAAATGACCTTGTTAAACAAAACCATGCGCCACCCTTAAATGGCACATATTCATTGGCAGCATGCGTATGATGGAATATACACCAAGCAGAGCTTGCATCAGCGCATCTTAACCTATACGCATTTGCGAAACTGAGCCTCGGTGCATCATCAGGACAGAAGTCCATACGTGTTGGCAAAGTGAAACCTTGGCGCATCTTCAGGACAAAAGTCCATGTGCGTTGGCAAAGTAAAACCTCGACGCATCTTCAGGAAAAAAATCCATGCGCATTGGCAAGGTGAAGCTTTGGTACATCTTCAGGACGTAGCTCATTAGCTACACCCATGCGCTCCAGGAAAGGATTTGGTCGATGCATATGCCAAATGGTCACCCATCCACGTGCCGAACCGTGTATGAGTGATTGTGTGTTTAAACGACCCTCAACGGCGGCCACTTACCTTCTTCCTTACGGACGACGGGATGGGTCATGTCAATGACCTCAGGCTCGTCGGCGGCGATCTCAACGGGCTTCTTGCCCTTACCCTTACTGGCAGTGGCGACTTTAGGAGCTTTTGAGGTCATCAAGAGAAAGAGTTTGGGTTTCGAAAGAGATCAAAACTTTGAGAGAATAAAGGTTGAGAAAGAGAGTAGAAAACTCTTTATCTCCCCCAAGTGCTTATTTATAGGCCTAGAAAAGCGCGTGGCTCGATAAGAGTAACGCACGCAGCCGACGCTTCGAAGATCGAGCCAAATAAACCCGTTCTAATCCCAACAAAAATTTGACAGCCTGTCAGATCGACCATGCGCCATATCGACCATGTGCCAGATCAACCATGCTCCAAGAAGGCCATGCGCCATATAGACCATGATCCATGCTTCTTGTTCAAAGTATTTCAAACTAGTTTAAGTTTTGAAAAGTTTGAAAGGGGTCTTTTAGAAGCATGGAAAAATCAAAACCATGCACCCAGGCTCAAATGCGCCAAGACGCCATGCACGGATAGCTCCACAAAATTTCCATCAACATTTAATACAATACTGACAAAACATGTCACATGTCAGTTATCACTTGAATGTGACACAGTGTGCTTCTTGAAAGATGTGCAGGCGTCGGCTACACAATAATCCAAGCATCATCATACTCAACTCCATGTGCCCACTTCTCATGCGCTCATTACTCAAAGGCGCACTGGGATACTTTCCAGAAAAGGACAAAAACACTTCAAATTTTTTGATGACAGCTAAACGCCAACACATGCGTCATCATAATCATTATTCGTTTGTCAGTTACAGCCGTGCTCAGCCATGTGGCCGACTAGATTAAATTTCACATGCGCCCTTAAAGCGATGCACTCAGACTTACATGTGCCCTAAGGGCCATGTGCCAATTTTCTTCATGAGCCAGTTTTCCTCATGCTCCAAACCATATCAGCGCATCAAATATTTTCTGTTACAACAACTTGTGTAAACCCCCCAAAATTTTAATATTTTTGTTTTATTTTTGTAATTATTATTATGTTTGTTTAAAATTACAGTATTTATATTATTAATAGCTTGATATTTGATTTAATATTTATTTAATAGTCATGTTATAATCATATTAGATAAAAGTGTACAAAATATTTATTCAAATATTTTAGTAATATTTTGGAACTTTATGATTTTTTATTTACTATTTTTAGTAAAATGTTTTAAGAAAAAAATAAATAAATATATAAATAAATAACTTCTAACTAGTTATTAATTTTCTATTAATAGCACAAGTAGAAAAAAATTGCTATGATAGGGGAATTTTAGAATAATTTATGGGAATTTTTGTATATATAAATGTGTATGTATAAATTCTTATTTATATTTATAAAGGAAAAGATAAACCAAATCAATTTCTCGCGAGATTTATGAAAATCTCGTGAGTCAACTTCTACCAATTTCCCCCGCACAAGGAGCACATTCGAAACGGAGGGGAAGGGAATGATTTGGAATCAGATTTGAATCAAATCGAATCAAATCAAAACCTAAGTAAATCTACTCAAGATTCTCCCCATGATTTACCCAAATCAACGTTTAAGTTGTTGTCGAATTTGATGCAAATTAGGAGTTTGAAATAGATTTAAACCTTCCATATATATTCGAGAAACCGTCAAGAACTTCTCCTTTCCTCCATCGCTGCACCCCTTCGAAGTCAAAAATTTTCATCTAGAGCCGTTCTCCTAGCCCCTGTCACGACCCGCTCCCGAATAATCGGGTACGTATCGGACACACGCAACCTATGTTGGAAGATTCAACGCAGTAAGCTGTACAATGCTAAGGAAAACTCAATGTCACCAGATAAAATAAAACATTACATCTACTATAAACATTCCCAGAACAGATCTCCACAATCCACGAAGTCAATATAATATCATCCGGAGACAAATCCGGTAACCAGAAATAAAATATACAACTCTGGAATCACAATACAATACACATGATGAAACCTCTAAAACAAATCTAGGAAATGATCTAGGTCTTTGCAAATCCTAAATCCATCCTAAAATATAACCTATCCTGGCTTCGGGATCTGGCCCATAGAGGTGGTACAGTATCCTCAAGTGTACCTGCAACGTATCATATCAAGAAAAGAGAAAAGTACAACCCCGACAAGAAGACTAAATAAAGTAAACTGAAATGCATGAATAATGAACTGCAATATGAACTATGGTACAAGAACTGGAATATGAAACTGCAGTACAAGAATTGGAACAATAAAACTATAGTACCAGAACTGGAATAATGAACTAGACTATTTGTGCAATATGCATTTGAAATAGCTACCATAGTATGTGACCGGCTGGGTGTAGCACAGCGTACATGGTACATGAATAATGGTATGGCTTAGAGTCCCACGTGCACGATGTGAGACCTAAGCTATTAAACAATGCCTAACTATCGTTTATGTTTGGTCATATATCTGTTGTATTTTCCCTCCCCAATGTACAAGTAAAGAACAATAACAGGATGAACAATGAACAATCGTGTGTACAACGTATCCTATATGAGAACATGAGAAATACAAAGTAAAGAGTTGAAGTCGGTGTACTTGCCTTGCTTTGGAAGAACGATAGGAGAAAAGCATAAATGTCCACCTAGAATTGGGCAATAATAGATTTGATACTACAATAACAACTAACTAATATTGTTAGCTAGCTAACTATCTATTGATATCAAAAAGCTAGTTATATTTATATAGAAACTAACCAATAATCTACTTACTAAACATTTATATTTATATCATTAATTATTAAAGTAGAAGTAATATTTGGACTAATATATAGATAATAGCAAAATAATATACTAGAATTTCCATAAAATTGTTAACAAAATATTTCAATGAACAGAGGAAAATATTTGCCTGAAATCTATTTTCTAAAATAATAGTTAGCACTACTAACTAAATTAATGATAATAACCAAAAGGAAACTAATACGAATAATAAGGCAACAATATCATTGTAATCCAACTCCTCTTATTTCCTACTACCAGCCCATATTGGTCTGGCCCACAACAGATCCAAAATACTAAGCCTATTCCTATTTTTCGTTATTTAATTGCATGCACAGCCAGACCCAGTGGATCAAGCCCACGACCCAACCCTCAATCCATACTGCTGCTATTTATTTCTTCTTTTTTATACAGAGCCCATTCCTAAAGCCCATCATCCAAGCCCACACAACCCGACCTGGCTATTGCTTCAGACCCAACTCAAACGTTACAAACCCTAACCTTATAATGCACCTCTCCTTCTCTCTTCTCTCATTCTTATTTCATTTTCTACTCAGCCGAAAACTCACCACTCTTCTCTACCTCCTCTGAAACTCTTCTCTAACACTAGATTTCTTCATCATTGCTCGAGAAAACCCTAATCCTGGTTAATTCTCTAATAATCATCTTCTTTCTCCAGCTCAGATCAAGACCCTATACTCCTCCCTCTTCTTCCACAGCATACTACAGGCCCTAGCTATCCACAAGCCTAGATGAACCCTAAAACAAAAAGCAAGAAGGAAGAGGGGCTCGAGAGATCGAGGCGGAGGCTTACCTTGGAGGCTCTACAGCGGGAATGCGGTGGCTCGGTCGGATCTGACTGCGAGATCTGGCGGTGACTCGTTAGGGCATGTGTAGAAGGAGCCGGCGGTGAAGCTTCCTTGGTGGCGCGCGTGGCCTTACAGCTGGTGTGGTCCACGAGGAAATGTCTTTGAGCTTCGAAAAGACGCCCGGATCTCGAAGAGTCGCTCGCAGCGTTCGAGGAACAGCTCGGGTGGCCAGCTCAAGATGGTACGGTCCTTAAAGCTCAACGCTGCAGTCGAGGTGGTAGCTCGTCCGGTGTGTCATCGACTGGTTCGTCGTCTCCAGTGGTGACTTGGTCAGAGTGGTGAAAATAAGTGATGACGAGATCTGGTGATGGGCGACCTGTCGTCTCCAGTGAGGTCGTAGCGACTTCGTCTCCGACGGTGGCTCGAGCCTCAAAGGAACAACACAGTGACGAAGAGCGACGCAAAACTCGAGGCCAGCTCGTCTCTCGAAGAAACAACTCGGTCTTCGAGGAGGTGCTCGTGAAGTTTGAGGTCGACGTAGCTGCCGAGACGACGAGCTACAACGGCAATCCGACGAGGCTCAGGATGGTGCAGTGGCGATCAGCCAGGGTAGCAGCTAGACTTCCCTGTGACGATGCGGCAACATCCGGTGAACTCACGGTGGTGCTCCATCGTGGGGGTGCTCAGGAGTAGGCTAAGAACGGAGTGTGATGGGAAATGACAGTGGTGTGTCAGTCAGTGTATTGTGTATTAAGAATTGTGCCAATAAAATATTATTTATAATAAAAATGTGGGATGTTCCCAAAGCCAAGGACAGTGGCACAGTTGGTAATTAGGAATAGATCTGGAGTCAATAGACTAGTTCAATAACAGAATTGTAACTGATTAATAACTAATAACAGAATCACTTGGGATCAACCATAATTAATAATAATAATAATAATAATAATAATAATAATAATAATATTAATAATTACGAAATTAGTTAATAACTGATTAATTAACTAACAGGATTAATAAGTAAGTTAGCCATTAAGATCATCATGAACATAATAAATCCAATAGTATATAAGTAAAGTCCTACTAGCAGCTACTAGAAGGCCCAAACTCCATTGTTAGGCTTACTTAGAAGCCCAAAACTTTGCCACAAAACTAATCTTTAGTAAAATAGAAATTTTAGAAGTAAAATAACAAAAAAAAAAAAGCCAATTACCAAAAGTGACTCGTAACAATAATATTTATCAAGATTTTCTTTTAACAGAAAAATTAGTAAAACTTGTTAAAAAAAGTGGAAAGCAATATTGAAATTTCCAAATAGCAATTTAAGAAAAGTTCTTAAAATTCACTAAAATTAGGTTTAGGGAGTTACAAATCTACCCTCCTTACAAAAATTTTGTCCTTGAAATTTCAAATAGCTCAATCAACACCATTAAGATTGACCAAATACAAAAACTTGAAAATGATTAAAATTAGTTAAACATAAGATCCGAATTAATACAACTAGTAAAATCACAATTTCCTAGAAATGATCAAAGTTAAAAATCTATGCAAGATAAATCCTAAACATGAGAAAAATCACAATTTTTTAGGCATAGTAAAAATTGCACCAAAATGAAATAGTCGTAAAATTATGACCTATATCCAATAAAAATCGTTTAGGTATAACTAGCATGACTAATGACTAAAATACAAATCGTTTAAACATTATTTAGTAAAAATTTGGTCAAATTATTTAGGCTTGATAAAATCACAACTATTAAAGTCATAAGTGCTAAAATACGATAACTAGAGAGATGTTACGACTAAGAATAAATAAAAGGATTTTGAAAATTTGGACTTGACTAGAAATCAAATTTAGAAAAAATAAATTCTAGTATGATCAAAATTTTAAATCATTTAGGACAAAACCATTCAGGAATCAAAATCATATAAGTATGTTCATTATCATGGTCATAATAAGTTCTAGGAAAATCAAGAGAAGTTTCTATAGGAAACGTAGGCTAACAAAATGGTTTCTGAAAGCTGCTACGACATTCAAATACGGCCAAAATTAAGATAATTTCTAGTAAAGTCGTCAATGGCGATAAAAGATCAAGCACGGTATATAACACGGATATAGTCTCAATAGTATCCGGAAACCATATATATCCGAAACTACATTGCCTAGAGTTCGTGCTCCGCCAGTGTAGTATACATCTGGCTGCATTGAAACTTTGGCTCAATGACCCAAATAATAATAAATTACCGAATATTTCTATCAAGTTTATCCATATTATTAGAACAACTAAAGAGATCAAAATATCATTATTTTCGGACATAGCCTCAATAATATCTGAGAACCTATAAATACCTGAAATTACTTTGACTTAGAGCTCATGTCTCACCGGTGCGCGGTCTCCATAATCCAGATAAATGACTACAGTGCGCATCTACCACGTCATAGTAGGTCGTCGAATACTCTCTCAATTTTATCCACAGAAATTTCAAAAGAGTTATAAAAATTCAAACAAGTTCTAAATCCTAATCATGATGAAAAGTGAAGTTATCTGTTCTTTAGTAAAGAAAGTGTTTTATTTGATACCAAGAAACAAACAGTAGGATAAGGAGGCTACAGAAACAATCTTGAATAGGAAACAATGACTCGAACTGTAACAAGAAGGTTTTAGAAAAAATCTAGATGCTAAGAAAAAATTTAAGGAATGATCAAATATTATTAATCAAATATTTATAATAACAAAATATATATAGATAATAATCTTGGAAGCTTCAAGTGCAGGGAAATCGATGTTCTTGGTTTTGCATGTCTGAACAACTCTCAAAAATAGAAAATCAGTTAGATAGGGCCTAAACTATAAGATAATAAAAAATCTTAGTAAAACTATAACCTTAACCATTTAAAATTATATTAAAGTTGACCAAAAACTAGTTTCGAAAACACAGAAATTTCTTGATACAGGGTCCGCCCTGTCAAATCGGGCGACTTGGTCACAACCCATGAGCATCAAAAGACACGTACGGATGTTGCGAACATGTGAGTTTTGACAAAACTCGAATTGGTTGCGTGTACACGACAAATTTGATGCGTATCCATCAAAAATTCCCGTATCGGTCTCTTTGAAAATTAGTCAAATACTTTGTGCACGTTTGTCAACTCAAGACGAAACTTACGCCATCAGGACCGTGTTATTTTTTGGGTCCTGTATGCTAAGTTTGGTCTGATTATGAGAAGGTCGACCGAAACGCTATTTTGGTAGGACCGCGATCCGACTCAACGGACGAATTTGTGCACGGCCTACCAGAACCTAACTTTGGATATACGGTTGGGTTTTTCTCATCAAACCTAACCCTTAGACATATAGTTTGGTAACTTTAGAGAACATAGGCTCTGTCATGTTTTTTGGTGCAAAGCGGGTCTAACGGGGGACACCATTTTGACCTGAAATTACCGTTTTGGTCCTGTGTCCAGAATTAGACTTATGGGTAGGCTATTCTAGATAATTTGACTATTCTGAACATGTTGGTAATATCTATTTTAGCCTTCGGAGACTGTTGTGAGTTTTGGACTTTTGTGGCTCAGTGATTGCTAGATATTGTTGGTTCTACGCGCTACACCAAGCAAGTACACCTTGCCAAACTTTATAGTATTTACATGCTTCTCTATATTGCTCTTCCTTTATTTTTTACTTGGTTATATATATTTCTCCTACTTCATGTCATGATTATTATCTAGTTTTACGTGCACGTAGATAGCTACTCTTCTTTTTTCTATCACTTGTTTTATTTTCTTATCTTGTTCATGTCTAGAGTTAGAATTTCTTTGTCTATGTCATGTTCCCCTGACCTGTGACCTAGACATGACTTGGACTTGACATGCTTGACTTGACCTGATTGACTCCTAGTTTTTGGCGAGGACCTTGTTATAGACGTGACTAAACTTGACCACCCTCAATCGTTAGCAACCACCAGGCTGCGATCGAAACTAACTATAGGTTGTTAGCAACCACCGGACTGCGGTTTATCTTAATTTACCTGTAGCCGCGTTTATTAGCATGATTCTCAAGGCATGCCATTTCTTTCATATTTTATTCCTTGGATTGTACTTTTTTTTACTTTCTTGCACTATTTCATATCCTTTCTTGCGTGTTTAAACTGTTAAAGTAGGCTTGTATATTATGTGTCTTGCTAGTCCCCTGAGGACCAGGTGATCTCTCCAGGTATTAGATGAAGGTATGATACATTGATGGAGGATGATTGCTACACCAATACTGTAGTTATATTTAGTTGATGTTTTTTTTATCTTTCTCTTCCGTATTTAGATTTTGTCCTATATTTGATTCTTGCTGTATTATAGCCTAGTCTTGTACAAGCTTCTACTTTCATTTAGCTTGTTCATGATAAATGTGTTATTGGGGATCCACTAATACATTTATCTATTCTAGAATCAGTGTATTATGGTCTGATCAGCCTTACTGCATTTGATTCATTATTGTTATCGTTATTTAGTGGATTGAGATTTAGTCGATTTTAGACCCAATATAGACAGCTTATACGTATTCGAGCTGGGCTAGACTCCTCTCGATACGTAGCTAGCATGTATACGTATCAAAGTCCTACGTATTTTGGGACTGTGGTATTACATATGAAGTTATCCATTACAACTTGTAAGCTCCGTCGAAGACGCACGTACTAATTCCATACTGGACTGATTTGCTACTATACTGATTCCCTCTAAGGTTCACGGAGCGTTATGGACGTAGGCCCCTGGTGCCCATAGAAGGGACCATGCCAATCCCATATAACGAGAGGCATGCATTGAAGGTTTATTCTTAACTGCATGATCACAGTAGAATGATTAGGTGACCTTAGTGATGTCATGCCATACTTCGTTCCAATCATGGCATGAGATAGTGTCATATCATGGAATAGTATACCCCTTGTCCTTGTTTGGACAGTATACTGATTCGATGATAGGATATTGGGCTATGTTATGATTTTGACTATTTAGTTTTACTTGTGACTTTGTGGCATATTTTATATTCAGTTCATATGACATATTTATATATATCTTGTTACGTCCCTCTGAGGATCGGGTGATTTCTCCAGGTGTGTCTTTTATGACTTTTCATAGGATTTTCAGCCAAGATCGTGATCTTCTCCCTCTATTGAAGATGACACGCACTTGGACCATCTAGTTGCTTGTATTCTTTCTTTTGTTATTTCTTTTTTCTTCTAGTTTAAATGTCTAGTAATGGATTTGTCTCCATCCAGCAATCTTTATAATAAAAAAACTCAGATTTGATTTTATAATATCTTTATTCTTATTTCTGTAGATAAGATTAGTAAAGTCATGGCTAGTTATATACTGCAAATTACAACTTACGTATATTTATTATACGGCTGGCATGTATATTCTAGTCCTACGTATTTTGGAACTGGAGCATTACATGTTTTTATGGTGGCCCATATAGGTCAACGAATTATATTATTTGGTAATATTATTGTACCAAGCAAGCTTGCATATAGAATTAGAAAATAGTATCTCATTTACAACTTATCAACTCATTACCTCCATTGGCTTTACTTTTTTGAACTTTCAATTGATTGCTTGAACTGCCCCTTACTTGAATCCGTTCTAACGTTGCTTTTACCTTCGTGCCAATAGGATGAATTCTCGTAGCAGTCACGTAGCACCATTTACCATCACCTCTTGAGACTCGATATCCTATGATGAGCCAGTTCCCTCACAGCCTCCAACAATGACCCCCAATTACACCTCTTCAATAGGGTCATGAATCTCAATCAGATCAGACGACCCCACCAATCCAGTAACACCCTAAAGTCGTGGGACCCCGGATAGGGCAGCCTGACCAACAGACACAGCTTCCTAGGAAGAATATATGCCACCTCCTCCTCAGCCCCTACTACAGCTGCCATTTTCTTATACTAATGAGGCTTCGGTGGCAAGGTTCTTGCTTGCGTTATTGCAAGTACAGCAGCAACATAATGAGATCGCAAAAAAGATTATACCAGTAGCCCTGAATAGGTATCTATCTACCCTACCAGCCCTTGTACCAACTAGAGTGACTCAAAATAGGCCGAATAGACATCCTGAAGCACATCTGTCACCCCTAGTTTTCAGAAATAGGGGTATTTTTGTCATTTTACATTTTTGAATATTTTTGAAATTTATTTTATTATTTATGATATTATTTTGGGGTTAAAATTTATTTTATTATTTATGATATTGTTTTGGGGTTATTTGAGTCGGGTTCGAATTTCAACTCAATCCGACTTGAAACGGGGACCCGGGGGGGTAGTTTGACTCTAGTGGGACCCACACACTAGTTAGGCATGGCCCACATAATATTAATTTTAGTTCACATGATATTAATTTTAGCTAGTAGTTAGACTAATTATTTATGGATAGGTTTAGTTTAATTAGAGACTTAAAACTAGACTAAATTGACCTCAACCTTTAACCCATTCCTAATTTAAATCAAATAGATTAGTGGAGGGCATTTTGGACATTCAAATAGGGGACACCTCACCCTTTTTAGACAGCCACCTATGGGGGGATAAGGAGTGAGTCACTCCTTCATTCATTAATTTTCATCACTTTCTCTCTCTTGTTCTTTCCCAAATTAATTTAGAGATGAACCTCCATTGATTTCATCTCCAAATCAATCCCTTCTTCCACCAAATCTTCTTTATTTCTCTTCTACTCCAGGGTTAGAGGGTGCTAGGCAAGTTTGGAAGGATTCAGAGCTCGTTCGTGTTCTTTTGGAATCTCTACGTGTCGGTGCCGTATCGGAAGACTTTTCCTTTGAATCTCTCTCCCGGAAGGTATAATCTCTCCTCTAAACCACCCATACATGCATATAGAAATATTTTGAATCCATAGGAATGACCTCCATGGTTGTATCTCCATTTGTGTCCATTTCGTGTCCATTTGGAGGTCATAGGAGTGTCCTTTGTGTTGTGGTTGTGTCCATGTAGGAAAACCCTAAATTTGGACACACACTATGTGTTGTTGTTATGTATGAATGAATTATTACATATTTAATCTCATATTTTTGTATTGGAGATGTGTTCTATAGTGTCTCATATATATATATATTAGTGTAGAGAGTGAGTTCTTAATATATTATGTTATATACTTGTATTTTTTTTGTTTCAAACTACCTAAATTCGTCATAATATTTATCCACGTTTTTAGTAGCAATAGCAACTTAGAAATGTCATAACTTTTAGCTTAAAACTTCAATTTATCTTCCATTTTTTTAAAAGAACCGTATCGAAGTTAGCTTTCCAAATATATATTTTAATAAGCCAAATTCATTCTGAAACTTTCTGTAAAATTATTTGAGTGTCAGCTGTACGAAAGATGAACGCATTTTGGTGTTTTTGCGATTTCGGAAGCTTCCGGACACGAAAATGCGATCCATTTAAAGTTTCGGAAAGCTAACACAAAGATCTATAACATACTTTAATCCTAGAATTTAATGAATGCCTAATTTGTACAGTATTGATTTTAAGTAGAAGATTACTATACGACATATGCATTTTGTATATCCTTGTATGTACAAATATGTATGTATGCATGTGTATATATATATGTGTGTGTGTATTAAGAGAATGTAATATAATATAGAGTATGCATAAATGATATATTGTATGAAGTATATAATGTATTCAAATATGTATGTATAGGTACATGAATGAATGAATGAATGAATGAATGAATGCAATGCAATGCATGAATGAATGGATGAAATGTAAGCATGTGGGTAATGCAAGGTATTGAAACATGTATGCAAGTATCCATATGTAAGTAAGTAACGTAATCAAGTATGAATGTATGCTATATATGAATGCCAACATGATAGGAATGTATGATGCCATATTAGCACTTAGCACCATGTTCATATGTTAAAACCCCCTTCTACATGTTGACAGTAACCCCAAGCATGAATACACATAAAACCTACTTACTGTTATGAGTAAACCCTTTAATGTATAAATAAACCCTTTTGTTATGATTAACACCCACACACACACATGCTAAACCTATGCTTTACATGTTATTTCTTCGATGTGACACAATGAACCCTTGCTAAATGTTATCCTTCTAACATAACCCCCTCACACTTGAACACATTGTACTGTTATGTACACATTGCCATATCCACATTCATGTATCACTCACTCCTTGTCTTTATGCACCTTGTTTGTAATAAAAATATATATGAATATATATGTAATATGTGTTTGATAACTTGTGTAGCTTTGTGATTTTGTGTCTGTTAGTCTAGGCTTGGTTAGGCCTAATGAGACTTGTTAGTCTAGGTTTAGACCTAGTACTGCCTAGTTAACTTAGTTTGACTAGTATGGTTGACCAGAGTTGACCAAGAGTTGACTTTGACCTAGAATGACCTAGAATCATGTAGAATGCATAGTAGAGCTTTATTTTACCATTTTGGACTTGCTGTGACTTGTGCTGTTCTAAATAGGAGCCAGACACCTCTCCTCGGACAGTATATTTCCTTTGGATATTCAGATAGCAGGCGAGTACATTCTCTGATAGTTCTCTCATTTACTTGTCAATTACTGTACTTCAGTTCTAGTTAGTTGTATGCGATTCTCTGTTACAACACGTATGGATATTCTGGATTCATGTATACGACACACATTTATTTTCTGGCCTCTATTACTGGTATTATCATTTCTGGCTTCTATTACTGGAATCACCTACTAGAATCATTTACTGGAATCATTTACTGGTATCATTATATTTTGGCTGGACTCATCTTGAATCAATGTGTCGGATTTTTGGATTCACTTGCTGGGAGGAAAAATACTTGAGTAAGACATGTAGACATACCCCAATCTGGAATCTCCCAACTGGAATCTACTGGAATGATAGCAATCTCACACCCGGCCAGGTGTGTGATGTGCCGTATTACCTACAGCCGCTTATATGTCGATCTCAGTATTTTAAAACACACTGCTAGAGTATAGGCTGGACTCACCCTGGAATCATTGATCACTATAACTAGAATCGTCCCTTACTGGATTCATCTTGTATTAGATTCATCTTGTACTGGACTTACATTGGAGTTACACTTGTCTACATTGCTGTCTGGACTTTATATCATATTACTCTGGTTCAGCTAGTTCTATTTTTACAGTCTTCATTGCCATGATTCTTCTCTTGTTTAGTCATTTACTTTCCTTGTACTTTATTTGTCTTTCTTACCATCACCTGAATATAAACTGCCATATTCATCAATACAACTGTCTATAATTGCTTTATAGTTCTCTATCATTTACTTGGGTTTTCTAGATGAGATTGTGCTCGTTCCTGTCCTGACTGGACCTGTTGATAAATTTTACAGATAGCCTGGAGGTTGCCTGCTAGCCTAAAGGAGGCACAGTAGAGGTTGTATAGATAGCTAAGGTTTTGCTCTTAGTTTATTTCCAGTTGTCTTGAGTTGTATTTATGGATTACTGTATTTGAGCTTTGAGATGTATTTCTGGGTTTGTGTATCTAAGACTCTTAGACTTCTATCTGTTGTATATCTTTTGGATTTTATATTTTATCTATCTTTATCATGCTCTACCTTAGATGTGATTGAGACTGTATCTGCTATGTCACCTCCATTCGGAGAGTATATACTGTACAGTACCTTTATTTTGTTAGATGTTTGACCTAGGACAGCGTTCTACCGTCGACACTGCGGCGTAGGCTGGACGTACCCACGTCTTGTACCCTTACTCTAGGGTGCGGATCGTGACACGTTTTTAGTAGTGGCCCATGCAGGTCGAGTTTGTGTAGTGGTATTCGAATTAGAGTACCACTACAGCCTGTAGTAGAATTAGGATATATTTTGAAGGTACTCAATCACAGTTAGGATTTCTTGAGAGATTCCTAGGACGACCCTTGAGAATCTTATTTTAACTTCGATTTGAAAAACTCTTCTTTCCTTGATTTGATTTATCTTTACTTTCTGTTGTTGAACTTGATTTTGAAGATGATTGTGGAGTTTTGAATCTTGATGTTAGCTGTTGTATCCGAGTTTGTATTTATATGATTTGATGGATTATTGTTCAGTTTTGAATCTTGATGATCGTTGATAAATTTGATTTTTGGGTATCCATTGTTGATTTAATTTAATTTTTGTCAAGATGAAATCATATGGGCTAGGTCATCTAAGTTATGGAATCTAGTCTTCTACAGTTACATTAGTCAGCATGGTGAGGACATATAGTCTGATTTTGGATATATATCTCGGGTGTGGGAATTTAAGGTTTTCGTAGCCAAGCTAGCGGCATCGCAAAAATTTTAAATACCATGATTCTAGAGGTATGTGCCTAAGTCGAGGACTCTGTGATTATCGTAGCCTTGCTTACTAGTATGACGAGGATTTAGATTACCATGATTTTGGATAGACGCATATGATTATCAGATTGTACCTTAAATATTTTTGAACATATTTTCTCTACTTTTGTTCCAGTCCTTCAAAAAAAAATTATTATTTGTTTGTTTTGTTTTGCTTCTCATTATTTAACTTAGGAGTAGGTTTAGTTGTTTTTATAAACTCTTGTGTAACTTCTTGCTATGAGTTTCTTCTTAATACAATGAACCGATAATTTTGCTAGACCTTATCTTGTAATTGATATTATAGTTCTGGGTTTCAAAATGTTTCCTTCTTTAAACAGATAAGCAAAACAGATTTTATCGTTATTACTTTCTTGCTATTATTCTTGTATTAAATAATAATAATAATAAAACTGTCTTGATTACATCAATCACCTACTTTGCAATCTTGGTAGGAATCTAAATGTTGGTCTTGATGTAGAAATTGATTTTTATATTGGGACATGAGAATATATAATGGACACAGACCCTTGCCTTATACGTATGTATGCTACACATTGATTTTCCACCTATCTAAATACATATTAATATGTTGTTGACGTTTAAATTCTTAAAACCCTAATATTTCTGATACACTACAGTATCATAGACTGGTTCTCTGCTTTTTCCAGCTTAAATTCATAAATTAAATATAAATTTCATGTTATTAGTTATGTTTACATCACTGCACATGTATGTTATACATAGGATTTCAATTCAAAAAAAAATTGGTTGAGTTTTGTGTTTGAAATTGTCAAATCTAAGACTGTGTGCATATTAACCCTTAGTACTGGATTTTAAATGTTAGTTCAATTTGTTGTTTTAAATGTAATATTTTGAGCTATATACATTGTGGTATGTAGGGATATAAATTTAGGTTTCATATTCTTACATGTTAGGTTGTGATAAACATTGGGTTGGTTGATGTTCGAATTTCTCCAAATCCTAAAACTGAATACATGTTAACATTTTTACATTGATTTCAAATATTTAGTTCAATTTTTGATTTAATATATAATATTGAACTGTATGCATAGCTAAATGTATGGATAGTATATTAGGGTTTCATCTCTATCATGTTAGGATGTGTTGGGAGCATTGAGTTAGTTGTGATGTTTCAAACCCTAAAATCTGAAACTGCATTATGTTAATATTACACTGGTTTAAATGTTAGATTATTTTCTGATTTTGTATGTAAATGCTGAACTAATACTGGATTTAACCTTTCAATACTAAGCTATAACCCTGTACAAGGACACACACACCCTAACTTAGTATACACTGCCATGTAAACCTAACCCTTCCTCTCTATGTTATGTTTATATATCTATATAGATATATATAGAGTTTATGCATACATGTTATAATGTATATAGATACATAACTAAATCTCTACCTCTTTATATATATATATGTATATGGTTAGCCATGCATGTTATGAGTAAATAGGTTGTGTGTTGTAGATTGTTTAACCAATATGCCATGAGTAGTGTAACTTGATAGCTATTGTTTTGAAATCCAAATCCTCCTATACTCTTCATGTATATTTCACATACACACATGCCTACTATCTAACCATATGAACATGTCCACATACGCCCATACACACACGAACCACATAACCTTACATAATGCTAGCTTTTTCTTCTCTAACACTCTCTATATATATATATATATATTGTGATTGGATTTCAATGCAATTGACTTTCATTCTTTAACTTTTGATTGTGATTTTCTTTGAATAGTATCCCTTTATAGATAATTGGTAGTCATCTTTATTTATTTTTGATAAGTACCAGTTTTATATAGGATGGTAGACTACCTTACAGTTTTGATGATTATTATTTCTGTATCTTTTCTAGTTTAGCACCCTAGATTGCTTGTGTGTTTTGATACCCTATGACCGTTTTGGTTAGCATGACTAGTATACCTAGATGAGACATCACTACCACCGTATGCCATGATCCTGTATGTCGTCCTTTTAAATCATATAATTTGTTTAAGTTCTGGGACTTTGATTGTGGGTGTTTGACCTAGAAGGAGTATGAACATTTTAATTTCGAGGACAAATTTTTTTTAAGGTGGATAGATTTGTCACCCCCAGTTTTCAGAAACAGGAGTATTTTTGTCATTTTATATTTTTAAATATTTTTGAAATTTATTTTATTATTTATGATATTATTTTGGGGTTGAAATTTATTTTATTATTTATGATATTGTTTTGGGGTTATTTGAGTCGGGTTCGAATTTCAACTCAATCCAACTTGAAACGGGGACCCGGGGGGGTAGTTTGACTCTAGTGGGACCCACACACTAGTTAGGCATGTCCCACATGATATTAATATTAGTTCACATGATATTAATTTTAGTTAGTAGTTAGACTAATTATTTATGGATAGGTTTAGTTTAATTAGAGACTTAAAACTAGACTAAATTGACCTCAACCTTTAACCCATTCCTAATTTAAATCAAATAGATTAGTGAAGGGCATTTTGGACATTCAAATAGGGGACACCTCACCCTTTTTGGGCAGCCACCTATGGGGGGATAAGGAGTGAGTCACTCCTTCATTCATTAATTTTCATCCACTTTCTCTCTCTTGTTCTTCCCCAAATTAATTTAGAGATGAACCTCTATTGATTTCATCTCCAAATCAACCCCTTCTTCTACGAAATCTTCTTTATTTCTCTTCTACTCCATGGTTAGAGGGTGCTAGTCAAGTTTGGGAGGATTCGGAGCTCGTTCGTGTCCTTTTGGAATCTCTACGTGTCGGTGCCGTGTCGGAAGGCTTTTCCTTTGAATCTCTCTCCCGGAAGGTATAATCTCTCCTCTAAACTACCCCTACATGCATATAGGAATATTTTAAACCCATAGGAACGACCTCCATGGTTGTATCTCCATTTGTGTCCATTTCGTGTCCATTTGGAGGTCATAGGAGTGTCCTTTGTGTTGTGGTTGTGTCCATGTAGGAAAATCTCAAATTTGGGCACACTATGTGTTGTTGTTATGTATGAATGAATTATTACATGTTTAATCTCATATTTTTGTATTGGAGATGTGTTCTATAGTGTCTCATATATATATATTAGTGTAGAGAGTGAGTTCTTGATATATTATGTTATATACTTGTGTTTCTTTTGTTTCAAACTACCTAAATTCGTCATAATATTTATCCACGTTTTTAGTAGCAATAGCAACTTAGAAATGTCATAACTTTTAGCTTAAAATTCCGATTTATCTTCCATTTTTTTTAAAGAACTGTATCGAAGTTAGATTTCCAAATATATATTTTAATAAGCCAAATTCATTCTGACACTTTCTGTAAAATTATTTGAGTGTCAGCTGTACGAAAGACGAACGCGTTTCGGTGTTTTTGCGATTCCGGGAGCTTCCGGAGACGAAAATGCGATCCGTCTAAAGTTTCGGAAAGCTAACACAAAGATATATAACATAATTTAATCCTAGAATTTAATGAATGCCTAATTTGTACAGTATTGATTTTAAGTAGAAGATTACTATACGATATATGTATTTTGTATATCCTTGTATGTACAAATATGTATGTATGCATGTGTATATATATATATATATATATATATATATATATGTGTGTGTGTGTGTGTTAAGAGAATGTAATATAATATAGAGTATGCATAAATGGTATAGTGTATGAAGTATATAATGTATTCAAATATGTATGTATAGGTGCATGAATGAATGAATGAATGAATGAATGAATGCAATACATGAATGAATGGATGAAATGTAAGCATGTGGGTAATGCAAGGTATTGAAACATGTATGCAAGTATCCATATGTAAGTAAGTAACGTAATCAAGTATGAATGTATGTTATATATGAATGCCAACATGATAGGAATGTATGATGCCATATTAGCACTTAGCACCATGTTCATATGTTAAAACCCCCTTCTACATGTTGACAGTAATCCCAAGCATGAATACACATAAAACCTACTTACTGTTATGAGTAAACCCTTTGATGTATAAATAAACCCTTTTGTTATGATTAACACCCACACACACACATGCTAAACCTATGCTTTACATGCTATTTCTTCTATGTGACACAATGAACCCTTGCTAAATGTTATCCTTCTAACATAATCCCCTCACACTTGAACACATTGTACTGCTATGTACACATTGCCATATCCACATTCATGTATCACTCACTCCTTGTCTTTATGCACCTTGCTTGTAATAAAAATATATATGAATATATATGTAATGTGTGTTTGATAACTTGTGTAGCTTTGTGATTTTGTGTGAGTGTTAGTCTAGGCTTGGTTAGGCCTAATGAGACTTGTTAGTCTAAGTTTAGACCTAGTACTGCCTAGTTAACCTAGTTTGACTAGTATGGTTGACCAGAGTTGACCAAGAGTTGACTTTGACCTAGAATGACCTCGAATCATGTAGAATGCATAGTAGAGCTTTATTTTACCATTTTGGACTTGCTGTGACTTGTGCTGTTCTAAATAGGAGCCAGACACCTCTCCTCGGACAGTACATTTCCTTTGGATATTCAGATAGCAGGCGAGTACATTCTCTGATAGTTCTCTCATTTACTTGTCAATTACTGTACTTCAGTTCTAGTTAGTTGTATGCGATTCTCTGTTACAACACGTATGGATATTCTGGATTCATGTATACGACACACATTTATTTTCTGGCCTCTATTACTGGTATCATCATTTCTGGCTTCTATTACTGGAATCACCTACTGGAATCATTTACTGGAATCATTTACTGGTATCATTATATTTTGGCTGGACTCATCTTGAATCATTGTGTCGGATTTCTGGATTCACTTGCTGGAAGGGGAAATACTTGAGTAAGACATGTAGACATACCCCAATCTGGAATCTTCCAACTAGAATCTACTAGAATCTACTGAAATGGTAGCCATCTCACACCCGGCCAGGTGTGTGATGTGCCGTATTACCTACAGCCGTTTACATATCGATCTCGGTATTTTAAAACACACTGCTAGAGTATAGGCTGGACTCACCCTGAAATCATTGATCACTATAACTGGAATCGTCCCTTACTGGATTCATCTTGTATTAGATTCATCTTGTACCGGACTTACATTGGAGTTACACTTGTCTACATTGCTGTCTGGACTTTATATCATATTACTCTGGTTCAGCTAGTTCTATTTTTACAGTCTTTATTGCCATGATTCTTCTCTTGTTTAGTCTTTTACTTTCCTTGTACTTTATCTGTCTTTCTTACCATCACCTGAATATAAACTGCCATATTCATCAATACAACTGTCTATAACTGCTTTATAGTTCTCTGTCATTTACTTGGGTTTTCTAGATAAGATTGTGCTCGTTCCTGTCCTGACTGGACCTGTTGATAAATTTTACAGATAGCCTGGAGGTTGCCTGCTAGCCTAGAGGAGACACAGTAGAGGTTGTATAGATAGCTAAGGTTTTGCTCTTAGTTTATTTCCAGTTGTCTTGAGTTGTATTTATGAATTACTGTATTTGAGCTTTGAGATGTATTTCTGGGTTTGTGTATCTTAGACACTTAGACTTCTATCTGCTGTATCTCTTTTGGATTTCATGTTTTATCTATCTTTATCATGCTCTACCTTAGATGTGATTGAGACTGTATCTGCTATGTCACCTCCATTCGGAGAGTATATACTGTACAGGTACCATTATTTTGTTAGATGTTTGACCTAGGACAGTGTTCTACCGTCGATACTGCGGCGTAGACTGGACGTACCCACGTCTTGTGCCCTTACTCTAGGGTGCGGGTCGTGACAACATCAACTATATCCTAGAGCATTACCATATCCCGATAAGGAGCTCCCTACATGTCATTTCTACCATATGAAGGGTCATGTTGTGAAGGATTGACGTTGTAGATTGGGGCAGTATATGGTTTGTGGTTCTAATTATCACCAAGTTAAAGATTGTATGAGGACGCAACATATCTGGTAGCAACAGCAAGGAGTAGGACAATACCGAGCTCGGGAGAAGCCTATCTGCTATTTCTATAGAAGGAAGGGACATATCCAGTAAAGTTGCCGCAAGAGGTTAGGCTTGTGTTGTGATTGCGGCTCCGACCAACACCGATCAAAAGATTGCCCAAAGAACAAGGATGCGATAGCAAGGATGCAGTAGCTGGAGTAAGTCCCAACTCAGCATACCAGCATATGTCAAGAGGGACAACCATCCACCTCCATTGTGACAGATACCCATCCAGAGAATAGAAATATAACAGGTATTATACCTAAGTACATCACTATCTAGTACACATTATTTCTTACATCATTAACTATTAAGACACGATATGATATCGAAGCCGCACCCTCACTAGTTAGTCATTAGCCTAGCCTTGCATTATGATCGGGAGTTACATACCCCTTCCCGAAACATTGATCCATTACCATTATTTTATGATTGTTTTAGGAATTTCAAATGATTAGAGATAATGCTTCGATCATACGATGACCTCAGAACTAATATATTGTCTTCTCAAGAATTTTGCTATCGATAGGAGTACCTATTTATTTTTATCATGATTACCGTAAACCCTTAGTATTTCTGTACGCATTCCTTAAATCATACTATGACAAAAAATTCCCTTCACCTTTTCGACGTTGCCACATTCTTAGGATTCTCTCCAAGGTTATGTGAGTATTCTCTCCTTTCGAGTAGGGATACAATTGATCATGATTTCCAGCATTCCTAGGATTGACTAAAACTCTTATATGTTATCCTCTAGAGAAATCCTTCTCATTCCCTTTCGTTATATTGGAAAAATGTCCCATGGATTCGTCCAAGGAAAGGTTTAAGAAATTATATTTATCCTTGTGTTACAAAATCAAAGTTTTTGCAGCCATAGAAATATTGGCGAGGCATGACTTCAGATAACGGCATCATGGCTACATATGTTTCTTGACTTCTACTTGAACCATATCCTATGTATGTTGGTCTCTTCTCCTATATTTTCATGTAAAGTTAATTCAAAAACATCTTATAGATTTGGCCAAAGAAAAGTCTGAGAACCTATATTGACTGGCATGACAGACACACACCACAACAATCCGTTAAATTATGAATTCAAAAGTTTTGCAGCTAGATGTGTACTGGCAGGACAAACTTTGAATAACGTGATCAGGGAGGTATATGGTTCTCTGATTCTATCTAGACTGCATCCTATGAATCTTGCTTGGCTTCATACCATCCATGAAAATATATCAATTAATTCCTATTTGCTTGATCATAACCTTGATTGATGTCTTCATCAACCTAGCCTAATTACCTGTTAGAATAATCTGGTACAGGTCGATTAGACGATCTGTAGAACTTCAGCAACAACATAGAGCACTCATATAGATGATCATTTTGGGAGTAAGAACGCAACATGTATTGGCCTAGATACGCTATTATTGTTATGACACGAGTTGATTTTAGCACAACACCCTTAATAGCGTAGTTATCCTGCTTAATACAGTGAACTCATCGTTTCTAGAAATATTAGGATTTATTAGTTATCAGTAGTATCGTAGAGTATTACCTATGTACCACGACCCGCACCCAGAGTAAGGGTACGAGCACGTGGGTACGTCCAGCCTACGCCGCAGAATCGGCGGTAGAACGCTGTATAGTTCTTCTAGAAAATATAACAACTAGACGCAATATAAATGTACATGTCATCTCCGCACGAAAGTATATAAACTCAACTCAATCACAAAGACATCTAGGAAAGATAGACACGAATATCATATAAATATGATGGAAATAGAAGTACGAAAATAGAATACAAAGTCATAATACAGTAGAGAGTCGAAAACAATACATAAGATCCTATAACAAAATATAGTATAAGTCTCATAAACTAGCTGGCTCGCAGTTCAGACAAACTTAACTAGCAGATCTAGATAGGTGAAATATCATCTATGGGCTCTAGGGGTAATAGCTTATCATAATCTCCATCCTGGTCGTACCCGTAATAGGTAAAGCAATCAGCATCTAAGTCATCTGTAAACATCAACGGTTATCCTGTCAGGAAAATGAGCAAGTATAAACTACCAACAACAGTTCTATAGTATTAACAAATGCTGTAAGAGACAATCATAATGGAATACAAGATGAAACATACCAAGATAGAAATATAACATGATATGTAAAATAGGAAATCATGTCAGGGTGTATCATGCTGGAAAGTAGAACTGAATAGAAGTAAATATCTGATGTAAAAAATATAAATAGTGCCTCGAGTATTATAGCATTATGTGATCGGTATGGGTCAAGATCAGGCTGTTCCATATAACCGGCTACAAGTACGGGAACTCGGCCCGACGAAAATGGAAAGCTATGGAATAAGTAGTAAGAGGTCAGGCTACACCCTACGTGCGGTGAGGGTGGAGCTATGAAACAAGTAGTAACTCAAGGTGGGCATTGATCACATAACCTATAATACTCCTCATCCCCGAATAGTATACGGATCCGGACATAACACGTCATGGCACGAGATTTCATAAGAAGGTAGCTACTCATTCTCAGGAATCGATGTCAATACAAGTACAAGAACAAGATCTAGCAAGTACCAGTATCCCAAGGAAATCCAAGAATAACATCTCATGGCAGGAATTCGGTATATACTAGTCCGTGCACCCTCGTGTCGAGAATCAAGTAAAACACTATAACTGAATCGGATACAGAAGATATCAAGGCAAAGAACTACTATCAGAGAATATACTCGCTTGCTATCCTGAGCTGTCAAGTAAGGTCGATGCTCAGAGTGATCTCACAGACCTAGAGATAAGATATTGTAAGCTAATTAGGGTTTGACAATGTTTAGAATGATTTTAAATGTATGATATGCAATCTAGGTCAAACTCAGTCAAACTAAGTCAAACTAGGTCACATCAAGTCAAACTAGGTCAAACTAAGTCACACTGAATCACACTAGGTCTAACTAGGTCACATGAAGTCAAACCAAGTCAAACTAGGTCAAACTGGGTCAAAGGTTGACTTAGAGTTGACTTCTGGTCAACTCTAGGTCAACTCTGGTCAACTCTAGGTCAACTCTATGTCTAATATTGACTAACAGTTGACTTTTGGTCAACTGGTCAACTCTGGTCAAGTCCGGTCAAGTTCTAGTCGTTTTTAGGCTAAGTTTGACTTTCGGTTGACTTTTGTTGACTTTTGGTCAAAACGGTCAACCGAGGTCAAATCGAGTCTATGAGCACTACCTGACCATTACCAACCAAGACACCTTAATTCTAACCATATCTTAGCACCTTAAACTCATACCTTGTATATAGGTAATTACCTTAACCTCTCTGACACAACCCATATCCTATTTACCCTATTAGTATTCTAACACATACACTAACTATCACTCAACTTACTAACTATCCTAGCTAAAAACCACTCACTAACATGTGGTATATAGAGGATGAAATGTAAAGTATGGATGTATGTTTTGAAGTGGTGGATTGTATGTGAAGTGGGGTTGGACTGTAATAGACTGAATAACATGTGAATGAGGTGGACTGAATCTATGTGGACTGTCACATTTAGAATGGACTGATATTAGATGGAAATGGGATTGAATGGTGTATATGTGGAATGGTATGGATGAATGGTTGAAGGGTGTAATGGTATGAAATAGATTTGTATTGGATTGGGGAAATGGAAATGTATGACTGATGTGTATTTGAAATGGTGAATGAATGAATGGTGAATGGGACTAAATATATGGGGATGGAGACTGAACTGTAATGGACTGAAATTGAATTGGGAAATGGGATTGAACAATGGACTGATGTAGAATGGAATGAAATAGATTTGAAGTGAATGGGGGGGGCTGATTTGCTCACTGTTCAGCAAGCAAAATAGGGCAACAAGTGCCCTGCTACTGCTGCTGCAATTTGTGTTCTGCTGCTTCTGTCGAGAGGACAGCAGCTCACTGCTGTTCCTGCTGCTGCCAAAGGGGCAGCAGCTCCTCCCCCTTCTCTCCACTTTTTCTCCTCTCTTCTCTCTCTAAACTCCTCTCTATCACTCTCTCTTCTATCCATCTATTCTCTCACTCTCTAAATATATATACAAGCACACAATCTAAACCACATCACCAAAGAATTAAACTCCTAAAAATAGTCCACATAATCAAGAGACCAAAAACACAATGTAAACCAAATAATCAAGATTCAAAACTCAAGATACTGTACAACCACCTATCCAAATCAAGTAGGAACACTTCCTACTCCACCACACACACACCAACTACTCTCTAATATATTAAAACCTGAAAATAGATTACAAATTACACTATTGGCAATAAACCAAACACATAGGGTGTCCTATTTCAACAACTACTCATTAGGACACAAAGCTACATGCAAACACACACTAGAGGACTCCAAATGGCCTCTAACTTGGTTCTAATGGTGATTCCAACAAGGGGATTCATTGTATGGATTCAAAACTACCTTAAATGCATGGAAACAAGTTTTAGAGGAAAGCTTTATACCTATTAGGAGTGAATCCTAATGAAACCTTCTCTGATACGGCTCCGATACGAAGTTCTCCTTAGAATGGACACGTCCACCTTGCACTTTTCTTCCAAACCTTGGTAGCAACCTTCTTTGGCTATAAGGAGAGGATTGATGGAAGAATATGTGAAGGATTGATTTAATTTGGAGATCAAATCAATACAAAAGCTCCAAAATAGGAGAAGAACACATGAGAGCTTCAAAAGAGTTAAGTTTCCAAATGAGAATGAAACGTTCCCCTTCCCTCACGTGGCCGGCCATGTAGGGCTCCAATGGGCCATTGTGAAATGTCCCAAACACCCCTCTCTAGTCCTAATTGGTTAGGTCTAGCCTAGGTTCAAGTTTGAAATCAATTGGATCTAATTTGAGTCTCTAATCAACTAATCTAATAAAGAGGAAAAAGACTAGTCTAACCAATCTAATTTGTGAACCAAGTGGGCCATGTCTAAATTAAGTTGGGTCTCATCTAGAGACTAAGCTACCCGGGTCATTATCTCAAGTCGGAACGAGACGAAACTCGAACTAAACAAATCATATAAAATATTTAATAAAATTATAAAATTCCAAAAATGTTGAGAATTCAAAAATGACCAAAATACCCCCAATTGTGAAAACTGGGGTTGACAAATCTACCCTCCTAAAAAGAAATTTTGTCCTCGAAATTAAAACAACCAACCACATGAAAACATAAGCAGAAAACAAAAAGAAATACATACCTCAAGGCTCGAAGAGATATAGAAAATGCTCCCGCATGTCGTCCTCTCTCTCCCAGGTAGACTCACCCGGAGAGTGGTGCCTCCATGCAACATGAACCAGGGGTATAACCTGGTTCTGGAGCACCTTCTCCCTATGATCCAGAATCTCGACTGGCTATTCTGGATAGTTGAGAGTAGATCCCACCTCTATCGCTGAATGGTCCAATACATGGCTGGGATCTGCCACGTACCGTCTCAGCTGTGATATATGGAACACATTGTGCACTCCCTCAAACGTAGGCGGCAAGTCCAGTCGATAGGCTACTGTACCGACCCTCTCAAGGATGGTGAAAGGTCCGATATAGTGTGGACTGAGCTTCCCGCCTCTGCCAAAACGAATCGTGCCATGTGTCAGAGAAATCCTCAGAAACACGATGCCTCCAACCTAGGCACGAAACAAAACTCAGTACACAAAACCAAAAAACAATCACAAACAAGCACAACAGGAAACTAAAACTAACCTCGAACTCTAGCGGTCTCCGGTGGCTATCGGACCAATGCCGCTGTCTATCCTGAGCCATCCGAAATCTATCTCTGATCAGTCTAACCTTTTCGGCTGCATCGACTACCATCTCCAGGCCGAGCAACACTCTTTCTCCAACATCATCCCATGACAAAGGAGTACGGCATTTCCGTCCGTATAGAGCCTCGAATGGCGACATATCTATACTGGCCTGGTAGCTGTTGTTGTAAGCAAACTCTACCAGGTAAAGATGATCCTCCCAAGAACCCCTGAGGTCTAACACACAGGTGCGAAGCATATCCTTAAGAGTCTGGATAGTCCTCTTTGACTGTCCATCTGTCTAGGGATGAAAAGCGGTACTAAACTTGAGCGAGGTGCCCAAGCTAAACTGTAAACTTCTCTAGAAGTGGGAAGTGAAACGACTATCCCGATCTGAGACTATGCTCACCGTAACTCCATGCAATCTCACAATCTGAAGAATGTATAGCTCGACCAGCTTCTCCGTAGACAAAGCCACCTTGAAAGGAAAAAAGTAGACCGATTTGGTCAATCTATTAACGATGACCCAAACCGCGTCTTTCTCTCCTGGAGATCATGGAAGTCCGAACACAAAGTCCATGGTGATGTGCTCCCACTTCCACTCTGGAATGGGTAGTGGCTGAAGCAATCCACCTGGTCTCTTCCTCTCGGCTTTCACCTGCTGACACACCAAACAACGAGATACGAACTGAGCCACCTCTCGCTTCATGCCGTACCAACAAACATGCTTTCTCAGGTCTCTGTACATCTTGTTGGCCCCAGGATGCATAGAGTACTGAGAGCGATGCACTTCCTGAAGAACCTCCTCCTAAAGCTCTCCACTCGAAACGTATAGTCTAGTACCATGCCGCAACGACCCATCTTCGGCTATAGAGAAATCATCGAGCAAACCTGCCAATACCTGCTTCCTGATGCTCCTCAGGGCAATATTATCATACTGTACTGATCTGACTCTATCCATCAACTCAGACTGAATCTGTAGGCCCCACATCTAAATCTCTATGCCTGGAACGATCACTTCGATACCCAAACTGTCCAGGTCAGCCAAAAGATGACGATCTGTCGTTAAGTACATAGCTACTGGATACCTGCACAAGGTATTTGCAACTACGTTGGCCTTTCCCGGATGGTACTGCAAAGATATATCAAAGTCCTTCATCAGCTCTAGCCAGCGCCTCTGCCGCATGTTCAGCTCCTTCTGAGTGAACAAGTATTTTAAGCTCTTGTGATCCGTAAAGATCTCAACTCGCTCTCCGTACAGATAGTGCTTCCACAACTTCAAAGCAAAAATAACCGCAGCTAACTCTAGATCATGGGTAGGGTAGTTCTTCTCATGAGTACGCAACTGCCTGGATGCATAGGCAATTACCTTCCCATGCTGCTGAAGAACGCAACCCAAACCCTTCCCAGAAGTGTCACTATAGATCGTGAAACCTCCAGTCCTAGATGGCAAAGTTAAGATAGGAGCTGTAGTCAACCTCTTCTTCAGCTCATCGAAGGAAGCCTGACACTCCTCAGTCCAGACGAACTCCACGTCCTTCCTGGTGAGTCTAGTCATCGGCTCTGCAATACGAAAGAAGTCCTGGACAAACTTCCGATAATAGCCTGTCAAACCCAGAAAGCTCCGAATCTCAGCAATTGAACTTGGTGTAGACCAAGACTCCAAAGCTGTAATCTTCTTCGGGTCCAGAGGGATTCCATGCTCGGTCACAACATGACCCAAGAACTTTACCTGGTCCAAGAAGAACTCACACTTAGACAGCTTCCCATACAGCTGCTCCTTCCTCAGAATCTCCAGCACGGTTCGCAGAGGCTCCTCGTGCTCCTCAGGCGTCTTCGAGTATACTAAAATGTCATCTATGAAAACCACCACTAACGTGTCACAACCCGCACCCACTGTGAGGGTACGAGAACGTAACAACGCCCAGCCTACGCCGCAGTGTCGACGGTAGAACGCTGTTCTAGGTCATGAATTATAACTAGCATAATATGAATACTCTCCATAAGGAGGCCAACACAGAGGTACAACTCAATCACAATCTAAGGTAGAATGTAGCACGATGAGATAGATAAGAGAATCCTCCATTGTACGTGGATGTACAATAGACATATACAATAGTTATACAATGTTGTACGATAGGATTTGAGTACATAACCAATTCTACTCCCCCTCCCCAATCAATACACAAGGATCCACTCATGTTACGTTATCTTGCACAATAGTGTACAATGTTATACAATAAGTGTACAATATTATACAATAGATGTACAATGTTATACAATAGTTGTACAATGTTATACAATAGAGTACAATGGTCTATCCCTGGGACTCATGTGATAGTGAGAGTACAATATGCACAAGGAGTATACAAGGATATAGGTATTCAATAAATACAATATGGAAGTGAAACGCACATCACAATATGTATCTAGTGAATACAAGGGGATAACATCCCAAAAGGAGATCCATATAGTACCAATCCGTGATAACAATCGTGTCAGCATCAAGTACAGTAATTTAGAGCAAGAATGTAAGTCCAGACAAGTATGAAACGGTCAGAGAATGTACTCGCCTGGTATCTGAATAGCTGTGAAAATGCACTGTCCGAGATGAGGCACCTGACTCCTAGTTAGAGCAACACAAGTCAAGATGTATGCAGAGGGTGATATATGAATGTACAATGCATCTGCATGCTGTCTAGGTCAATCTAGACCAAGGTCAACTCTTGGTCAACTCTGGTCAACCTTAAAGTCAAACCTAGTCAAATAGTCTAATCTAGGTCTAACCAAGCTATTCGAGGTTCACTAGGCTAAATCTAGGCAATACCATGTCAAGCCCACCTATACACACATGACCAATAAACTATCTATACACTATCCCTAACTCTATGTCATAATCCATAATACATTAACTCATATATACATATCATAACACAAGTACCAAGTATATATATATATATATACATTTCACACATATTACATATATATAACTAATATATCTAGGGAACTAATTATCACTACAACATGTATATTAATATATATATATATATAAGAGAAAGTAACACAAGTGTATGTGTGTGTGTGGAAGGGAGTGTGCATTGTGACTGAATTTAGATTAGTGTATACAAATGTGTGTAGAGTGCCACAATTATAAGCTAAAGTGTGTGTGTCATGAGAGACATGGCTAAACAGGAATCAAGAAAAAAGGAAATCAGTTGCTAACCAACCCAAGCCTCCTTAACTCTATTAATCCATATGAATTTCAGGTTGTAATAGAACTGGGAAAAACAGGGAATAAATTCCAGGTAATGAAAACAGTTTAACAATGAGTGTGTTTCAGTGTATTCTTGGATAGTGTAGCAGTTACAATTGAAATCAAGGGTTAACTAACTCAGTTTAACAAAGGTAGAATAACAGTTTAACAACTTAACTTATCATTTCAGTCCATAATATTTAATTTAACAGTCAACCATACACAATGTTTCCCAAGTCAGTTAACAGAAAAAAAGGAGAACTGGAAACCACTTCTAGCCCAGGTTAACACCATCACAGGAAAGCAATTGAAAGAAAAAATTTAGGAACAGTCCCAAAAACAGAACTGGCATTAGATTAAACCCTACCTCAGTTTACAGTTTTAAGAAGGGACACTAGCATATTATCATTCCTTAACCAAGAGTCCCAAATTTAGTCTAATAGTGAAATCTACATTTCAGTTTAATGATGAAGTTAACAGTGTGCAGTTAGGAAGAAAAATCAGTTATCAAAGTGGCAATGGTTCAAGAAACCATTCCCAGGTTTTGGCAGTTTACACAAAACAAGAAAATCATTATTTCATAGAAGTACAACATTGAATTCAAGAAGGGAATCAGTTCAAATTGAATAGAAACTGGAACACAATAATTTAGTTCAACATATCTCAGTTTTAGGCAAAAATCAATTAACAGGTTTCCAAAATTAACTCACTAAGTCACAGGCCAATTCAAAACACAAGGCTAAAGATCAATAACAGGTTTTACATTTAACATTGGATAATGAAAGGGATGAACTCAGTCCATAACAACAGGGAAACATCAAGTTCTTCCCAGGTTTTCCCTGAGTTTACAGTGAACTCCAAGTGTCACAGGCTAAGGAAATTGAACACAACCAACCCCAACTCCACAATCAATTAATGATGAATCCTCATTTCAGCCAAATACAAATAATTCCCAGGAATGGAAACACATAGTTAATGAAAAGGAAATCGATTAAAACAGTGTAGAATCTTTTCCAGGTTTTGGCAATGAACTAGAACACAGGGACATTAATGTGTAGTATACTGCCAGGAATAACCAGACATTTAAAACATGTTAACAGTTAACAAAAGAACATGGAACAATGGAATTCAATTCCTAGGTTTTGAATTAGTCATATCAAACTTAGTCAAGTAATGTCATAAACTTAGTTCATAACAGCAGGAAAAACATCAAGTTCTCAGTTCAGGACCTAACTCAAATGCCAAAATCCATCCTACACATCCCCAAGCCCAAATTTAGATGCCATTCGAATAGTTAACATGATATGCAATGTGTAGGAGCCAAAAATTTAATTGAAACATAACAAAGAAAACATTAACTGGGTTGGAAACTAACTGGGAATAACAGTGTTACACACACAGTATCAGAAAAGTCCATTTTTCATGTTCGAATCAAAGAATGCAACATTAACCTAAAACTAATATGTAACAAAATGTACCAGGGGTTAAACATCACATTTAGGATCTAGTCATACATTAAAACCTATTTTAGAATCATTTAAAACGATTTAAATAACAAAAACACACACTACACACGCACGCACACATCAGCTGCCCCGTGCACCCTGAATACCGTGCCCGACACGACACGAGGACTCGTGAAACTTTGCGAGCCTCGTGTCAGTCATGGAAATGACACGTGTGTCAAGTTTCATGGGTTGAAACCCTATGTGCACTGAGGAAATACACCCGAGTAGCAGGACATCAACCTGCCATCGTGCACGCGCGTGCGGCCGCGTGTCCACGCGCTCGTGTCGACTCGACACGACGCTAAGGCGTGCTCAGTGCTATAGAAACGTGTAAGCAAGATCAAAACCTAGCATCCTATTCAAAAACAATCCATAAAAACAAACGAAATGCCCTTTGAGGCATTTCGACAAACACCTAGGGACAGGGTCTGATACGTGTCCAGAACGGACACGAAACCTATGAACCCGACACGAAACTAATGCAGACACTTAGGGGACTCCTAGGGCTATGCATCCATGATGAATAAACAGTAGGTTAGATAGGGTTTAAGAGAGTTACCAATGGGTTCTCCTCAAGCTCAAAACCTTCAATGAACAGTGCTCTCTACTGTAGCTCGAGTACGAATAGGTTCCCAAATCAGTCCTCTACCTCCATGGACAGTAAGAGGGTGATGGTTAGGTCACAATGCAAGAAGTTTCATTGAAAAAGGTTAAGAAATGACCAAGTTATGAAGGAGTGAATAGAAGGCTCACCTTGTTCTTGAGAATGGAGAATGATGTAAAGAGGCAAGGATTTGGGAGGGATTAAATAGGGGGGATCCCAAGATGGCTGCCCTAATATCTAGGGTTAGAGTTGATCTAATGGTTCTCCACCATTCTAGGCTAATCAATGGCTAGATGAAACCTAGGTAGCCTATCACTAGTCTTAACTAATCGATATGACTAATAACTAACCAAATCACAAATCATGACTAGCCATGACTAACCATGACCAAACAATTCTAACTTTGTCTAACCATGACTAACTAGGACTAACCTAGGTTAGGTCAATTCTAGGTTGGGGCTAATAACAATCACATGGCAATTAATTAAATAATATTAAATTACACCATCTAATATAATATATATTAATTTCCAAATAATTATAATAACTTCAAATAAATTCAAGATAACCAAAATACCCTTAAGCTAAATGTACTAAACAAAATCTCTACCCACATGGTTAGGCTCTAGGGCAGACAGTCACTACGGCTTCACTAGCTGCACACCAAATCACAAGTCATGATTTAAATAGTTTTAAAATTATTAAAAATCACCAAAAATCATATTGAAAATTTTAAATACCATAATTAAATATATTAAATATAAAATTTCAAAATTACCCTCATCTGGAAAACTGGGTGTTACAATCCTACCCACCTTATAAAAATTTTGTCCTCAAAATTAAAATGGTAGTAGTCCTTCTAGGTCAAACACCCCACAATCAAAGTCTCAAACATACCGTCAGATAATCATATGCGTCTGTCCAAAATCATGATACTCAGAATCTTTGTCGTGCTAGTGAGCACGGCTACGATAATCACAGAGTCCTTGACTAAGGTACGTACCTCTAGGTTCATGGTATTTAAAATTTTCGTATTGCCGCACGCGACGGCGAAAACCTTAAATTCTCATACCCGAGAAATACATCCAAAGTCTGACTACGTGTCCTCACTATGCCAACTAACATGACTATCGAAGATTCTAGATCCCATGATTTAGGTGACCTAGCCCATATGATTTATCTCATAAGAAAATCAACATAACACCAAAAACAACAGGACAAAATTGATAAATCAACAAGGAACAGGGAGAATCGAATTTCAAGACAGCTATAAGGGGCAATTGTGGAATTGAAATCAAAAGAACGGAACCTGCAACTAGATCTCCAACGGCATGTACATCCTTGACTGTCCTGACGATAGCTCGTCCTGCTAGTTTTCCCTGGTCTGCTGCTGATGCTGCACGAACCGCTGCTGAGAGAAATCAGAAATGACGGGAGAAATATCTGTACAAATAGAGGTGCACCTCCAATATAGCAGATACGCCAACCTGAGTCGGCACAACAGAAGCTGTGGTCTCGAGGCCCTGATGAACAGGACGAGAGGTGGCCAGCCTCTCGATAGTATCCCCCGAACCGAAGTGATGAGATCCTGTCTTCATAACCATCATGAAAACAGATCAAAACAAGGAGCAATTTCTGAGAATGAAGCGAAAATTCAAAGGAGTACAGTATATATTCAAGGGAAGTCAATAAGCAACAATTTTAGACAAAGGAATCTGATTAAGAGTTTTTTCTAATGTGAATGAGTACCTCTAAAAATAATCCTAATCCTGCTGCAGGCTGTAGTGATACTCTAGTTCGAATACCACTACATAAACTCGACCTGTATGGGCCACCACTAAAAATGTGTCACGACCCGCACCCACTGTGAGGGTATGAGAATGTAACAACGCCCAGCCTACGCCGCAGTATCGGCGGTAGAACGCTGTTCTAGGTCAAGAATTATAACTAGCATAATATGAATACTCTCCATAAGGAGGCCAACACAGAGGTACAACTCAATCACAATCTAAGGTAGAATGTAGCACGATGAGATAGATAAGAGAATCCTCAACTGAGGTACAACAGAAATAAAATACAAGTCTAATCATCTCTAAAAATATACAACTCTGAAAGTAAGATAACAGCTAAACAAAAAAAAGAAAGGACAGTCTAAGCCATCTACACTATACAAGGTATCATCCTAAGCAGCTGCCTGAACCTCTCCATGGGTCCAGGTTGCGAGTGTCATCTAGGCAAGCTCCAAGTAAGGGTGCAGGGTACCTCATCATCCTCTGTAAAATTTTTAACAGGTCCAGTCAGGACGGAAGCGAGCACAAAACATCTCACGCAGTTCATATCATGTTAGGAAATATAAAGCATACAATAGAGTAAGGTACATGAAACGCTGAAAGAAGAAGATATATGAAAAACAGTAGAGATTTTATAACAGGAAATATCTAAATATGATAAGTAAGAACTGCAAGGAACATGTGATTTTAGAGTATAATCTAGTTATGTAAACGGGCTAGAAAAATGCAATGGTAACTCCATTGTACGTGGGTGTACAATAGACATATACAATAGTTATACAATGTTGTACGATAGGATTTGAGTACATAACCAATTCTACTTCCCCTCCCCAATCAATACATAAGGATCCACTCATGTTACGTTATCTTGCACAATAGTGTACAATGTTATACAATGGGTGTACAATATTATACAATAGATGTACAATATTATACAATAGTTGTACAATGTTATACAATAGAGTACAATAGTCTATCCCTGGGACTCATGTGATACTGAGAGTACAATATGCACAAGGAGTATACAAGGATATAGGTATTCAATAAATACAATATAGAAGTGAAACGCACATCACAATATGTATCTAGTGAATACAAGGGGATAACATCCCAAAAGGAGATCCATATAGTACCAATCCGTGATAACAATCGTGTCAGCATCAAGTACAGTAATCTAGAGCAAGAATGTAAGTCCAGACAAGTATGAAACGGTCAGAGAATGTACTCGCCTGGTATCTGAATAGCTGTGAAAATGTACTGTCCGAGATGAGGCACCTGACTCCTATTTAGAGCAACACAAGTCAAGATGTATACAGAGGGTGATATATGAATGTACAATGCATCTGCATGCTGTCTAGGTCAATCTAGACCAAAGTCAACTCTTGGTCAACTCTGGTCAACCTTAAAGTCAAACCTAGTCAAATAGTCTAATCTAGGTCTAACCAAGCTATTCTAGGTTCACTAGGCTAGATCTAGGCAATACCATGTCAAGCCCACCTATACACACATGACCAATAAACTATCTATACACTATCCCTAACTCTATGTCATAATCCATAATACATTAACTCATATATACATATCATAACACAAGTACCAAGTATATATATATACATTTCACACATATTACATATATATATATATAACTAATATATCTAGGGAACTAATTATCACTACAACATGTATATTAATATATATATATATAAGAGAAAGTAACACAAGTGTATGTGTGTGTGTGGAAGGGAGTGTGCATTGTGACTGAATTTAGATTAGTGTATACAAATGTGTGTAGAGTGCCACAATTATAAGCTAAAGTGTGTGTGTCATGAGAGACATGGCAAAACAGAAATCAAGAAAAAAGGAAATCAGTTGCTAACCAACCCAAGCCTCCTTAACTCTATTAACCCATATGAATTTCAGGTTGTAATAGAACTGGGAAAAATAGGGAATAAATTCCAGGTAATGAAAACAGTTTAACAATGAGTGTGTTTCAGTGTATTCTTGGATAGTGTAGCAGTTACAATTAAAATCAAGGGTTAACTAACTCAGTTTAACAAAGGTAGAATAACAGTTTAACAACTTAACTTATCATTTCAGTCCATAATATTTAATTTAACAGTCAACCATATACAATGTTTCCCAAGTCAGTTAACAGAAAAAAAAGGAGAACTGGAAACCACTTCTAGCCCAGGTTAACACCATCACAGGAAAGCAATTGAAAGGAAAAATTTAGGGACAGTCCCAAAAACAGAACTGACATTAGATTAAACCCCACCTCAGTTTACAGTTTTAAGAAGGGACACTAGCATATTATCACTCCTTAACCAAGAGTCCCAAATTCAGTCTAATAGTGAAATCTACATTTCAGTTTAATGATGAAGTTAACAGTGTGCAGTTAGAAAGAAAAATCAGTTATCAAAGTGGCAATGGTTCAAAAAACCATTCCCAGGTTTTGGCAGTTTACACAAAACAAGGAAATCATTATTTCATAGAAGTACAACATTGAATTCAAGAAGGGAATCAGTTCAAATTGAATAGAAACTGGAACACAATAATTTAGTTCAACACATCTCAGTTTTAGGCAAAAATCAATTAACAGGTTTCCAAAATTAACTCACTAAGTCACAGCCCAATTCAAAACACAAGGCTAAAGATCAATAACAGGTTTTACATTTAACATTGGATAATGAAAGGGATGAACTCAGTCCATAACAATAGGGAAACATCAAGTTCTTCCCAAGTTTTCCCTGAGTTTACAGTGAACTCCAAGTGTCACAGGCTAAGGAAATTGAACACAACCAACCCCAACTCCACAATCAATCAATGATGAATCCTCATTTCAGTCAAATACAAATAATTCCCAGGAATGGAAACACATAGTTAATGAAAAGGAAATCGATTAAAACAGTGTAGAATCATTTCCAGGTTTTGGCAATGAACTGGAAAACAGGGAAATTAATGTGTAGTGTACTGCCAGGAATAACCAAACATTTAAAACATGTTAACAGTTAACAAAAGAACATGGAACAATGGAATTCAATTCCTAGGTTTTGAATTAGTCATATCAAACTTAGTCAAGTAATGTCATAAACTTAGTTCATAACAGCAGGAAAAACATCAAGTTCTCAGTTCAGGACCTAACTCAAATGCCAAAATCCATCCTACACATCCCCAAGCCCAAATTTAGATGCCATTCGAATAGTTAACATGATATGCAATGTGTAGGAGCCAAAAATTTAATTGAAACATAACAAAGGAAACATTAACTGGGTTGGAAACTAACTGGGAATAACAGTGTTACACACACAGTATCAGAAAAGTCCATTTTTTATGTTCGAATCAAAGAATGCAACATTAACCTAAAACAAATATGTAACAAAATGTACCAGGGGTTAAACATCACATTTAGGATCTAGTCATACATTAAAACCTATTTTAGAATAATTTAAAACGATTTAAATAACAAAAACACACACTGCACACGCACGCACACATCAGCTGTCCCGTGCACCCTGAATACCGTGTCCGACACGACACGAGGACTCATGAAACTTTGCGAGCCTCGTGTCAGTCATGGAAATGACACATGTGTCAAGTTTCATGGGTTGAAACCCTGTGTGCACTGAGGAAATACACCCGAGTAGCAGGACATCAACCTGCCATCGTGCACGCGCGCGCGGCCGCGTGTCCACGCGCTCGTGTCGACTCGACACGACGCTAAGGCATGCTCAGTGCTATAGAAACGTGTAAGCAAGATTAAAACCTAGCATCCTATTCAAAAACAATCCATAAAAACAAACGAAATGCCCTTTGAGGCATTTCGACAAACACCTAGGGACAGGGTCTGATACGTGTCCAGAACGGACACAAAACCTATAAACCCGACACGAAACTAATGCAGACACGTAGGGGACTCCTAGGGTTATGCATCCATGATGAATAAACAGTAGGTTAGATAGGGTTTAAGAGAGTTACCAATGGGTTCTCCTCATGCTCAAAACCTTCAATGAACAGTGCTCTCTACTGTAGCTCGAGCACGAATAGGTTCCCAAATCAGTCCTCTACCTCCATGGACAGTAAGAGAGTGATGGTTAGGTCACAATGCAAGAAGTTTCATTGAAAAAGGTTAAGAAATGACCAAGTTATGAAGGAGTGAATAGAAGGCTCACCTTGTTCTTGAGAATGGAGAATGATGTAAAGAGGTAAGGATTTGAGAGGGATTAAATAGGGGGGATCCCAAGATGGCTGTCCTAATATCTAGGGTTAGAGTTGATCTAATGGTTCTCCACCATTCTAGGCTAATCAATGGCTAGATGAAACCTAGGTAGCCTATCACTAGTCTTAACTAATCGATATGACTAATTACTAACCAAATCACAAATCATGACTAGCCATGACTAACCATGACCAAACAATTCTAACTTAGTCTAACCATGACTAACTAGGACTAACCTAGGTTAGGTCAATTCTAGGTTGGGGCTAATAACAATCACATGGCAATTAATTAAATAATATTAAATCACACCATCTAATATAATATATATTAATTTCCAAATAATTATAATAACTTCAAATAAATTCAAGATAACCAAAATACCCTCAAGCTAAATGTACTGAACAAAATCTCTACCCACATGGTTAGGCTCTAGGGCAGACAGTCACTATGGCTTCACTAGCTGCACACCAAATTACAAGTCATGATTTAAATAGTTTTAAAATTATTAAAAATCACCAAAAATTATATTAAAAATTTTAAATAACATAATTAAATATATTAAATACAAAATTTCAAAATTACCTTCATCTGGAAAACTGGGTGTTACATAATTTGTCAAGGTACTGATGGAATACCTTATTTATCAATTTCATGAACACTGCTGGGGCATTGGTCAACCTAAATGGTATCACAGTAAACTCATACTGGACGTAACGAGTCCGAATAGCCGTCTTTGGAATGTCTTCCCGCTTCACCTTCAGCTGGTGATACCCGGACCTCAAATCTATCTTCAAAATTACCTTTGTGCCGCTCAACTGATCGAACAAGTCACCAATCCTCGACAACGGGTATTTATTCTTGATAGTGAGGTTGTTGAGCGCCCTCTAATCGATACACATGCGCATCGTACCGTCCTTCTTTGGTACAAACAGATCTGGCGCTCCCCACGGCGAAGAACTGGATCTTATAAATCCCTTGTCCTGCAGCTGATCGACTTGCTTCTTCAGCTCCACCAACTCGTTGTTGTTGACTCTATAGACGTACTGTGAAATAGGCTCAGCACCCGGTACCAAGTCTATAGAGAACTCAATATCCCTGTCTGGCAACATCCCAGGCAACTCCTCGAAAAAGACATCCAAGAACTCAGCTATCAAAGGATGTGGCAATTTCTGTCCCGCCAATAAGGCTCCACAGAATCCAGTCTCCGACTCCGCTGCTCCTCTAGCAAACTCCATCTCTGGCTCTCCCAGCGGCCTAAATAAAACTCTACCTCCTTTACAGTCTATACTAACATGGTGTGTAATGCCCCAGTCCCAAAATACGTAGGACTAGGAACGTAGACATGCCAGCTGTATTCATACGAAGTATACTCCAATATATGGAAGCCTCGTATAAATACATAAGCTGTAAAATGCAGTAGAACCAATACTAATCTCATCCACACAGAATAAATGAATAAAAGATCATATAATGAGAATAAATTTGTCTTGATACACTATGTTGGGCGGAGACAAATCCACTACCAACAAAATAAGAAAAAGTACATAGAAAATGAAATGAGTGGCGAACAAAGCGAAGACGATCCAAATGCAATCATCTTCTAGAAATAGCAACGAACACGGCTAGAGCTAAAGCACCTGCGAAAGACAATAGCACACACCTGGCAATACAACCAGGTCCTCAGAGGGACGTAACAAGACACATAATAGCATGCCATATAAACTAAATAAATATTGCTCAAATAAATAAGTCAATCAAATTTATAACATAGTCCAATACGCACCTACTGAACGAGCGTACCATCCCCCCAACCAAACAAGGACAGGAGATGGTAAACTAATTCACGGCGACGTATCTTTCCATGCTAAAATCCGATATGGTATCCGGACCCCAACAAGGTTCAATACCTTCTCATCGAAGTAGTAAGTCACACCTACAACCAAACAAGGACAAGATATGACGAACTAATCCGCGACAAGTTTTTGTTCCAAGCCACGGTCAGATACAAGTACCCAAACCAAAAGTACTCGTACCTAACGGATAGGGTAGCCTACCGTTCTAAGTGAAATGTTGTTAAGAACAATCCTTCCTACGCATGGGCCCTGGCTGAATAGGATCGGCGTAGTCCCCCTTTGGGCACCAGAGGCCCCATCAGGAGGAGCATGAATAATCATGTGTCATCAACCCCGTATCTCCAGCGGAGAGTCCGGGTCACAAGGGAAGTGCATCGAAGCCCATACGCTAAGGAATTGTCCTCCCCGCCCAATGCCTACTGTGTTGTATCCACAACACAAACCACTATAACCGCTAAGTCAAACTAGCATGCAACCTCTATTAGCGGTTATTCCTATCGCACGGCTTGTACGTACTGGTGGCCAGCCAATCACGCACTTCCGTGTTCTACATGCGACACACAACTTCGTGTTTACAACGTGTCAAGGCCAATGAATGCGACACACAAGGTGGTCCCTTAAATCTAGGTTTAATGTGAGAAAAATAATACATAGCAAGGAAATAAACGAACAATAAGTTCTAACAGTTATGCTATGTATCACAGTTTATTTTGCATAAAGAAAATAATAGACATGCATGAAATATGAGCTAAAATAATTAAACAGCAATGGCAAGGTGTCTTGCCTGGTATTGCGTCCGGTGTGCTGCAATGATCACGGGGCACGATCTGCGACTTTGGTGCAACAATTACACAAGGGGACCTCTGTTGGCGACACGGATGGTTCCATTGGGTCCAGGACGGTCAACTTAGCTAGGGACGATATAAATAAGTCTCGAAATGGACGAAGGAATAGGAACAACAGGACGGACAGGAGAGAAATCGAAGGAAATTAGATAAATAACATATATATGACTTTAGAAAACATTTTATAATAAATTTGGAAAAATATTTTAGATAAAACACGTACTCGCAAGATTAGAAATCGTTTTTCGATTAAAGCTCTAAGTAGTAAAAATATGAACTAGAAAGAAACTAGATTTCCTTAGCTAAAATTACTTGAAAATTCTAGAGTATCTTTTTAGGTCAAAAAATCATACCATAAGATATAATAATATAATTTACTAAATAAATAATAATAATAATACTAGTGAAGCCAATATTTATAAATTTAATAATATATATAGTATATATTTGCTTGTTACTAAGAAATAATAACTGATAAAATAATATGCATGTAACAGCATATATATTAGTCAAACTTAATACTATCTTTTGTAAAATAATTATATAAATATTTTTATGGAATGATATCTATAATAAATAAGAAAGAATTGTTAACAATATCAAATAACAAAATCATATTATATCAATGTTAATAATATTCAAAATAATAATAATAATAAGGATAATAATAAATAATAATAATAATAATAATAATAATAACCATTGACTACTGCAGTAGTCTCTCTTCGAAACACTCAACCGCAAAGAGAAAAAAAACAAATAATAAATAAATAAATAAAAACCAACAAAAATACCAGCACAGTTTCTCTTGTCTTTAGTAGAGCAAGAGAGAGAAGAAATCGAAGAATTGGGAAGAGAGAAGAGAGAGGGGAAAATCGGAGGGGACGAGAGAGAGCGGAGCGACGGGGACTTAGGCGGAGGAGGCGGAGGGAGAGCGGTGAAGCGGCTCGCGGAGGCTGCCGCCAGCAGCTGCTCCGGCGGAAAGAATCGAGAGGGAGTGAGGCTGCGGGGGACGAGGAGCTCGGTGGGCGGCGCCGGAGGGTTTCGATGGCGGCGGCGCGCGCTCGGCGAAGAAGGGGGGTTTCGTCGGCCGGACGCGGGCGGTGGCTAGGGCACTCTGGCACACGGTCGGCAAGGGGCGGACGGTCGGTCGGGGAGATTGTGGGTTCCGGCGGGTGCTTGAGTGGGTGAGGCCGGTGGCGCGGCGAGGGAAGGAGCGGGGGTGACGGAGAAGGGGGTTTCGATGGGCGCGGCGGAGAACGCCGGCCACTGGGCGGTCGGAAGATGGGTTGTCGGTTCAGCGACGGATGGATGGTCGGCGACGGGGTTTCCCGGCGAGAGGAGGAGCTAGGGCACCGGCCACGGGGGTCGCGGCGGACCGAGAGACAGCGGATCTCGGCCGGGCAGCAGAGGGGTTGGCTCGCGGAGGCGGCAGGGACGACGGCTACGGGCGGGAGCGCGCACATGGCGGTGGCCGGAGGCGTAGGCGAGGGTCCAACGGGCGGCGCAGCGGTGATCCGGCACAACGGAGGTAAGCTGGTGGCGGTGGTGGTTTATTTGGGATGTGGCGACAGTAGTTTAGGGTCGTCTATGGTGGAGACGGGTTCCGCCACGGTGGGTGTGGTGTTGGTCGTAGGAGTCGGGGGTTCTGGTGGTGGCGGTGTCGTGGTGATGGTGATGAGGGTGATGAGGGGATGGATGCTGCGGAGAAGACGAGGGCGTCGTTGTGGCCAGGGGCTGGGCCGAGGCTGAGGAGGTGTGTAGGTGTCGGGGACATGGTGGACGGCAGGGGATGGCTAGGATTTGCTAGGATTAGAGATTTATAAGTGTCGGGATTGTCGACACGAAAGATCAATTGTAATTGTAAATATTGGAATAAGAATTTGGGACAATGGAACACGGACACGGGGCACGCACCATGGTTGGAGATTTATTTGTGGATGTGAATTGTGGATGAATAATTGTGGAGGAGTACCTGCCTATATTTATAGGATGTGGGAATTTCCACTTAGATAGGAACTAGGAATAGTTTAAAACCAAATTTGGATATTTCCAAATTTAATTTAAAAGCAAATCAAATCAATATCCAACCCAAATCTCATTTAAATCAAATTAAATCTCTTAGTTTAAAATCAAATCAATTATAGATATTAGCTTAATATATTTAAATAATTCCAAACATTAAATCAAGATTTAAATGGCCAAAATAACTTCCAAAAATATTTTTCAAAATACCAATAATAATAATTTCGAAAATCATAAATATTTTTAAATATCTTTTTGAACAATAAAATATTACTATTAATAAATTTCGAAAATTATACTTTTATTAAAAATAGACCAATAAATAAATAACGAAATATTTGTATGCAACAAATATCCTTTACATAATTAGGCTTTTCTAATATACAAAATATTATTTATTATTAATAACTTTTTAGAAGAAAAAATGGCTTTTTATAGCAAGAATAATAATTATATAATTTTGAAAGTGTATATTAAAATAGAAAGGAAACTGTTTTTATAAAATATGTACGCCCGCACATATTCGTACTCGTCGAGCAAACAAAAATTTCGCATACGACGTACAATACGACTACGTGTCATATAGTACAAAAAAAAATTTTAAATCCATGCAAATTAATAACTAAAAAAAAATAGTAGAAATTTAGGGGTTTTACATCCTACCCAACTTAAAAGAAATTTCGTCCTCGAAATTAAGAATTAGTAGGGGGTGAGAGGACAAGGGGGTATCAATGGGGAACAATCAATAAGGTTCAACAAGATCATGTCATAAGAAGTTATGATCTAGATCATTGAATGAGGGTCATGGTAGGGTCGAGGAGAAGGACGAGGAGTTTAGGATGAAGTTATAGCAACATCGAGTGAGAGTGGTCCTAATTGATAGGACAGCTAGAGGGATTTTAAGTATAACGCCTTCGTCCTTCGAAAATTGGTGAAGGCAAAAGCAATATAGAGTTTGAAGGAGATGTTTATCGAATACGAATACGTGATTCAAAGGCGATCGAAGAATTTCAAAAGAATTGTCAAGGCAGTCGGGGATGGGATTCTAGAGGACGAGTTTAACTATGTTCCCATCCACGTAGAACGAATAATTAAAAGCGAACCAAAGTGCACTTGGTTGATCAGACCATTATGCACCGGTTCTGATTAGACAACATGTTAGTAGAATATCTTCCAATAACATATGTCGTGAACAAGCTCGATAAAAGATAAGCTTGCAAAAACTAGGCTACATTAGCATCATTTAGTCAAATGGTAAATACATAGGCACGAGAGATTAAGATTTAAGAAGGTAGAATGATTCTAGGGCATACAGTCGTCCTATAGTCTTCTTGTCCAAGTCCTTGGTTGGCTAGACGGGTTAGGTCCTCTAGATTCTAGGATTTAAATAAGCTTGCTACTATAGGTCACTAGGTCAAAGGGGTTGCTAGTTCATAAGGTATTCTACCCAACTTAATTTAAACTAATGGTGTTTTGGGACAACTAGCTAGTAGGGTCAATCTCTAGCAAGCACGAAGGGAAGATAAGAATAGGGATGGAAGGAAGCAAGCAAGATGCAATTGATGAGTCAAACGGTAGATAAAATCAAGGAAGAGGTCAAGTATGTGGATGAGATCCTAGACTTCTAATCCTATTCGCAGGTTTGCTTGGTACGGTAAAGTAACCAAACAATTTATCTTGACCTGTATGGGCCACCACAAAAACATGTAACGCCCCAGTCCCAAAATACGTAGGACTAGGAACGTAGACATGCCAGCTGTATTCATACGAAGTATACTCCAATATATGGAAGCCTCGTATAAATACATAAGCTGTAAAATGCAGTAGAACCAATACTAATCTCATCCACACAGAATAAATGAATAAAAGATCATATAATGAGAATAAATTTGTCTTGATACACTATGTTGGGCGGAGACAAATCCACTACCAACAAAATAAGAAAAAGTACATAGAAAATGAAATGAGTGGCGAACAAAGCGAAGACGATCCAAATGCAATCATCTTCTAGAAATAGCAACGAACACGGCTAGAGCTAAAGCACCTGCGAAAGACTAGCACACACCTGGCAATACAACCAGGTCCTCAGAGGGACGTAACAAGACACATAATAGCATGCCATATAAACTGAATAAATATTGCTCAAATAAATAAGTCAATCGAATTTATAACATAGTCCAATACGCACCTACTGAACGAGCGTACCATCCCCCCAACCAAACAAGGACAGGAGATGGTAAACTAATTCACGGCGACGTATCTTTCCATGCTAAAATCCGATATGGTATCCGGACCCCAACAAGGTTCAATACCTTCTCATCGAAGTAGTAAGTCACACCTACAACCAAACAAGGACAAGATGTGACGAACTAATCCGCGACAAGTTATTGTTCCAAGCCACGGTCAGATACAAGTACCCAAACCAAAAGTACTCGTACCTAACGGATAGGGTAGCCTACCGTTCTAAGTGAAATGTTGTTAAGAACAATCCTTCCTACGCATGGGCCCTGGCTGAATAGGATCGGCGTAGTCCCCCTTTGGACACCAGAGGCCCCATCAGGAGGAGCATGAATAATCATGTGTCATCAACCCCGTATCTCCAGCGGAGAGTCCGGGTCACAAGGGAAGTGCATCGAAGCCCATACGCTAAGGAATTGTCCTCCCCGCCCAATGCCTACTGTGTTGTATCCACAACACAAACCACTATAACCGCTAAGTCAAACTAGCATGCAACCTCTATTAGCGGTTATTCCTATCGCACGGCTTGTACGTACTGGTGGCCAGCCAATCACGCACTTTCGTGTTCTACATGCGACACACAATTTCGTGTTTACAACGTGTCAAGGCCAATGAATGCGACACACAAGGTGGTCCCTTAAATCTAGGTTTAATGTGAAAAAAATAATACATAGCAAGGAAATAAACGAACAGTAAGTTCTAACAGTTATGCTATGTATCACAGTTTATTTTGCATAAAGAAAATAATAGACATGCATGAAATATGAGCTAAAATAATTAAACAGCAATGGCAAGGTGTCTTGCCTGGTATTGCGTCCGGTGTGCTGCGATGATCACGGGGCACGATCTGCGACTTTGGTGCAACAATTACACAAGGGGACCTCTGTTGGCGACACGGATGGTTCCATTGGGTCCAGGACGGTCAACTTAGCTAGGGACGATATAAATAAGTCTCGAAATGGACGAAGGAATAGGAACAACAGGACAGACAGGAGAGAAATCGAAGGAAATTAGATAAATAACATATATATGACTTTAGAAAACATTTTATAATAAATTTGGAAAAATATTTTAGATAAAACACGTACTCGCAAGATTAGAAATCGTTTTTCGATTAAAGCTCTAAGTAGTAAAAATATGAACTAGAAAGAAACTAGATTTCCTTAGCTAAAATTACTTGAAAATTCTAGAGTATCTTTTTAGGTCAAAAAATCATACCATAAGATATAATAATATAATTTACTAAATAAATAATAATAATAATACTAGTGAAGCCAATATTTATAAATTTAATAATATATATAGTATATATTTGCTTGTTACTAAGAAATAATAACTGATAAAATAATATGCATGTAACAGCATATATATTAGTCAAACTTAATACTATCTTTTGTAAAATAATTATATAAATATTTTTATGGAATGATATCTATAATAAATAAGAAAGAATTGTTAACAATATCAAATAACAAAATCATATTATATCAATGTTAATAATATTCAAAATAATAATAATAATAAGGATAATAATAAATAATAATAATAATAATAATAATAACCATTGACTACTGCAGTAGTCTCTCTTCGAAACACTCAACCGCAAAGAGAAAAAAAACAAATAATAAATAAATAAATAAAAACCAACAAAAATACCAGCACAGTTTCTCTTGTCTTTAGTAGAGCAAGAGAGAGAAGAAATCGAAGAATTGGGAAGAGAGAAGAGAGAGGGGAAAATCGGAGGGGACGAGAGAGAGCGGAGCGACGGGGACTTAGGCGGAGGAGGCGGAGGGAGAGCGGTGAAGCGGCTTGCGGAGGCTGCCGCCAGCAGCTGCTCCGGCGGAAAGAATCGAGAGGGAGTGAGGCTGCGGGGGACGAGGAGCTCGGTGGGTGGCGCCGGAGGGTTTCGATGAAGGCGGCGCGCGCTCGGCGAAGAAGGGGGGTTTCGTCGGCCGGACGCGGGCGGTGGCTAGGGCACTCTGGCACACGGTCGGCAAGGGGCGGACGGTCGGTCGGGGAGATTGTGGGTTCCGGCGGGTGCTTGAGTGGGTGAGGCCGGTGGCGCGGCGAGGGAAGGAGCGGGGGTGACGGAGAAGGGGGTTTCGATGGGCGCGGCGGAGAACGTCGGCCACTGGGCGGTCGGGAGATGGGTTGTCGGTTCAGCGACGGATGGATGGTCGGCGACGGGGTTTCCCGGCGAGAGGAGGAGCTAGGGCACCGGCCACGGGGGTCGCGGCGGACCGAGAGACAGCGGATCTCGGCCGGGCAGCAGAGGGGTTGGCTCGCGGAGGCGGCAGGGACGACGGCTACGGGCGGGAGCGCGCACATGGCGGTGGCCGGAGGCGTAGGCGAGGGTCCAACGGGCGGCGCAGCGGTGAGCCGGCACAACGGAGGTAAGCTGGTGGCGGTGGTGGTTTATTTGGGATGTGGCGACAGTAGTTTAGGGTCGTCTATGGTGGAGACGGGTTCCGCCACGGTGGGTGTGGTGTTGGTCGTAGGAGTCGGGGGTTCTGGTGGTGGCGGTGTCGTGGTGATGGTGATGAGGGTGATGAGGGGATGGATGCTGCGGAGAAGACGAGGGCGTCGTTGTGGCCAGGGGCTGGGCCGAGGCTGAGGAGGTGTGTAGGTGTCGGGGACATGGTGGACGGCAGGGGATGGCTAGGATTTGCTAGGATTAGAGATTTATAAGTGTCGGGGTTGTCGACACGAAAGATCAATTGTAATTGTAAATATTGGAATAAGAATTTGGGACAATGGAACACGGACACGGGGCACGCACCATGGTTGGAGATTTATTTGTGGATGTGAATTGTGGATGAATAATTGTGGAGGAGTACCTGCCTATATTTATAGGATGTGGGAATTTCCACTTAGATAGGAACTAGGAATAGTTTAAAACCAAATTTGGATATTTCCAAATTTAATTTAAAAGCAAATCAAATCAATATCCAACCCAAATCTCATTTAAATCAAATTAAATCTCTTAGTTTAAAATCAAATCAATTATAGATATTAGCTTAATATATTTAAATAATTCCAAACATTAAATCAAGATTTAAATGGCCAAAATAACTTCCAAAAATATTTTTCAAAATACCAATAATAATAATTTCGAAAATCATAAATATTTTTAAATATCTTTTTGAACAATAAAATATTACTATTAATAAATTTCAAAAATTATACTTTTATTAAAAATAGACCAATAAATAAATAACGAAATATTTGTATGCAACAAATATCCTTTACATAATTAGGCTTTTCTAATATACAAAATATTATTTATTATTAATAACTTTTTAGAAGAAAAAATGGCTTTTTATAGCAAGAATAATAATTATATAATTTTGAAAGTGTATATTAAAATAGAAAGGAAACTGTTTTTATAAAATATGTACGCCCGCACATATTCGTACTCGTCGAGCAAACGAAAATTTCGCATACGACGTACAATACGACTACGTTTCATATAGTACAAAAATTTTTTTTAAATCCATGCAAATTAATAACTAAAAAAAATAGTAGAAATTTAGGGGTTTTACATCGTGCCTGCTCAACCAATCCATACCGAGTACAATATCGTACCTCGAAAGTAGTATTACGAGCAAGAACGCACTCAAGTCCCGGCCTCCCAATGTAACTCTCCGTCCCTTACAAATATTATTAACCAGGATAACACCTTCCCCGGCCCGGTCATAATCTTGCAAGTCCTACCCAAAAATTCAGCAATGATGTTGTGTCTAAGAGCAAAAGAGACAGACACAAAACTGTACGTAGCACCAGAATCAAACAAGGCAAAAGCAGGAAAGGAATCGAGAAGAACATGACTTGCCACTACATCTGCTACTGGCTCCATCTCCTTAACTGCTAGTGCAAAAGCTCTGCCCTGGTGGGCTCCACTCTGGTGCTGGACATAACGCTACTGCTGCGTCTGAAGGGGATGACCCTTCTGCTGAACTACGGGTCCCACCGACGCTCTGTCTTGGCCTCCCTTGGCAGCCCGAGCTGGACAACCCTTCAGCTGGTGATCAGTCGCTCCACAAAATAAGCAAGCGCTCAATCTCCTCCTACAGACTTCTCGGTTGTGCCCCTGCTTCCCACAGAAGGTACACTGAGCTACCTGTCTCTGCCCCTGCTGCTGTTGGGCATGAACTGGTGCCTGGTGCTGATAAAACTGAGGCTACTGCTGGAACTGCCTCTGCTGCTACAACTGCTGCTGTATGTGGGGACGCTTCACCGGTCCCGCACTAGAAGTGGCTCCAAATATATTGCTGCTCCTCTTCGGCTCGAGGTCGAAGTCCTCCTCTACTATTTGCGCCTCCATCAGGATCAACTCGAAGGTCGCATCTCGATGCCCAGAAGTGCGAGTACGGACTGCATGAATCAGACCCCTCCTAAATTTGTGGGCCTTCTCTCCCTCGTTCTGGATCACCCCTGGGGCAAACCGGCTAAGGCGAAAGAATTCCGTCATGTACTCGTCCACCGACGAGTTCTCCTACACAAGCCCTACGAACTGGCCCTCCAAAGCGGTAAGAGCTATGTCGGGATAGAACTTCTCCTTGAAGAGCCTCTGAAAGTTCTCTCATGACAAACCCTTTACCGATGCATGAGGATCCATGTGAAACCATGTCAAGGCAATGTCAAAAAACTGACTCGTCACAGCTGTTACCCATAATCCCCTAGGAGTCTCTGCTAACTCCAAGCTTTGCTGCACGTCCTCCAACCAATCGTCTGCATAGAGGATGCCCCCAGTCCCCTTAAAATCCCTGGGGTTCATCTTCATAAAGTCTAACACTGTCCCAGGCCTAGCCTGATATTGATGTGGCTGCTGGCCGGGGGCGCCCTGAACTAAACCTGGGGCTACCTTCTCTACCGCTGCCAGTACCAATTGGTGAGCATTCTCCATGCTCTGCCTCAGTACCTCGGTATGGCTGTGTGATGCATCAGCCTGACGCTGCGATACCTCTGCCTGGGCTCGCTGTGACTCCATCATCTGCTGCAGGAGTACGAACATCTGAAGTGTGTCGGCCGGTATCGGAGGTGGTGGTGGTAGTATCTCCGGTATGACGATAGGTGGAAGACCTCTTGGTGCTGCTGCGACTGCCTCCTGAATGATAAGGATAACAGGGACAGTCTCCTGGACTGCCTCCCACACTGGATCAGACCTCTCCGGTACGGCACTGGATCCAGCTGCCTGAGCTCGAGTCACTGTCATCCTGAAGATGAATTGAAACCAAGAGATCAATATGGCACAAGATAAGATATTATCAAAGAAGAACAGTTAAATTCAAATGCAGAAAGAGTTGTCATGATAATCGAAAGATCAGAAATTTTCCTAAAATGTGATTGAGTAAACTTCTATAATAATAACCTAGAACCTATATCCTAACTGCAGGCTTGTAATCAATACTCTAAGTCAAGTACCATTACGAATTTGATCTGAATAGGCCACCACAAAAATGTGTCACGACTCGTACCCTGAGTAAGGGCACGAGCACGTGGGTACGTCCAGCCTACGTCGCAGAATCGGCGGTAGAACGCTGTATAGTTCTTCTAGAAAGTATAGCAACTAGACACAATATAAATGTACCTGTCATCTCCGTATGGAGGTATATAAACTCAACTCAATCACAAAGACATCTAGGAAAGATAGGCACGAATATCATATAAATATGATGGAAATAGAAGTACGAAAATAGAATACAAAGTTACATTACAGTAGAGAGTCGAAAACACTACATAAGATCCCATAACAAAATATAGTATAAGTCTCATAAACTAGCTGGCTCGCAGTCCAGACAAACCTAACTAGCATATCTAGATAGGTGAAATATCATCTATGGGCTCTAGGGGTAATAGCTGATCATAATCTCCATCCTGGCCGTACCCATAATAGGTAGAGCAATCAGCATCTAAGTCATCTGTAAACATCAACGGTTATCCTGTCATGAAAATGAGCAAGTACAAACTATCGACAACAGTTCTATAGTATTGACAAATGTTGTAAGAGACAATCACAATGGAATACAAGATGAAACATATCAAGATAGAAATATAACAGGATATGTAAAACAGGAAATCATGTCAGGGTGTATCATGCTGGAAAGTAGAACTGAATAGAAGTAAATATCTGATGTAATAAATATAAATAGTGCCTCGAGTATTATATCATTATGTGATCGGTATGGGTTAAGATCAGATTGTTCTATATGACCGACTACAAGTACGGGAACTCGGCCCGGCCAAAATAGAAAGCTATGGAACAAGTAGTAACAGGTCAGGCTACACCATACGTGCGGTAAGGATGGAGCAATGAAACAAGTAGTAACTCAAGGTTGGCATTGATCACATAACCTATAATACTCTCCATCCTTGAATAGTATACGGATCCGGACATAGCACGTCATGGCATGAGATTCCATAAGAAGGTAGCTACTCCTTCTCAGGAATCGATGTCAATACAAGTACAAGAACAAGATCGAGCAAGTACCAGTATCCCAAGAAAATCCAGGAATGACATCTCATGACAGAAATCCGGTATATACTAGTCTGTGCACCCTCGTGTCGAGAATCAAGTAAAATACTATAACTGAATCGAATACAGAAGATATCAAGACAAAGAACTACTATCAGAGAATGTACTCGCCTGCTGCCCTGAGCTGTCAAGTAAGGTCGATGCTCAGAGTGAACTCACAGACCTAGAGATAAGATATTGTAAGCTAATTAGGGTTTGACAATGTTTAAGAATGATTTCTAATGTATAATATGCAATCTAAGTCAAACTCAGTCAAACTAAGTTAAACTAGGTTACATCAAGTCAAACTAGGTCAAACTAAGTCACACTGAGTCACACTAGGTCTAACTAGGTCACATGAAGTTAAACCAAGTCAAACTAGGTCAAACTGGGTCAAAGGTTGACTTACAGTTGACTTTTGGTCAACTGGTCAACTCTAGGTCAACTCTACGTCAAACTAGTCTAATATTGACTAACAGTTGACTTTTGGTCAACTGGTCAACTCTGGTCAAGTTCGGTCAAGTTCTAGTCGCTTTTAGGCTAAGTTTGACTTTCGGTTGACTTTTGGTCAAAACGGTCAACCGAGTTCAAAACTAGACTAAGAGCACTAATCCTGACCATTACCAACCAAGACACCTTAATTCTAACCATATCGTAACACCTTAAACTCATACCTTGTATATAGGTAATTACCTTAACCTCTCTAACACAACCCATATCCTATTTATCCTACTAGTATTCTAACACATACACTAACTATCACTCAACTTACTAACTAACCTAGCTAAAAACCACTTACTAACATGGGGTATATAGAGGATAAAATGTAAAGTATGGATGTATGTTTTGAAGTGGTGGATTGTATGTGAAGTGGGTTGGACTGTAATGGACTGAATAACATGTGAATGAGGTGGACTGAATCTACGTGGACTGTCACATTTAGAATGGACTGATATTAGATGGAAATGGGATTGAATGGTGTATATGTGGAATGGTATGGATCAATGGTTGAAGGGTGGAATGGTATGAAATGGATTTGTATTGGATTGGAGAAATGGAAATGTAGGACGAATGTGTATTTGAAATGGTGAATGAATGAATGGTGAATGGGACTGAATATATGGGGATGGAGACTGAACTGTAATGGACTGAAATTGAATTAGGAAATGGGATTGAATAATGGACTGATGTGGTATGGAATAAAATAGATTTGAAGTGAATGGGGGGGGGCTGATTTGCTCACTGTTCAGCAAGCAAAACAGGGCAACAAGTGCCCTGCTACTGCTGCTGCAATTTGTGTTCTGCTGCTGCCGTCGGGAGGATAGTAGCTCACTGCTGTTCCTGCTGCAGCCAAAGGGGCAGCAACTCCTCCCCCTTCACTTCACTTCCTATCCTCTCTTCTCTCTCTAAACTCCTCTCTATCACTCTCTCTTCTATCCATCTATTCTCTCACTCTCTAAACATATATACAAACACACAAGCTAAACCACATCACCAAAGAATTAAACTCCTAAAAACAGTCCACATAATCAAGAGACCAAAAACACAATGTAAACCAAATAATCTAGATTCAAAACTCAAGATACTGTACAACCACCTATCCAAATCAAGTAGGAACACTTCCTACTCTACCACACACACACCAACTACTCTCTAATATATTAAAACCTGAAAATAGATTACAAATTACACTATTGGCAATAAAACAAACACATGGGATGTCCTATTTCAACAACTACCCATTAGGACACAAAGCTACATGCAAGCACACACTAGAGGACTCCAAATGGCCTCTAACTTGGTTCTAATGGTGATTCCAACAAGGGGATTCATTCTATGGATTCAAAACTGCCTTAAATGCATGGAAACAAGTTTTAGAGGAAAGCTTTATACCTATTAGGAGTGAATCCTAATGAAACCTTCTCCGATACGGCTCCGATATGAAGTTCTCCTTAGAATGGACACTTCCACCTTGTACTTTTCTCCCAAACCTTGGTAGCAACCTTCTTTGGCAATAAAGAGAGGATTGATGGAAGAATATGTGAAGGATTGATTTGATTTGGAGATCAAATCAATGCAAAAGCTCCCAAATTGGGGAAGAACACATGAGAGCTTCAAAAGAGTTAAGTTTCCACATAAGAATAAAACTTTCCCCTTCCCTCATGTGGCCGGCCATGTAGGGCTCCAATGGGCCATTGTGAAGTGTCCCAAACACCCCTCTCTAGTCCTAATTGGTTAGGTCTAGCCTAGGTTCAAGTTTGAAATCAATTGGATCTAATTTAAGTCTCTAATCAACTAATCTAATAAAGGGGAAAAAGACTAGTCTAACCAATCTAATTTGTGAACCAAGTGGGCCATGTCTAACTTAAGTTGGGTCTTATCTAGAGACTAAGCTACCCGAGTCACTACCTCAAGTCGGAACGAGACGAAACTCGAACCACACTAAACAAATCATATAAAATATTTAATAAAATTATAAAATTCCAAAAATGTTGAAAATTAAAAAATGACCAAAATACCCCCAATTGTGAAAACTGGGGTTGACACTATGACACCAACACCATTGGTCACCTTATAACCGTCGACAAGTAAGGTTGTTACAAATAGAAAATTAAAGAATTAGTCGTCCAAGATAATTCTTGATGGACTATAGAAGTCGTTGCCCTCAACTATAATCTTGCATAGGCCATAAGAAGAGTTAAACATGCTACCTCTCGGTTTATGTGTCATTATTATAAAACTCGCAAAATTGGGAGTGCAGGAATGACATATACAACCATTTTTTCCAATTGCTCAAAATTTCGGTACGAGCTCCGTACTTGACTTTTCTTCCGTATTGTATATCTTTCCATTTTATCGTCCGGCTATTCCAATAAGCAAGATACAAAGATCGCGACCTTGATTCTTCAAATTCTATTCTATCATAGTATCGTGTCTTAGTTTTAATTTTAGGAAAGAAAATTCTGGAGAGTATAGATTGTAAGCTCTTCTAAATTTTAGGATTTGATAGGATTACCGATTGATTAGGATAAATTGGTTCATAATAGGATGATAAATTAGTGCCTCATGAACACCCACTTTCTTTTTATATCATTTGGTGTCCCCTACCGTGACACTGATAATCGGAGTACAGTACTAGATGTTACCTTTCAACAAATTTTATATGCAAGATCTAGACGAGTCCACCTTCATCTAGGCATATCATGTCCCACTTAAATATGTCCCCTTGTACTCTATTTTTATGATGCGACTTTTGGGTCAAAAAGGCCAACTATAACCCTTACCGTAATACCGATATATTTCCCGACCTTAATTAGAGACCCAACCTTGACTCAAATCTTTCAACCCAATATATGGTTATAATCTACTCGAAGCCCACTACGCAGATGCCACTAGTGTGCCACTCAATTGAGTCCCAGTGTGCTACTTATACATAAAGGTCATGGAAGGCAAATCTTTAGACTACGACACCTATTTAACCAACCCGACTCGGAACTAGCCCAACCACTTGAGTTAGAACCTATTCTAGGTTATCCTAACCTAATAGGGATGGTTTAGATTGATTCTATGAGATTTTGTCCAGCCAATATAGATTAAACCCAAGATTTATTCAATATGAAATCCCTCTGTACTATCTCGTCCTAATTATATTTCGACCAATACAATTTCTACTGTCTTGTTGGAGCATGACAATATTTGAGCAATGTTAAATTGGTAAAAAATATTAGTGTTAATGACCAAGAACTCCATGGCAATTTCTAGGCTCATTTAGAATCCGTGACTGCAGTCAGAAAGTGTCCAATATTCTCGTGCCTCTCCATAGAAATTGTCCTTCTCAGAAGTTTTGTAACAATAATTTTCACGGTTGGCAAACTTCTATAAGTTGGGTAGAGTTATAAAGGAAGAATACCCCATCTTTTAGAATATAAAGTCAACTTGGATTCCTGTGATAACTACCTCCTCTATCTTTTAGGAAACCGAGTTACGAATTGACGTACCTGCTCTCCCTTTGTATTAAATCTTGTCATTTTTTAATTATTAGATTTATCTCAATTTCGAGGACGAAATTTTTATAAGTTGAATAGGAAGTAACCCCCCCCAAAAAAAAATTATCAGATTTTTTTTGCTATTATTGTTATATTTACTTAAAATTACAGTATTTATATTGTTAATAGCTTGGTATTTGATTTAATATTTATTTAGTAGTCATGTTAGAATCATAATAGGTAAAAGTACTCAAAAATTTTATTCAAAAATTTTATTAATATTTTAGAATTTTAGGATTTTTATTATATTTTTAGTTAAATACTTTGAGAAAAATAAATATATAAATAACTTGTAACTAGTATTAATTTTCTATTAATAGCACAAGTAGCAAGAAATTGCTATAATAGGCAAAAACTTGTGCACAATACCTAATTAATTATCTAGAAAGTATTTATGATTTTTAGAATAATTTCTGGGAATTTTTGTATATATAACTGTGTATATATAAATACCTATTTATATTTATAAAGGAAAAAAACAAATCAACTTTTTGCGAGATTTATGAAAATCTCGCGAGTCAACTTCTACCAAATTCCCCCGCACAAGGAGCACAGTCGAAACAGAGGGGAATGGAACGATTGAAATCAGATTTGAATCAAACCGAATCAAATCAAAACCTAAGTAAATGTACTCAAGATTCTCCCCATAATTTACCCAAATCAGTATTTATGTTGCTGTCGAATTTGATACAAATTTGGAGTTAGAAATAGATTTAAACCTTCTATATATATTTGAGAAACCGTTGAGAACTTCTCATTTTTTCCATCGCTGCACCCCTTTGAAGTTGAAAATTTTCCAACCAGAGTCGTTCGCCTAGCCCCCCATATCTCAAGAACCCAACGCACACGTTGGGGACCGTCGCTGTCACCGGTGATTTCCAGAAAAGTCCAAGAACGTAGGGGTTCCTCTAATTTTGTCAGTTTTGACTTCCAGGTACTAAAACCCTTTTTGTAGAATTTAATTTTGGCGACTGTGCATAACGAAAATCAATTCCCAAAATCGATAAAAATTAGTTTTCAAAATAGGGAAATTTTATAAAGTTCCACCGATATGGCATTTGCCCCGATAAACCGGGCAATGTGGTCACGAACTGAAAGCATCAAAAGGTGCATATCGACGTCGCGGACGTGTAAGATTCGACGGAACTTGATTTCGTTGTTTGTGCGCGACGAAATTGAGGCGTATCGGTCGAGATACCTCGTATCGGTCACTTTACAAACTAGCCTACAACAATGTACACGTTTGTCATCTCGAGAGAAAATATACATCACTGGACTCGTGTCGTTGTTCTGGCCCTGTGAACCAAGTTTGGTATGATTCTGATAAGGTCGACCGGAACACTAATTTGGCATGCCCGCGACCCAATCCAACCGGCAAAATTGTGCACACCTCACCGATATCTAACTTTGGACATATGGTTGAGTTTGTATCATCAAACTGGACCCGTAGACATATAAGTTGATAACTTTAGAGACCATAGGTTTTGGCACACTTTTTGGTGTAAAATAGATCCAACGACGGATAATGATTTGGTCCAAAATTATGATTTTGCCATGTGTCCAGAATTAGACTTATGGGTAGGAAATCTTTGATATTTTTTATTCAAAAAATATTGGTGATGTCTGTTTCAGCATCTGAGGACGTTTGCGGAAGTTGGCTTTTACTGCTTCACAGATCTAACGGTTCGAGTTACTGGATACTGCCATCTTGCACACCACCTCAGGTAAGATACCTTGCCATATTTACTGCTTATATTATTTGCATCTTACTATTTAGTTACTGCCTGGTTACTGTTTCGTTATTTATATTTTCTCAAATTACATTACTGTTTACTGTTCATGATTTACTTTACTATGCTTCCAGCTATACATGATGCAAATGTTAGTCATATTTTCATTCTTTACTTTAAGTCTGCATATGGACCTAGTGTTAAGGGACTACCACTTGTTAGTAAGCATTACATAAACTTTTCTACAGATGTGACATGAGATATATATGAGTTATGAGTAGCATGTAGAGGTACTTGCATGTTGGCTGATCACCAATGCGCATGCGTTAGGTCTAACTGCCAATTAGATGCATGTTAGGAGACTTGGCAGTTAGTAGAGATACAGTATCATGGATACGACCTAGGTAGGTGCGTAGGGTGGGGAGAACAGTTCCTTAGCGTATGGGGCACGTATACACTTATATATTACAACTCGTGAGGTCTGTCAGAGATACAGGTACTGATTCTATATTGGACTAATTTTCTACTGTACTGATTCCCTTTGACGTTCACGGATCATTACGAACGTAGGCCCGTGGTACCCATAGTGGGGACCATGGCACAGTAGAATGGTTAGCTGACCTTAGTGATGTCATGTCATACTCTGTTCAAATCTTGGCATGGGACAGTGTCATATCACAGAATAGTGTGCCCCTTGTCCTTGTTTGGACACTCAACTGATTCGATGATGGGATATTGGGCCATGTTATAATTTGAACTATTTACTTTTACTTGTGACTTTGTGGCATATTTTATATTTAGTTCAAATGTCATGTTTATATGTATCTTGTTACGTCCCTCTAAAAATCTGATGATTTCTTGTTACGACTCGCACCCGGTATAGGGACACGAGTGCGTAACAGCGCCCAGTCTACATCACAAAATCGGCGGTAGAACGCTGTTCAAGGTGGCTAACTAAACAACTCACGCAATATATATAATATACCTGTCATAAATCTCAACATCGAACGGAGGACAAGTATAAGATATGATATAACTCAATCACAGTCTAAGCACGATAGGATAACATAGAAGTCTATACTAAACTCAAAGCAACAACTTAAATAAACTTTTAAAATAATAATATCTCAAACAATCTCAAATACAACTCAAATCTCCACTTATTACAATACAAGTTCCAACAAAGAAAACTAAACCATAAACTAGCAATCTACTCCAAGCTCTACTAATCCTCTAGGCTAGCTGTGAATATCTAGGTTACCTGTAATATTTTTAACATGTCTAGTCAGGACAAAAATGAGCATAAAATCTCAACAGTTCATATCATGACAGGAATATATAACATGCAATAGAGTAAGATATATGAATCACTGAAAGAAATGTACATAAAAAAGCGAGAGATAACTGTACTGAAAATATCTGCTATAAGTAAAGAACTATCAGTGACTAGTGATGTAGAGTACAAGATAGACATGTGAACGGCTTGAATTTTTACACGATTATACTAAAGAGTTTGCACATGATTATACTACTTTGGAATTGTTCACATGACAGCTTCTACTCCCCCGTACTCCAATCAATATACAAGAATCTAGACAAGTTATGTTATTGTACAATATTTCACATGGGAGCCCATAAATGGGTGCACATGAAGTTATACATGAGGGCTCTGTGACCATGAGAGTACATGAATCATAAGAGTATACATGAATAGTGAAAGCACAAGAGTACATGATGAATGTGAAACGCACATGACATGATGTATCCGATACTCCCGAAGGGGATAACATCTCAATATAAATATCCATATAGTACCAATCCGTGTTAACAATGTGACAACATCAAGTAAAGTAATCTAGAGCAAGAATATAAATCCTAACAAGTATGAAATGATCAGAGAATGTACTCGCCTGATACCCTGAACAGCTTATATGAAAGATGGCCAACTAGAGTCACAGAGTCCTAGTTAGAGCAACACAGGTTATAAAGAGTTCAATTTATATGGTAATTGAAATTATAATACAATCTACATGAATCTAAGTCAATCTAGGTCAAATTCAACTCTTGGTCAACTCTGGTCAACAATCTAGTCAAACTAGGACAACTAGTCTAATGTGGTCAAACTAGCTAGTGTTTGGTTAACAATTGTCAAACTAGTCTAGGTTAGTCAATTCTAGGTCTAAACAAGTGTATGGCCTAAACAATCAAGTATACTAGTACCATTGCTATCTAACACATAGCCTAAATCAAGGCACACAAACTTAGTTATATAATATACATTACATATATCACATATATCCTTATCCATATAGTACCATCCTAACACAAACATATAGATATCATATATCAAGTATTTACATACCCTCACTATGAACCATAATCTATATCTATATACTCTCATAATATATATAGATACTATATAACCCAAAAATATATATACCTATCTATATAAGCCTTCCACAATCTAACATCACCTACTCAAACTCAAATACTTAGACACTAACCTACTAACACTAGGATACCATATCAATCTTGGTCATATTAGCATCCCAAAACCAATACCTTGGTCATAAGGTAAACTAATCATTTACCTTAAAGGTAAAGGTAATTTATATTTACCTTAATATACTAATTTGGTATTATGAGACACCAAAATATTCCTTAAATATCTAATTAACTAACTATCTAATGTACTAACATAACATCTTAACTAATATCTAACATATAACCTATATAGACTAACTTTCTAACATACCAATATCTAGAACTAACATAACCTACTAATATATCAATATCTAACATACTAGATATCTAACATCAAACTATCTAACGACGTATCAAATATCTAACAAAATACTAACCTCTACTATCTCACTAACACTCATACTAACAAATATAACTTATACTAATATATAACAAACTCTAATATATCTAACCATCTACTAACCAACATCTAACAAATATAATAACATATATAACTTAACAATAATATATATATGTACTATATCATACATATACTCGACAACCTATGATACCTACATTCATTTAATATCCATACTACATAGGCTCATAGGTTACACAAAATACCTATGTCGTATAGTCAGTCTTCTACTTAAAAAAATACTGTACCAATTGGGCCGTTACTAAATTCTAGGATTAGAGTATGTTATAACCCTTCGTATTAGCTTTTCGAAACTTTAAACGGATCGCATTTTCGTGTCCGAAAGCTCCCAGAATCGTAAAAACACCGAAAGGGGTTCATCTTTCCTACAGCTAACACTCAAACAGTTCTACAAAAAGTATTAGAATGCATTTGACCTATTAATATATATTTGGAAAGCTAACTTCGATACGGTTCATTTTAAAAAAAAAAAGAAGATTAATCGGAATTCTAAGCTAAAAGTTACGATATTTCTAAGTTGCTATGGCTACTAAAAACGTGGATGAATATTATGACGAATTTGGATTGTTTGGACAAAAGAAACACATCTCATTCTCCACACTACTCAAGGCACACATCAAACCAAACTCTCCTCTCCTCTAACACAAGCACACCACTAACAACATATTCTCACATATCTAAATATATGAAATATATCTAACATACCTATTATATATATACAAAATAGACCATTATATAAAAAGATGCTAAAATGACAAGTTGAGGCTAAAAATATGACATGTAGACTAAACTACCTAATCTAACCATGGGTATCCAAATAAAACTCATTCTAACCATCCTACTCAATCTATCCTCTAACATGTCTAAAACTGAAAATAAAATACAATTAAACCTATTAGACATTAAACCAAACACATGAGGTGTCCTAATTTGAGATCTAATAAGTAGGACACAAGACACAATTCTAACTTGCTCTAAAGAGCTCCATATGGCCTCAAACTTGAATCTAAAGTGGGTACATGCATGGGGGTGGATCCTATGGATTTAAAACTAACTAATATGCATAGAAAATCAATTTAGAGGGTTGGTTTTACCTATTGGGAGTGGAATCCCAATGATACTCCAAGGACACGGCTCCGATACGAAGATCTTCCAAAAAGGACACTCCTCCTTGCACTTTGCTTCAAATCTGTGCTAGCACTCTCCCTTGGTAGTATGAGAAGGTCAGATGGAAGTTTTAGTGGAGGGATGTAAGGATTTGGAGATCAAATCAAAGAGGAAAGCTCTCAATTTGGGGAAGAACACTTGTGAAAGAAAATGGAGGCTTGATGGAATGAAATGAAAGGAAGGAAGGCTAACCTACCTATAGTGGCTGCCATTAAACCCTATTTGGGCCTTGAAGAAAAGCCCAATAAGTACTCAACTAGTCCTTTTGGTTAATTTTAAGTTAGGTTCAAGTTTGGGATCAAAACGGTTAAATTTAAGCCTCTAACTTAACCAATTTATCAAGTAGGATTAGTCTAAAAGTACTAAATTAATTAGTGGGATTTGTGGGCCATGACTAACTAATCTTGGGGTCCCGTCTAGAGTCTAAGCTACTCGGGTCACTAACATGCCGGAACGAAACGAAACTCAAATCCTACTAAACAAATCCCGTAAAATCAATATTAAAATATAAAAAATTCCAAAATATTAAAATATAAAAAATGACCAAAATCATAATGCATCAATTTAAATATTATTAAAATAATCTAAAATTCACCAATTAATCAAAATCCTAAATAATTCGAAAGTCAAAAAATGACCAAAATATCTTTAGCCTAAAAAGTGGTAATTAGCTAATCTAGTCACATGTGTTAGGCCTTCATAGTCATGGTTAGTCTCTGGGCTAAACAGCTCTAAGGTTACACTAGCCAAAGAAAAAAAATCACAAAATACTAATTTAATGATATTTAAAATAATCAAAATTCACCAATAAATCAATAACATAATTTAAACCTATTATTAAATAATCAATTTTACAAAAATTTAAAATTATCGTCATTTTAGAAAAGTGGTGGTTACAAATCTACCCTCCTTAGAAAAATTGTCCTTGAAATTAAGATGGTCGTACTCCTTCTAGAGTCTCATCCCCAACAATCATGGTCTTAGAAGCTCATCTAAATCATACAATTTGAAAGAATAACATACAGGATCATGGCAGGCAATATCAGTCTGAGGTCTCATCTAGCTATACTAGCCATACTACAGCACAAGGCAATCATAAGGTATCAAAACATATAAGCAAGGGGCGTAACAAAATATCATAAAAGACATGCTAAAGCCTAGGTCGAAAACTCACCTCAAATTAGGCCTGTGACTAAAACTCCCTCCTAGAAGCAGGGCCTAAATTCCTAAGATATTTCTCATGAATCATGCTCTTGTTAAAACTTTTATTCCTTCTTTCTGATCTTACTCTCCCTTATCCACTTAATCATCCCAAAAAAATCCTACACCTTGTCCTAACTTGGATCCAAAATCTCTAGATCAAAGTCTATAAAATCCTCGAACTTGTTCAAATCACTGTCCACGAATTTATTCGAAGCTAATACTACTATGTCATGCAGGAACTTATTCTTTATCATAAAATCGACCTTCGTATTTCCTTCATGTACACCTTCAAATATTATTCTTCTTAAATTTTAAAACCTCCACAAAATCTTTAAATTTCTCCATAACCCAAAATCTTTGTGTTCACTCTGTCCTCTTACCAACATCTTATTCAATTTTGGTATCATCATCGCTTTATAGTTACATTCTCTTCTCCATTTCTAAATTCCTAAATTTAGCATCACAATCTTAAGTGAAATATATCGATAATCAATTACCTAAAATTATTCAAGTCCACAAAAACAATCCGACCTCGAATATCCTTTTTTGTTTCTAAAGTACACTTACGAAATATCACTATTCTAACCATCAATATATCCTACTATCCTTCTGGTGAGCCATAGGGGTCACTACCTCCTAAGTAGACTAACATCCTATATGAAACTGATAGTCAAAATCAACAGAGATTTAACTATAAAGGGTTAGTAGTCTAATGTCAACAAGACTACCATACCTAAGAATAAGTCCTAATACGAGCTATCAAACCATTATACTATGAAAGAGTTATAACTAATGAAGTTATACAAAGAATTAGACTAGTTATCTGAAGTTATCCCTACTCCTAAGTTAATTGATGATGAAACAAAACAAATTTTTTTTTTAAAAAGACTGAAATGAAAGGTAGAGATGATATGTTCAAAAATCCTGCCAAGATACAATCTGATAATCGTATGGCTTGTCCAATCATAATACTCCTTCTAGGTCAAACCTCCAACAATCAAGGTCTAGAAAAATTTATCTAAAAGCTCACAAACATGGTCCTAATGGTCATGATTTCGTAGTCTCAAACATGGTCACTATACTATCTATCACAGCACAATACATTCTGATAGGTACTAATAGAATCACACAACAAGATGGAAAAGAAGGACAGACCTGCTAACTCGTCACCTGCAACGTCGCTCTCCACGACCGTCAGTGCAAAAGCTATGCCCCTCTGGTGTATGTCCCTTTGATGGTGTGGGGCACGGTTCTACGCTACAAGTGGCCAAGCTCCCTCTATCTAATCTATAACTTAAGCAACATCCATGCTGAGATCCTACTCCATACTAGGGCACTATCTATATGGTATCTATTCTGCAATCTAATAATTATACCCGTCTATTCAGAACCATGTTACCAAAATCCTCATTATGCCAGTAAGTACAACAACGATAATCCATAGAGTCCGCAACTAAGGTACATACCTCTAAAATTATGGTATTTAAAATTTTTGCATTATCGCTAGCTTGGCTGCGAAAACTTTAAATTTCCACACCCGAGAAATATATCCAAAATCAGACTCTATCTCATCGCCAACCAGCTAATATAACAGTAGAAGACTCTAGATTCCATGACAGAGGCAACCTAGCCCATAAAGTTTATCTTGGTAGAAAATCAAGTCAATAATGAATACCAAGAATCAAATTCAACAACGAATAAGGAAAATAGACAGATACTGTCAGAATCAAATTTTGAGATAGTTTATAATGAGATTCTCAAGGGTCATCCTAGGAATCTTCTCAAGTAGTCCTAACTGTAATTGAGTACTATCTCAACTAAAGCATATTCCTTATATCTTACTGCAGGCGTACGGCAGTACAACTAATTGTCGTACTACCACGACTTTGCACTAATACAAATCTCGACCTGCATCGGCCACCACTAAAAACGTGTCACGACCCGCACCCGGTATAGGGGCACGAGTGCGTAACAGCGCCTAGCCTACGCCGCAGAATCGGCGGTAGAACGTTGTTCAAGGTCGCTAACTAAACAACTCACGTAGTATATATAATGTACCTGTCATAAATCTCAACTCCGAACGGAGGACAAGTATAAGATATGATATAACTCAATCACAGTCTAAGAACGATAGGATAACACAGAAGTCTATACTAAACTCAAAGCAACAACTTAAATAAACTTTTAAAATAATAATATCTAAAACAGTCTCAAATACAACTCAAATCTCCACTTATTACAATACATGTTCCAACAGAGAAAACTAAACCCATAAACTAGCAATCTGCTCCAAGCTCTACTGATCCTCTAGGCTAGCTGTGAATCTCTAAGTTACCTGTAATATTTTTAACAGGTCCAGTCAGGACAGGAACGAGCACAAAATCTCAAAAGTTCATATCATGACAGGAATATAAAACATGCAATAGAGTAAGATACATGAATCACTGAAAGAAATATACATGAAAAAGAGAGCGATAACTGTAGTGGAAATATCTACTATAAGTAAAGAACTATCAGTGACTAGTGATGTAGAGTACAAGATAGACATGTGAACGGCTTGAATTTGCACATGATTATACTAAAGAGTTTGTATATGTTTACACTACTTTGAAATTGTTCACATGACTACTTCTACTCTCCCGTACCCCAATCAATACACAAGGATCCAGACAAGTTCTGTTATTGTACAATATTTCAAATGGGGGACCATAAATGGGTGCACATGAAGTTATACATGAGGGCTCTATGAACATAAGAGTACATGAATCACAAGAGTATACATAAATAGTAAAAGTACATGAGTACATGATGAAAGTGAAATACATATGACATAATGTACCCGATGCTTTCGAAGGGGATAACATCTCAATATAAAGATCCATATAGTACCAATCCGTGTTAACAACGTGACAGCATCAAGTAAAGTAATCTAGAGCAAGAATATAAATCCTAACAAGTATGAAATGATCAGAGAATGTACTCGCCTGATACCCTGAACAGCTGATACGAAAAGATGGTCAACTGGAGTCACAGAGTCCTAGTTAGGGCAACACAGGTTATAAAGAGTTCAATTTATATGGTAATTGAAATTATAATACAATCTACATGAGTCTAAGTCAATCTAGGTCAAAGTCAACTCTTGGTCAACTCTGGTCAACAATCTAGTCAAACTATGACAACTAGTATAACATGGTCAAACTAGCTAGGGTTTGGTCAACAATGGTCAAACTAGTCTAGGTTAGTCAATTCTAGGTCTAAACAAGTCTATGGCCTAAACAATCAAGTATACTAGTACCATTTATATCTAACACATAGCTTAAATCAAGGCACACAAACATAGTTATATAATATACGTTACATATATATCACATATATCCTTACCCATATAGTACCATCCTAACACATACATATAGATATCATATATCAAGTATATACATACCCTCACTATGAACCATAATCTATATCTATATACTCTCATAATATATATAGATACTATATAACCCAAAAATATATATATACATATCTATATAACCCTTCCACAATCTAACATCACCTACTCAAACTCAAATACTTAGACATTAACCCACTAACACTATGATACTATATCAATCTTGGTTATATTGGCATCCCAAAACTAATAACTTGGTCATAAGATAAACTAATCATTTACCTTGAAGGTAAAGGTAATTCATATTTACCTTAAGATACTAACTTGGTATCATGAGATACCAAAATATTTTTTAAATATCTAATTAACTAACTATCTAATGTACTAACATAACATCTTAACTAATATCTAACATATAACTTATATAGACTAACTTGCTAACATACCAATATCTAACATACTAGATATCTAACATCAAACTATCTAATGACATATCAAATATCTAATAAAATACTAACCTCTAATATCTAACACTCATACTAACAAATATAACTTACACTAACATATAACAAACTCTAACATATCTAACCATCTACTAACCAACATCTAACAAACATGCTAACATATATAACTTAACAATAATATATATATGTACTATATCATGCATATGCTTGACAACCTATGATACCTACATTCATTTAATATCCATACTACATAGGTTCATAGGTTACACAAAATACCTATGTCTTATAGTCAGTCTTCTACTTAAAATCAATACTATACCAATTGGACCTTCACTCAATTCTAGGATTAAAGTATGTTGTAGCCCTTTGTATTAGCTTTCTGAAACTTCAAACGGATCGCATTTTCGTGTCCGAAAGCTCTCGGAATCGCGAAAACACCGAAACGTGTTTGTCATTCGTACAGCTGACACTTAAACAGTTCTACAAAAAGTTCTAGAATGCATTTGACCTATTAATATATATATATTTGGAAAGCTAACTTCGATACGTTTCTTTTAAAAAAAATAGGAGATTAATCGGAGTTCTAAGCTTAAAGTTATGATATTTCTAAGTTGCTATGGCTACTAAAAACGTGGATGAATATTATAACAAATTTGGATTGTTTGGACAAAAGAAACACATCTCACTCTCCACACTACTCAAGACACACATCAAACCACACTCCGCTCTCCTCTAACACAAGCACACCACTAACAACATATCCACACACATCTAAATATATGAAATATATCTAACATACCTATTATATATATATATACAAAACAGTCCATTATATAAAGAGACACTAAAATAACAAGTTGAGGCTAAAAATATGACATGTAGACTAAATCACTTAGATCTAACCATGTGTATCCAAATGAAACTCATTCTAACCATCCTAACTAACATCAATCCATCCTCTAACATGCCTAAAACTGAAACTAAAACACAATTAAACCTATTAGACATTAAACCAAATACATGAGGTGTCCTAATTTGAGATCTAATAAGTAGGACACAAGACACAATTCTAACTTGCTCTAGAAGCTCCATATGGCCTCAAACTTGAATCTAAAGTGGGTACATGCATGGGGAAGGATCCTATGGATTCAATACTAACTAATATGCATAGGAAATCAATTTAGAGGGTTGGCTTTACCTATTGGGAGTGGAATCCCAATGATACTCCCAAGGACACGACTCCGATACGAAGATCTTCCAAAAAAGACACTCCTCCTTACACTTTGTTTCAAATCATTGCTAGCACCCTCCCTTGGTAGTATAAGAACGTTGGATGGAAGTTTTGGTGGAGGGATGTAACGATTTGGAGATCAAATCAAAGAGGGAAGCTCTCAATTTAGAGAAGAACACTTGTGAAGGAAAATAGAGGCTTGATGGAATGAAATAAAAGGAAGGAAGGCTAACCTACCTATTGTGGTGCCATTAAACCCTATTTGGACCTTGGGGGAAAGCCCAATAAGTACTCAACTAGTCCTTTTGGTTAATTTTAAGTTAGGTTCAAGTTTGGGATCAAAAGGGTTAAATTTAAACCTCTAACTTAACCAATCTAACAAGTAGGATTAATCTAAACTTACTAACTTAATTAGTGGGATTTGTTGGCTATGACTAACTAATCTTGGGGTCCCGTCTAGAGTCTAAGCTACCCGGGTCACTAACACAAGTTGGAACGAAACGAAACTCAAACCCGACTAAACAAATCCCGTAAATCAATATTATAATATAAAAATTTCCAAAATATTAAAATATGAAAAATGACCAAAATTATAATGCATCAATTTATATATTATTAAAATAATCTAAAATTCACCAATTAATTAAAATTCTAAATAATTCAAAAATCACAGAATGACCAAAATATTCTTAGCCTAAAAAGTGGTAATTAGCTAATCTAATCACATGGGTTAGGCCTCTATGGTCATGGTTAGTCCCTAGGCTAAGCAGCTCTAAGGTTACACTAGCCAAAGAGAAAAATCACAAAACACTAATTTAATGATATTTAAAATAATCAAAATTCACCAATAAATCAATAACATGATTTAAACCTATTATTAAATAATCAATTGTATAATTCAAAATTATCCTTATTTTAGAAAAGTGGTGGTTACATTTCTTCAGGTATGTGCTTTTATGAATTTTTGCAGGATTTTCGGACAAGACCGTGACCTTCTTCCTTTCTCGAAGATGACACGCACTTGGACCATCTTGTTGCTTGTATTCTTTTTTTTTATTTTCATTTTCTTCTAGTTTAAATGTTTGGTAGTAGATTTGTCTTCATCTAGCAATCTGTACAATGAAAAAACTCAGATTTGATTTTATAATATCTTTACTCTTGTTTCTGAGGATGAGATTAGTGAAGTCATGGCTAGTTATATACTATAAATTATAGCTTACGTATATTTATTATACGGCTGGCATGTACGTTCTAGTCCTATATTTTTTTGGACTTGGGCATTAAGCTTGAGATCTCAGAGCGATCAGCACACGCCACGTGTCGAGCGACTCGGTCATATCCCAGACGGGTGTAAACCATCCAAGATCTCAGCAATAATCACCGCTACGTGGCTATTGTAGTACCCCACTCCTAGCGGTTCACTATGTAAGGCTTGTGGTTTGGCTAACTCGGTCGAAATCGAGTATTGGGGAAACTTATCGTAGGCAGCGAATCGATCATGGACAAGTGCATAAGAACCATTCCAACTAATGGATTGGTTTCTCTTGAAATGCGTCCAAGAGTTTTCTCTGGATGTTTTGCTGCTGGTTTTGTTGCTTGGTTTTGATGGATGCTTTTCTGAATGATTTTCGATGATTTGATTCTTGTCCGTTTTGATCGATTTGTATTGCATTTATTCTTGAGAATTCTGAGAGAAGAGAACATAACAAGACGGAGTATTAACCAAACTTTTGGTGCCATTGCAGACTGACGCGTGATGGAAGGCTAAGCGCATAAGTGTTCCTCTCTCTCTCTACGATTCTCTAATTTGGTGAGTGTGGATCTCTATGGTGGTATTGTCCCTCTCGATATTCCTTCATGCCAACTAAATAATTGTCTTACAACATCCGTTGACCGATATCAAGTTGCTAATGCCACAAGTTAATACCACTAAGAAGCTAGAGATTGAACATTGAACATTGAACATTGAAAGAATTGATTACACTGTTAACAACAATGAGAATTGTGCTTGTCCCTTAAACATTGAAATGCTGAAATGAAATGAAAGTCGAACTAAAATGAATTGTTGCCTGAGATGTTGAATATGAGAATATTGCGTATTAAATGTGGCTTACTAATACCATACAATTGTGTAATATTGAGTCGGTTATGCATTCGCGTGGTCATGGACGTCTTTGTGCACAAGGTTTGAGTAGTTTCCTCGGGACGGTACTTCGGGCATCGGGGACCGGCTCAACCTAGGGGGAAACATTTGGTCGTGCTATGGTGGCACGAGGTATTGCGGGACATTCGACTAGGCTTGCAACCTACTCTGGAATGGTACACCGTAATACCCGTTAGAAAGTCCTTTATGGTACAGTTTCACCAATGTTCCAGTCCGAATGCATGCTAACGATTGTCTTGTGCAGGGGTGGTAAGTATATTATTATTATCCTGTATCTTATACAGGAAAGTTGGATTCGGCCGATGGTAAAGTAAACATGGGCTAATAAAATACCATGTTATTTGAATTATGATTTAATCTGAATGTTGCCTGTCCCTAATAAGTTCATAATTTAAAATGCTAGTCATTAATAAAATATTAGTTTAGCTGAGTGGGCCAACGGGGCTCACCAGTGCATTGTTATATTGTGCTGACCCCTCCTCCACAGGTACTGGAGAAGGCTCGGGCGCACATCACAACTAAAGCTTTCTGAACTGCTGTTTACTTTCAAGTTGTTTTCCCTAAAAGACGTACAAAGTATTACAGAGTTTTCAAAAGATAGCTGCTTATATTTTAAAGTACTAAAGGGGTATGATGTATGGAATGAGAAGTTATTTCGTGGCAGCCTATCAGTTGTACTTGTTTTCATGAATCAATGTAGCCGAAAAGGCATTTCAAATATTATCGAGAAAAGTTGTATTCTGACTACAAGTATCAATAAAGTGAGTATTTCTTCTTCCTATATTGTGTCCTCAATGTTTCTGAAATGTGGTTAGATTTCAAATATTTCTAAATAACATAAAAGTGCACGTTCTTGCCTTGTACAAGTGCAATACCAGACTTGCACGGCATCACGCATTAGTGAGGACGAACGATTCGGTACGAATCGAAGCGAGGACGAAAGATTCCCCAAATTGGGGCATGACAAGTTGGTATCAGAGCACGATTTCAATTCTTCGAATTTCAAAAATGTTTTCAAAAAGAAAGTCTTGATGCAAATTTTCTCGATTGATGGTGTCGATAGCACTGGCATGAAATAATGTTCTATACAATATGCCCATAAATATTTTATGAGTGCTAATAGAATTATTTCTTTGTTGTAGAATGACCAAAGGTGATAGCGCAAAGGCGAATTCATCGTCAGGCCCAATGGAGAAACTGATATAACAAATGGAGGCTCAGAGGAAGCAGAGCGAAGCTCAACATCGCGCGCTTCAAGAGCAGCTTCGGAATCAGTTTCAGGAGCAGCTAGATGCTCAACAAAAGCAAGTGGATAATCTATCTCAGATTCTCACCAAGCTGATGGTCGACTCCAATGTTTCTGCAAAGGCCGCAGCAACCGAGACCGTAGAAGTGCTGACGGAGAAACCTGAAATGCCGATACGGAAGAGAACGAGCTTTAAGTTATCTGACTTCAAGAACTGTGACCCGCCTGAGTTTAATGGGAGAGCAGAGCCAGATGAGTTGATTGGATTTTTAAACACACTTGAGGGCTACTTTCAAATGTTGGAGATACAGGGCAGTAAGAGAGTGGAGTGTACCGCTGTACAACTTCGTCTCAAGCCCCAGAAATGGTGGACTTCGCAGAGACAAGCACTTTGCGGTAATAATCCGGATACGAAGATATCTTGGGAGATCTTCAAACATGCTTTCATTGCGCAATTCATCCCACCAGCTGTCCGTCAACAGAAAGAGAATGAGTTCGTAGAACTCTGATAGGGCGATATATCAGTAGATGATTATGAAACTAAATTTCTGAAGAGAGTTGCATTCGCTAGATACATGGTCCCGAATAATGACGCAAAGCGAAGAAGATTCGTGTAAGGCTTGAATGAGGGCCTGCAGCACGATGTGCTAAGTCGAAAGTGTACGTCTTACAGGAAGGCATACGAAACTGCTCTCGAGATGGAGAGATTCCATCCACCAGTTAGCCGTGGAACAACACTGCACAACCAGAGTAGCAATAATAAATGACCCTCAGTTGCTGAGAGGAATGACGTTCCTAAGCATCATAATACTGGCGAGAATCAAGGTGGATATCAAGGACTGCGTTGCTTCAAGTGCAACCGGTATGGGCATCGATAAGCAGAATATCGAGCCGGATGCTTCAGTTGTGGCGGCATGGGCCACAGGACATCTGAATGTAGAAAGGGAAGGAATCAAAATCCTTCATGGGATCAGCACTATAATCATCGTGGACCGAATGATAATCAATACTGTGGACATAACAATAATCAGTATCGTGGACATAACAATCAGAATCGTGGCCAAGCGCCACCAGCCTTACCAGCACCAACTGGGAATGCACCGAATCAGCAACAAGGTGCGCAAGCAAGAGTTTATACCTTGACTCAGGCAGAGGCCCAGACCGCAGAGAATGTAATAACAGGTACGTTGTTGTACAAAGGCACACCTGCAAGAGTACTTTTTGATTCTGGTGCTACTTATTGCTTTATCTCGTCTGATTTTGCAACGAAAAATAAATTTTGCATGACTCTACTAAAGACAGCTTTGTGTGTTAGCACTCCTTCGAGAGTAGATATGCCTGCAACTTTGATTTACAGGGACGGCTACATTAAAATTGGAGGCAAGACTTTATCTTTGGAAGCAATTATACTCGACATCAAAGAGTACGATATCATTTTGGGAATGGACTAGCTCAGTACCTGTCATGCAACAATCGACTGTACGGATAAGAGAGTTGTGTTTCGCCTACTCGAAGAAACAGAATTCTCCTATTCGTGCGGCTCGGCGTTCCAAGGACCTATGGTCATATCGGCAGTTACAGCAAGGCATATACTGTACTCAGGGTGTGAGGGATTTCTCTCTTCTATTTAAGACACTCGAATGAAGAGTGTAGGCTCAAATTAGACCGAAATTGTGGCAGAGTTCCCCGATGTGTTTTCGAACAAAATACCTGGAATGCCGCCGGATAGAGAAATTGAATTCATAATTGATACATTCCCGGATACTCGCCCAATATCAAAGGCGCCGTACAGGATGGCTCCAGCAGAATTAAAGGAACTAAAGATGCAACTACAAGAATTGCTAGACCGGAGATACATTCGCCCAAGTATATCTCCATAGGGAGCTCCAGTGTTGTTTGCAAAGAAGAAGGATGGGACGATGCGACTGTGCATCGATTACAGAAAACTAAATAAGGCAACCATCCGTAACAAATATCCTTTGCCAAGGATAGATGATCTGTTCGACCAGCTACAAGGGGCGTCCATGTTTTCTAAAATCGATCTTCGTTCAGGATACCATCAGTTGAAGATCAGACCCGAAGATGTTCCTAAATCAGCATTCCGTACGAGATACGGACACTATGAGTTTTTAGTCATGCCATTCGGCTTGACTAATGATCCAGCAGCCTTTATGGATTTAATGAATAGAGTGTTTTGACCGTTCTTAGACAAGTTTGTTGTTGTGTTCATCAATGACATCTTGATCTACTCAAAGGACAGAGAGACTCATGTTGGGCACTTGAGAGAAGTACTTCAGACGTTGCAGGACAATCAGCTGTATGCAAAACTAAGCAAGTACGAATTTTGGATGAACAGTGTATCGTTCCTAGGGCATGTTGTCTCGGCAGAAGGCGTTGTCGTTGATCCAAAGAAGATTGAGGCAGTTATAGACTGGAAGCAGCCTACATCAGCTAGTGAGATACGGAGTTTTCTTGGTTTAGCCGGGTACTACCGTAGGTTTGTGAAAGACTTTTTAAGAGTTGCTTCGCCTTTGACTCGCCTGACTCAGAAGGGAGTCGTATTTAAGTGGACCAATGACTGTAAGAATAGTTTTCAAGAACTCAAGAAATGGCTTATCACGGCTCCAATTTTAGCACTTCCAGAGGGCTCTGAGGGATTTTAGATCTACAGTGACGCATCGGGACTTGGTTTGGGATGTGTTTTCATGCAACGTGGGAAGACAATATCATATGCGTCGAGATAACTCAAACAGCATGAGAAGAATTACCCAACTCATGACTTAGAACTGGCGATGATTGTGTTCGCGTTGAAATTGTAGCTACACTATCTCTATGGTGTGTCCTGTGAGATCTCACGGATCACAAAAGCCTGAAGTACATATTCACGCAGAAGGAATTGAATTTGAGGCAGCGGCGTTGGTTAGAATTGATTAAGGATTATGACTTGACAATCTCTTACACGCCGGGTAAAGAAAATGTGGTAGCTGATGCCTTGAGTCAAAAATTCGTTGGGTCACTAACAATAGCAAAAGAGGTAATACGAGATCTTGAAGAGATGGGTATCGAATTCAGGATCCATCTACCGAATGTACAGTTGGCTCAGTTGCAGCTTGAGCCGAGTCTTCGGGGAAGGATTAAGATAGCTCAGAAGGATGATCCATTTCTGCAGAAGATATGCGAGTTAATTCTAGCAGGAAAGGCGTCTGACTTTACAGTTGAAGATGATACTATTCGTGTCAAGGAAAGATTGTGCGTCCCTAAAGATGAGGATATCAGAAAAGAAATACTGACCGAGGCTCATTTTGTGAAGTATTCCTTGCATCCGAGAAGTACAAAAATGTACAAGGATCTGCGTATAATATTTTGGTGGCATGGCATGAAGAAGGATGTGGCGCTATTCGTGTCACAATGCTTAGATTGTCAGCGTGTGAAGGCCGAACATCAATGGCCAGGTGGAGAACTACAAATCTTGGTTATTCCACTGTGGAAGTAGGATAATATCTGTATGGACTTTGTAGTCGGCTTGCCAAGAACTCAGAAGGGAAATGATGCGATTTGGGTTATCGTGGATAGATTAACCAAGTCGGCTCATTTTATTCCAATAAAAGTTACATGGGGCGTAGAACGGTTGGCTCAGATCTACATAAATAAAATTGTCCAATTATATGGGGTGCCAATTTCTATAGTATCAGATAGAGACGGGCGATTCTTGTCATAATTTTGGATAAGTCTGCACTCAGCTTTAGGCACAAAGTTGAATTTTGGCACGGCATACCATCCGCAGAATGATGGTCAGACAGAGAGAGTAAATCAGATTCTTGAAGATATGTTGAGATCGTACGTGCTCGATTCGAAGACAAATTGGGATGCATATCTCACATTGGCAGAATTTGCCTATAACAATAGTTATCAGACAAGTATCCAGATGGCCCCGTACGAAGCCTTGTATGGACAGAAATGTCGATCACCGATATGCTGGGATGAAGTCGGTGAACGGCAAGTGCTCGGACCAGAACTTGTGGAACAGGCCGTCGAGAGGGTTCGCTTGATTCGAGAAAGACTTAGAGTTGCTCAAAGTCGACAGAAGAGTTATACGGATGTACATCGACGACCCTTGGAATTCACAATGGGCGATCATGTCTTCTTTAAGGTCACACCCATGCGAGGTGTGATGCGGTTTGGGATGAAAGGAAAGCTGAGCCCGAGATTCATTGGACCCTTCGAGATTTTGGAGAAGGTAGCCTCAGTGGCTTATCGACTTGCACTACCTCCGGCTATGGCTGATGTACACAATGTCTTCCATGTGTCCCAACTACGAAAGTACGTGCATAATCCAAGTCACGTAGTAAACTTCGATCAGCTGCAACTGAGCACTGACCTATCCTACACTGAAGATCCTGTCCAGATTTTGGACAGGAAAGAGAAAGTTTTGCAGAATCGGACAGTATCCATGGTCAACACGCTATGGCGGAACCATGTTGTCGAAGAGTAGACGTGGGAACTAGAAGAGGAGATGCGGGTGAAATACCCCTCGCTGTTTGATAATTTTGAGGTAGGACTTTTGCTTTAAGTTTCGAGGATGAAATGTTTTCTTAGTGGTATATTATGTAGTGCCCCGCTCCTAGCGGTTCACTATGTAAGGCTTGTGGCTTGGCTAATTCGGTCGGAATCGAGTATTGGGGAAACTTACCGTTGGCACAGAATCGATCACGGACAAGTGCATAAGAACCTTTCCAACTAATGGATTGGTTTCTCCTGAAATGCGTCCAAGAGTTTTCTCTGGATGTTTTGCTGCTGGTTTTGTTGCTTAGTTTTGATGGATGCTTTCTGAATGATTTTCGATGATTTGATTCTTGCCCATTTTCATCGATTTGTATAGCATTCATTCTTGAGAATTCTGAGAGAAGAGAACATAACGAGACGGAGTATTAACCAAACTTTTGGTGCCATTGCAGACTGACGCGTGACGGAAGGCTAAGCGCGCAAGTGTTCCTCTCTCTCTCTGCGATTATCTAATTTGATGAGTGTGGATCTCCGTTGTGGTATTGTCCCTCTCGTTATTCCTTCATGCCAACTAAATAATTATCTTGGAACATCCGTTGATTGATATCAAGTTGCTAATGCCACAAGTCAATACCACTAAGAAACTAGAGATTGAATATTGAAAGAATTGATTACACTGTTAATAACAATGAGAATTGTGCTTGTCCCTTGAACATTGAAATGCTGAAATGAAATGAAAGTCTAATTGAAATGAATTGTTGTATGAGATATTGAATATGAGAATATTGCGTATTAAATGTGGCTTACTAATACCATACAATTGTGTACTGTTGAGTCGGTTATGCATTCGCGTGGTCATGGACGTCTTTGTGCACAAGGTTTGAGTAGTTTCCTCGTGATGGTACTTGGGGCACCGGGGACGGCTCGACCTAGGAGGAAATATTTGGTCGTTCTATGGTGGAACGACGTATTGTGGGACATTCGACTAGGCTTGCAACCTACTCTGGAATGGTACACCGTAATACCCGTTGGAAAGTCCTTTATGGTACAGTTTTACCAACGACCCAGTTCGAATGCATGCTAATGATTGTCTTGTGCAGGGGTGGTAAGTATATTATTATTATCCTGTATCTTATACAGGAAAGCTGGATTCGGCCGATGTTAAAGTAAACATGGTCTAATGAAATACCATGTTATTTGAATTGTGATTTAATCTGAATGTTGTCTGTCCCTAATAAGTTCATGATTTAAAATGCTTGTCATTAATAAAATGTTGGTTTAGCTAAGTCGGCCAACGGGGCTCACCAGCGCATTATTATAATATGCTGACCCCTCCTCCACAGGTACTGGAGAAGGCTCGGGCGCACATCGCAACTAAAGCTTTCTGAACTGCTGTTTCCTTTCCAGTTGTTTTCCCTAAAAGATGTACAAAGTATTGCGGAGTTTTCAAAAAATAGCTTCTTATATTTCAAAGTACTAAAGGGGCATGATGTATGGAACGAAAAGTTATTTCATGGCAGCCTATCAGTTGTACTTCTTTTCATGAATCAATGTAGCCGAAAAGGCATTTCAAATATTATCGAGAAACGTTGTATTCTGACTACAAGTATCAATAAAATGAGTATTTTTTCTTTCTATATTGTGTCCTCAATGTTTCTGAAATGTGGCTAGATTTTAAATGTTTCTAAATGACATAAAAGTGCACGTTCTTGCCTTGTACAAGTGCAACACCAGACTTATACGACATCACGCCTTAGCGAGGACGAACGATTCAGCGTGAATCGAAGCGAGGACGAAAGATTCCCCGAATCGGGGCGTGACAGCTATCATTTGCACCACATGCATACATTTAAAATAATATTTTGTTCAGAGATGCTACGTGGCAGCAAATCTCATGCGCATAGCGCTCCTGCACGCCTAAATCCAAATTGTCTCCAAATCAGTCCAAATTAGTCTCATTCTCTTCACCTTAGAGAGGAGAATGCTCTAGAAGCAAGCTTGGAGGGATTGGAGCATTTGGAGCTTGAAGGGATTATAGATCTTGGTATTCGTATTAGAAAATCTATCTCCCGATTGGTATGAGCTTTCTAACCCTCTAATTTCCATTAAATTAGTATAGAGGCATTCATTAGGGACCCCCCATGCAATAGAGTTACCATTAATAAGGAGTTTAGGCTCTCCTCTTCCTATTTGAGGGATTTTCCCTTTTGCTTTTGGCTTAAATTTGGGGAAATCCGAGAATAGAGATTTTAGGGTTTGTAAATTGGTTCAATGGGTCATGCTAATAATTTAGGACATATGGGTGAGCTTGGGGTCAAATTTGAATCCATTTGGATAGCGTATCATGGACGTGTCACCACGTATTGATACGCACACCAAGTGTTTGTCAAAATGACCAAAAGAGCACCAAAGCTCTACCAATTTCAACCATTGTTTTAGGAGTGCTTTAGTATAGATTAAATATTGGTATGATTATCTAACATTTAGAAGTATATTGGTGTGTTTAAATTGGTTTGGGGGCTTGGAATGTATTTTATGGACTATTTATCTTGGTGTGGACTGTTTGTGTACATTTAGGCTAATGGCATTCATATCATATCAGTCCCTCCTCCATGATTAGTCTACATTACATGATGTTCAGTTCATACTATACTATATTCAGTCCTTAATTTTTTTTTCCAATTTTTACTCATCTTGTATCGATTCATATAGTGTTGTTTATTCCTTCATGATATCTGTTCTGTCCCAAATGCTATCTGTTCAGGCCAATACCATTCATGATCCAGTTCTTATTTCGAAGTCAGACCACTGTCTAATGGTTCAATCCATATTAAGTGATCAGTCCCCTGTTTTGTAGTTCAGTCATTGAACTATAACTCAGTCCTATGCTTTTTCATTTGAGTTCAATCCTATGATATGGTCTTAATCAGTCCAGATTGCCTACTGTTTTATTCGATTTCATATATTGTACAGTCTTAGTGATGTCAGTCCTTGTATACCTTCGATTAACGCCATTTGGTGTTGGTTCAGCTCCCAGTATCTTTATGTTCCGTCCAAACATAATTGTAATGTTTGTATCATCCCGATCTAAGGTTCAGACCTATCTTATATGTATCTGTTCTCTACTGAACCTTTAATGTTCAGTCCCTTACTTGTTATCAATCCCATTTATTGATGCAGAAACATATATGATCAGTCCCCTCTTCATTTCAATTCCCAGTTCTGTAAATTGTTCAGCCGTATTACACTTAAGGTTCAGTCCAACATATTGACTTGTGCCAAGCCCTTAGCATGTATCAGTCGACTGATACTCCTTGAGTATCAGTCTCCATCTTTTAATGTTCAGTCCTTTTCATGTTTGTCCTACTTAAAATGTATCAGTCCACAGTATTCAAATTCAGTCCCAGTTTATGAAGAACTGAAATGTTCAGTCTCCTTGCACTGTTTTAAATTTTATGTATCAGTCAATCACATTATATGTTCTGTCCTTCATTTGTATTTGTGTATCTGTCCACCTGAGTATAGCCTTTGTCCAGTCTCATATTTCATTTGTATCAGCTAAATATTCAGTCCATTCTAATTGTTCAGATATTATAATGTAGCAATCCCTATCTTCGGATGTACAGTCCATTTCTCCTCATTAAATTGTTCAGTCCAGTTAAGGGAAGGTAAGAGATCTACTTCTTAGTCTAGTGTCATTTAGTTTAGTGTTAGTAGTGGTATTATGTACATATGCTTTAGGTGCTACATCTATATATATATTTCATACCCAAGTATGTATGAATATATATATATATATATATATATATATATATATATATATATATATATATATATATATATATATATATATATAGGTAATGATATTTTAGAACTAAGAGTGTATGTATGTGGGTGATTGATCATAGAACATATCATGGATGTTGGGTACTCGGTAAATAGATGGAAGGGTGACTAGGAAATATAGGATAAGTGTTAGTATAAGTTTAAGGCACATGTTATATAGGATATAAACTAGTAACAAATTAGTGACTAACCTTAACTAGATATTGACTAATATAGACTGGTATACCTTGGTATCAACCTAGAAACCTATGCTTGACTCAGTTTGACCTAGTTGGGCCTAGTTTGACTTCACTGACCCACTCAAACGCCTAGCAGCATATAAATAATGCATTTTAATCTATAGTTTACTCTAGAACTCTTTGTAACCCTAAAAATTTATAATAGATCTTTGTGACACCAGTTCAGATACCGATACATAGTTGTTGCTCGGGATACTAGGCGAGCACATTCTCTTATTGTTTTCATCATGATAGTATCTATATTGCCTATTCTAGACTACTTTACTTGATGATGACACATTGTTAACATGGATTGGTACTATATGGATCTTGTCGTGAGATGTTATCCCCTATACGAGTGCATTAGGTATTTCTTGTTCATATACTTTATCATGTACATCGTATACTCCTTGTATTTGTATTATTCATGTACTCTCATGTGCTCTTATGTACTATCATATTCTCACATGTACTTCATGTATAAATAACAATCATGTACGTAATGTGTCATGATCGGATCCTTATGTATTGATTGGGGTGGGGGAGTAGAAGTAGTTACGTGATTAAATCCCTCTAACGTAATCATGTATATGTCGATTACACCTTCACGTATAATCGAGTTACCGTAGAAGAATCATGTTCAACCTAAACCAATCACATAACTATCTTGTGCTCTAAATCATGTATATCATTACAGTTTATATATTCTCTATTCTATTTATGTACTCAGTTTTCTTATCTATAGTTCCTATATTCTTATATTTTTACTTTAGCATGTCATGTATATTCTTCTATTGCTAGTTATATATTTCCTACCATGCAATAAAACTGCTTTCAGAGTTATGTGTTTCGCTCCAATCCTGACTGGATATGTTGACAAAATTTTGCAGAGAACTTGGAGGATTTCTGTACTACTTATTATGGTGCAAACTTAGACGACACTTGCGACCTGGATTACTAGGAGGATCCAGCTAGCCTAGAGGAGACACAAGTAGTGCCTATATTAGACTGGTAGGACATTTATCTATATTTGTCTCCAGCTATCCTCTGTTATATTATTATTTTATATACTCAGTGTGATGTGTTGATAACATTTAGACTTATTTATATTTGGATTGTATCGTATTTTTGACATCTATCTATTTCTATGTCGTGCTATATTTCCTCCTTAGTTATTTATGATTGATTTGTATATTCTGAGATTGTCCTCCATATGGAGAGTAGATTTGACAGGTACATTATACTGTGTTTAGTTGTTATTGAGACCTAGGACAGTGTTCTACCGCCGACACTGCGGCGTAGGCTGGACGTACCCACTGTCTTCTGCCCTTATACCGGGTGTGGGTTATAACATATTTTTAGTGGTGGCCCATACAGATTAGGTTCTAAGATTTGTCTAAGTTCTGTAGTAGTACTCAGACTAGAGTACTACTACAACCAGCAGTAGGATATAGGTTATAGGGTACTCAATCACAACTAGAAAAAACTTTAATATAATATTTGCCATCTTTAAATGCTTCTGATAACTGCCTTCTTTGAGATAATACTGTCATTCTTTGATAATATCGTTTCCTGCTCAGTATTGACTTCCTTGTTTGATCTATCTTCAGGATGGAGAAGACTAGGTCACATCGCTCCGGTCAAGCGGATACCACCGAGAGGTCTGCCACCTCTCGTCTGGTTCATGTCACCCTCGATTTTCGTTATACGTATTTCGGTATACGTGTACGTATCTTGGACCCATATTTCAACTTGTCATAGCTGGCTAGTTTTGGGATTTCTTGCATTGGCATGAGTTAGTTGGCATTTCATGGCTCGTGTGGCTTGGGCATGCATCGGGTTCGGTTGGGTTTGGTTTGGGTTAGTATGTAAACCCCTACCTACCACCATCCCCCATTTATTTACCCAATAACCCTTCTCTCTCCTCATTTATTCCTCATAATTCTCTTATTCTTCTTCTTCTTCTTCTTCTTCATTTCTCCACCGACCACCCGCAGTAGGCAAGTGCAACTTGCTTCATGGAGGGACTCAATTTTGTTGTTCTATTGTCTTCTTCACGAGTTTCTAAGACACTTTAGTACTTAGCATTTTTAATTTCCATGGTTCATTTCATGTAGATCTAAGTTTTAGTATCTTTGATCTTCATGGTTTTGATCTACTGAACTTGGTTGTTTTCGAAAATGGAGAGTTCCATGTGGTGGGGTTTTCGATTTTATGCAAGTTTAGCTTTTGATGGCTGAATTTTACCAAGTCTTGGCCGAGATGGGGTTCTTTGAGTTCTTGAGTCTCCATGGCTGCAAGTCTCGGCCTTAGGGAGAAGACGAGCCTTTTACGCACACGTTCATACGTGCCTGCGTAGTGAGTTTCCTTTACGCCCACGTTTTCACGTGTCAGCATAGCATTTTCCTTCTTTACGCACACGTTTCCACGTGCCCACGTAGTGTTCCCTTTTTACGCACACGCATAGCGTGCCCGCGTAATCTGTTCTACGCCGAGCTCATTCGAGCTCTACTCAGGGGACTCCCGCTCGCGTAGAGTCTCGCGTGCGTAGAATCTCGCGTAGAGTCTGGTGTGCATAGAATCTCACGTAGAGTCTCACGTGCGTAGAATCTCGTATAGAGTCTCGCATTGAGGGATGCTCGCGTAGAGTACTTGCTCGTATAGAGGGGTCCTTCCTCAGCTCCTGCTCGCGTAGAGTACTTGCTTGCGTAGAGGGGTCCTTCATTGGTCTTGCTCGCGTAAAGCCTTTTTACGCTCGGGGCCCCTAGCCTAGCGTAGTTTTTCGTGCGTAGAGGCTTTGAGCCCCTATGCGTACCCGTGTGTCTTTTGCTTGCACCCTCTTGTCGCAGACTTGATGACCTTGACTTGATTGACACGATTGGACTGATAATTGTATATGGCATGGTATGACAAGTAACTGACATGACATGGCATGACATGACAAGACATGACTAGCAAGCATGATGGAAACTATTGAATGCTGTTGTGGCGGCTAACATGACATGACAAGAATGAATGACCTGGACACCGTGGACGATTGTGTTTGTACAAATGAACGAGTACTGTCTCGCATCCTGTCTAGGGCAGGGACCCCTGAGTACTACGGTCAGGGGTACCTACTGAAACTGACTAAGGCTAATAACTAGAATAATCCAGTAGTCATGAAGAGATTTTCCTACTACAGGCAATTCCGTTATCTGGGCGCCCCACCTGGGATCTGAAGCCTGCCGTCGAGTAGGGCACATTTCCAGTACACTGTCATGTGTTGCACCCTTCAAGCTACTTAAGGGTGCATGCATTTCCTGGACGATGTACCCACATGAATTCAACCCCTATTTTGCATCCGGATAGCCTGGATGGTCTGCAGGGCTTGTGGCTGTGGAACAATCTTATTGCATCTTGCTAGTAACTAGGCCTGTGATAACCCTAGTTTATTAAAGTATCAAGCCGTACTTACTGCTTGGCCGTCATTGATTAGATGGAGTCTAACCCAGTCTAGTCTTGTCCTGATTCTGTACAAGGTTGTTATATGGCCTGAATGCTTGTGCTTTACTTTACCGATAAATGGTGGAAAACCAAGTTTCGTTCTGACGAAGGGTTACAACCCTGGTCCTTGTTTGGTTTAAGGGTTGTAACTTGGTTATCTGAATAGTCCTATGGTTATCTTATCATATATCATCATGATTTTCCATATTTTCAGTCTTTATTATATAATTATGTTTTGTGCTAATTGCTGGTTTTAGTTCTTAAGTGAAGCCTCCTTTGTGGCACTTGCTCTTCCTGGGATCTGACCCAGCTGGTTTTGTATGGCCAGATACCGGAGCAGCTCCAAAAGATCTCCCTACCTTCCAGCCAGATGGTGACCACCAGGCGTAACCCTGGCAACGAGTGGGTTTCTATTTTGGCTCCCATACTCCATTGTAAAATTATTCTTTTGAGGCGTTTAGCCGTCGAAAAAGTGTTAGCTCGTTTACAACTTTACTTACTGTCTGCCTACGGGCTGTAACATGATTGACAAATCTTAGGGTTGATCATGTATGACTGAAACTCTTGCTAGTCCTCGTATTTTGTACGACTAGCTTCGTGATCATCCAAATATATAATAAATGGGACGCCTTACTATTGTATATTTGGTGCTCTGATATCTTGTAACTGCTATTACTTGCTTAAGATTGAGACAATAGGCTTGTTCATGACCATAAAAGACTGATGGCTTGTAGTTAAACCCTCATGTATCTAGACAGCCGTGACCGTATATCGAGGTAGATTATACCCTGATGTACGTAGCTGGCTGTGTCTGTCCTCTGCTCTCCAGTATTCTGGTTCTGGGGCATGACACAGTTTAAGTGGTGGCCCATGCAGGTCTTGTGAATCAAGATATGTGAGGGTTTATCGAGTAGATGTCTCAATCAGCACTCGCCTTGATCTCTACTCGTACCCTCTAAATCCCTAAAATCTTGACCTGATCACATGCTTATATCTTTGATCTGTCCTGGTCCTTCTTTATTATTCTCTGTGTCGTCTTCTTCAGTGATACTGTTCCTGGTCCTGCCAATCAGCCGGAAGGAGCTCAACGAGTACTCCCACAACAAGAGGATCAAGCTCAGCACTCAGGAGCTGCTTCCCGAGTCATGCTTCCCGGAGATCCAGAACCCCCAGTACAGCCAGCCCAGCCTGTAAGGCAGGATGATGGAGTCTTGGTCTGACTCATCAGAAAGTTGCTTGTATCACAGGATCGTCGAGGTGATACATTACACCAGACAGTACAAGATGCTTTGAACATAGGTGGTCATCAAGTTAACAGTACGGCTAACAGCTTCAAGCGCTTGAACCCTCCCTTCTTCGTTGGCAGCGAAGATGCTATAGCCGCAGATGCTTGGCTGCAGGATACTGAGGTTATTCTAGAAGCAACCAGGACCCTAGAAGATGAGAAGGTGGCCGTGGTGTGCCAACAGTTATTGGATCTAGCTCGCAGCTGGTGGGCGGTATAAGCCGTTGGATTAAGGGCACCTACTGAATGGACAGTATTCCGTGAGAGATTCCATACCAAGTATTTTGATGCTGTAGCTCGGTATGATCTACAGACGAGGTTCACCAATTTGAAGCAGATGGGTAGGACAGTCGATGGATATACGACCGAGTTCTCCAGGCTTAGTCGGTTTGCTCCCACCTTGGTGGCGACCGAGTTCGATACAGCTCAGCGGTTCCAGTAGGGACTCCACCTGGAGATTTTATTGGCGGTGGAGCAGTTCGAACATCAGACTTTCGATGCAGTATTGAGAGCAGCTAGGAGGCATGAGTATACCTCCCAGAGGATTGTGGACCGGACCGAAAGTCGGAAGCGGTCTCACGGCCAGATGAACCAGTCTTCAGCACCAGCCACGGCAGCTAGGGCTTTGACCATTGGAGCTCCGAGGCGGGCAGCTTTCGTTGTATCGATTCAGCATTCGACCTCGGCATTTCTCCAGCAGCAGAAGCTGTCTTCCGCAATGGGTTGTACTCATTGTGGGAAGTCAGGGCACGTGGTGTCAGAATGTCGTAGAGCATAGGGTTTATACTTGGCTTGTAGGGTGCCGGACCACAAGGTTGGGAACTGCCTGAATAGGGGAGTTCCTCTTCATCAACCTTTTCTAGTCCCTCGGTTAGGGTACCAGCCCCAGTACCAGTCCAGCAGCAGTAGTACCCATTTCCGAGGCCCTTGCCGCCTCAGACCCAAGTATTTCATCAGCAGAAACCCAAGCAGTATGTACAAGTCCAAGATCAGACCCAGAACCGCCAGAGAGGTTTCCAGCAGAGGGGACCAGCACCTAGAGGATACGGTCAAGTGATAACTTTGACCATGGAGGAGGAGTTAGCATCAGGTGTGGTAGTAGTAGGTACTATTCTCGTCAACTCCTTTCCAGCATCAGCATTGTTTGATTTTGGTACATCACATTCATTTATGTTTGCACGATTCACGAGACAGATAGGGCTGGAGCCCGAGTCATTATCAGTAAGGCTCAATATACTTACTGGTAGTGGACTTGTGGGAGTAGATAGAGTCTTTTTCTCGTGTCGGATCGTAGTCAGCAGTAAAGAGTTTTCCGCTAGGTTGATAGAATTTCCGATGGCCGATTAGGATGTGGTCCTAGGGATAGATTGGTTGAGGAACCAGTATGCTAGAATATATTACCATATCGGCAAGATTATTTTTAGTATTCCTGGTGAGCCAGAGTTTTTATTTTTCCGAGGTGGAATAGAGCCTTCTCCTCCAGCATTTCGGATGGCAGTTGCAACGGCAGTCCAGTTTTCCAGAATTATAGAAGAGTTTCCCAATGTTTTCCCGAAGAGCTTCCAGGTATGCCACTAGAGAGAGAGATCGAGTTCACCATAGACTTGATCCCCGGAACAGCACCAGTGTCAGAAAGAGTCTAGCGGATGGCGCCGTCAGAATTGGAGATCTTGTACAAGATAATTGAGGAACTCAGGACCAAAGGATTCATCCGTGCTAGTGGGTCGCCTTGGGGAACCCCTATGCTTCTTGTGAAAAAGAAGGATGGTACGTCCAGATTATGTGTTGACTATCGTACATTGAACTCAGTGACAATTAAGAACAGATATCCTCTCCCGAGGATAGATGACTTGTTTGATCAACTCAAAGGGGCATCTGTATTTTCGAAGATTGACTTAGGGTCATGATACCACCAGATCATAGTCAGAGAGCAAGACGTCCCGAAGACGACATTTAGATCCAGGTATGGGCATTGGGAGTTCCTTGTGATGTCCTTTGGAGCAACTAATGCGCCGACAATATTCATGGACCTCATGAATCACATCTTCATGCCTTATTTGGATCAGTTCATGATTATGTTTATAGACTACATCCTGGTCTACAGCAAGAGTGAAGCGGAGCATGAGCAACATCTTCGTGTAGTCCTCCAGATTCTCTGAGAGCATCAGTTGTATGCGAAGTTCAGTAAATACGAGTTCTGGCTCGATCGCATTTCATATTTGGGTCATATCATCACCAGAGGTGGAGTAGAAGTAGATCCCCAGAAGATTGTGGCTATTGAGACGTGGCCAGTACCCAGTACCATTGCAGAAGTTCGCAGTTTTTTTGGCTTGGTCGGCTACTACCGGCGATTTATTTTAGACTTTGCTCGAATTTCAGTACCTATGACCCAGTTGACCCACAACGATGTGCAGTTTGCTTGGACAGCCGAATGTCAGGATTCTTTTGAGAAGTTCAAGCGAAGCTTGATAACGGCTCCCATTCTCATGCTTCCAGATAGGACCGGGGGATTCTCAGTGTATTGTGATGCTTCAGGCAGAGGTTTATGATGTGTTTTGATGCAGCATGGGAAGGTAATAGCTTATGCATCACGTCAACTTCATGATCATGAGAGGAATTACCCGACCCACAACTTAGAGCTGGCAGCAGTAGTGTTTGCACTTAAGTTGTGGAGGCATTATTTGTATGGAGAGAGGATAAAGATTTTCATCGACCACAAGAGCCTGAAGTATATTTTTACCCAGAAGGATCTTAACATGCGTCAGAGAAGATGGCTAGAGCTACTTGTGGATTATGACATCAACCTGCAGTATCATCCTGGGAAGGCCAACGTTGTTGCAGATGCACTGAACAGAAGAGCTAGAGTTTATTTTTTAACAGCACAACCAGAGTTGTTAGCAGATCTTCAGAGGATGGGTATAGAAATTGTCCTTCCTACCAGTATGGTATTGATGGCTAGCATGCAAGTTCAGTCCAATATAGTTGATAGGATCAGATTAGCTCAGTCATCAGATTCTAAGCTTCAGCGGCTTAGGGCAGAATGTGTAGCAGGACGAAGACCAGAGTTATGTATCCATGAGGATGGTACACTTCGACATGGAAGGCATCTTTGTGTGCCCAGTGGTGATATCAGACAGGAGATCATGGCAGAAGCTCACAGTTCTCAGTATTCGATTCATCCGGGCGGTACAAAGATGTATCGTAATATCCGGCAGCATTTTTGGTAGAATGGTATGAAGAGGAAGATACCCCGGTTTGTCTCTCGATGTTTAGTTTGTCAACAAGTTAAAGCTGAACATCAGAGACCGGCTGGACTTCTTCAACCTTTGTCGATCCCAGAATGGAAATGGAAGCACATTATTATAGATTTCATAACGGGATTACCTAGATCCCCAGCTGGGAGAGATGTTATATGGGTTATAGTCTACAGACTCACCATGGTAGCTTATTTTATTCCTTTTAGGGTTGGACAGTTGACGGATCAGCTTGCAGAGATGTACCTCAGGCAGATAGTCAGGTTGCATGGAGTACCAGTCAGTATTATATCTGACAGAGATTCTAGATTCATATCTCACTTTTGGTAGAGTCTTCAGAAAAGTTTGGAGACTCGCCTCAAGTTCAGTTTATTTTAGCTTATCATCCGCAGACATATGGTCAGTCGGAGCGCACGATCCAGACTCTTGAAGATATGTTGCGATCATGTATACTTGACCTTGGTGGTTTGTGGGAAGATCACTTGCATCTAGTGGAGTTCTCGAACAACAACAGTTTTTAGGCCAGTATCCAGATGGCACCCGTCTAGGCCTTGTACGGCAGAAAGTGCAGATCTCCTTTAGCTTGGAATGATATAGGCGAGAGGCAAATGCTTGGTCCAGAGATGGTAGCACGGACTATTGAGGTGGTCAGGCAAGTCAGAGATCATCTTCGAGTTGCACAAGATTTCCAGCGTCATTGGGCCGATTCTCATCGGCGTCCCTTCAATTTTTTGTCGACGACCATGTATTCCTCGGGATCTCGCCTACCCGTGGCTTCATTCGTTTCGGCGTACGGGGAAAGCTTAGTCCTAGATATATAGGGCCATTCAACATTCTAGAGCGAGTAGGTGATGTGTCCTATCGTCTCGCTCTCCTGCCGTCGTTGCGTGAGGTGCATGATGTCTTCCATGTGTCCCAATTGCGACGGTATATTTTGGATCCGAGTCATGTCCTTGATCATTCAGAATTGGTTGTTGGCACCAACCTTTCGTATGAGGAGAGACCCGTATCCATATTGGACCGAAGAGATAAGATACTCAAGAACAAGACTATTAAGTTAGTCCGTGTTGCTTGGGGTCATCACTCTTTGGGCGAGTTAACGTGGGAGCGTAAGGATGACATCCGATCGTGACATCCCGACCTGTTTGACTCATGAGGTATAATGTCTTCCTTATGCCTCATGCCTTCGATTTCTTGCTTGCATGATTGATTGTTTGACAGATTGCTTAGTTATATCTTGCCTGTGATTAGTGCAGCTTGCTCGACATCTCTAGCCTCTTGATTAAATTCTGAGGACGGAATTCTTTTAAGGTGGGTAGAGTTGTCACATTCAGTTTTCGTTATACGTATTTTGGTATACGTGTACGTATCTCGAACCCGTATTTTGACTTGTCCTAGCTGGCTAGTCTTGGGATTTCTTGCATTGGCATGAGTTAGTTGGCATTTCATGGCTCGTGTGGCTTGGGCATGCATCGGGTTCGGTTGGGTTCAGTCTGGTTGGGCTTGGTTTGGGTTAGTATGCAAACCCCTACCTACCACCGTCCCCCATTTATTAACCCAACAACCCTTCTCTCTCCTTATTCATTCCTCATAATTCTCTTCTTCTTATTTATTTCTCCACCGACCACCCGCAGTAGGCAAGTGCAACTTGCTTCATGGAGGGACTCAATTTTATTGTTCCATTATCTTCTTCACGAGTTTCTAAGACACTTTAGTACTTAGTATTTTTAATTTCCATGGTTCATTTCATTTAGCTCTAAGTTTTAGTATTTTTGATCTTCATGGTTTTGATCTACTGAACTTGGTTGTTTTCGAAAATGGAGAGTTCCATGTGGTGGGGATTTCGATTTTACGTAAGTTTGGCTTTTGATGGCAGGATTTCACCAAGTCTTGGCCGAGATGGGGTTCATTGAGTTCGTGAGTCTCCATGGCTGCAAGTCTCGGCCTTGGGGAGAAGACGAGCCTTTTACGCACACGTTCATACATGTCCGCTAGTGACTTTCCTTTACGCCCCTGTTTTCACGTGTCAGCATAGCATTTTCCTTCTTTACGCACACGTTTTAACGTGCCCGCATAGTGTTTCTTTTTTACGCACACGTATAGCGTGCCCGCGTAATCCGTTCTACGTCGAGCTCATTCGAGCTCTACGCAGGGGACTCCCGCTCGTGTAGAGTCTCGCGTGCATAGAATCTCGCGTAGAGCTCGCGTGCGTAGAATCTCGTGTAGAGTCTCGCGTGCGTAGAATCTCTCGTAGAGTCTCGCGTTGAGGGCTGCTCGCGTAGAGTACTTTCTCGCGTAGAGGGGTCCTTCCTTAGATCCTGCTCGCGTAGAGGGGTCCTTCCTTGGTCTTGCTCGCGTAAAGCTATTTTACACTCGGGGCCAGTAGCCTAGCATAGTTTCTCTCGCGTAGAGGCTTTGAGCCCCTATGCATAGCCGTGTGCCTTTTGTTTGTACCATCTTGTCACGGACTTGATGACCTTGACTTGATTAACACGATTGGACTGATAATTGTACATGGCATGGTGTGACAAGTAACTGACATAACATGGCATGACATGGCAAGACATGACTAGCAAGCATGATAGAAACTATTGAATGCTGTTACGACGACTAATATGATATGACAAGAATGAATGACCTGGACACCGTGGACGATTGTGTTTGTACAAATGAACCAGTACTGTCTCGCATCATGTCCAGGACAGGGACCCCTGAGTACCACGGTCAGGGGTACCTATTGAAACTGATTAAGGCTAATAACTAGAATAATCCAGTAGTAACGACGAGATTTCCCAGCTACAGGCAATCCCGTTATCTGGGTGCCCACCTGGGATCTGTAGCCTGCCATCGAGTAGGGCACATTTCTAGCACACTGTCTTGTGTTGCACCCTTCAAGCTACTTAAGGGTACATGCGTTTCCTAGACGATGTACCCACATGAATTCAACCCCTAATTTGCGTCCGGATAGCCTGGATGATATGCAGGGCTTGTGGCTGTGGAACAATCTTATTGCATCTTGCTAGTAACTAGGCCTTTGATAACCCTAGTTAGTTAAAGTATCAAGCCGTACTTACTGCTTGGCCGTGATTGATTGGATGGAGTCTAACCCAGTCTAGTCTTGTCCTAATTCTGTACAAGGTTGTTACATGGCCTGAATGCTTGTGCTTTACTTTATCGATAAATGGTGGGAAACCAAGTTTCGTTCAGACGAAGGGTTACAACCCCGATCCTTGTTTTGTTTAAGGGTTATAACTTGGTTATCTGAATAGTCTCATGGTTATCTTATCGTATATCATCATGATTTTCCATATTTTCAGTCTTTATTATATAATTATGTTTTGTGCTAATTGCTGGTTTTAGTTCTTAAGTGAAGCCTCCTTTGTGGCACTTGCTCTTCCTGGGATCTGACCCAGCTAGTTTTTTATGGCCAGATATCGGAGCAGCTCCAGAGGATCTCCCAACCTTCCAGCCAGATGGTGACCACCAGGCGTAATCCTGGCAACGAGTGGGTTTCTATTTTGGCTCCGCCACTCCATTGTAAAATTATTCTTTTGAGGCATTTAGCCGTCGAGCAAGTGTTAGCTCATTTGCAACTTTACTTACTGTCTGCCTACGGGCTGTAACATGATTGACAAATCCTAAGGTTGATCATGTATGACTGAAACTCTTGCTAGTACTCGTATTTTGTACGACTAGCTTCATGATCATCCAAATATGTAATGTATGGGACGCCTTACTATTGTATATTTGGTGCTCTGACATCTTGTAACTGCTATTACTTGCTTAAGATTAAGACAATATGCTTGTTAATGACCATAAGAGACTGATAGCTTGTAGTTAAACCCTCATGTATCTCGACAGCCGTGGCCGTATATCAAGGTAGATTATACCTTGATGTATATAGCTGGCTGTGTCTGTCCCCTGCTCTCTAGTATTCTGGTTTTCGGGCATGACAGTTCAGCAGGCCGCTGGGGCTACAACACCACTTACTTCTACTCACGTATGAGTATCTATCTTTTTGGTGGTCCTCCTTCACATGTTTCGAGGGCTACCCCAGTTATCCTGGATGTTCTTCAGCCACCACCACCTCCAACACCAGTGGATACAGCATAACTGTTTGTACTTTTTCAAGAGATGATGGACGCGCATCATCGTCAGTCGGCTGATCTGAGGCAGGGCATTGAGAATGCCCACCAGGTGGCAATGGCAGCAGTAGAGAGAGTGGTTGCTCATCTACAGGAAGGACAGGGAGGATATGTTCAGCATCATAGGCCGGGTAATATCATTGGCTTCCAAAAGATACGGCTGAAGGATTTCTGTGGCACAGAGGCTATTCTGTACGCGGACGACTGGATCGAGCATATAGCAGGGATCTGCCGTCTGGCGTAAATTCCAAACATTTTACAGATTAAGGCGATAGTCAATCAGATATTTGACTTTGCCTTGACATGGTATCATACCGATCCGAGGGTCGTGGTCGAGGGACAGACTTGGAAGGCTTTCAAGAAGCTTTTCAAGGAAAACTTTTTCCTGGACGTGGCTCTTAGTACTTTAGAGAGCCAATTTGATGGCTTGGTCCAGGAGAACCTGACAGGGGAGGAGTATGCTTAGGGAGTTCTGCCATTTGGCCAGATTCGTGGAGGGGCTGAGTGAAGCAGTTAAGGCAAAGAAGTTTTGCAAGGGCATGATCAAGAAGGTCAAGTCATTGACCAAGAGTGACTACGATGCTACCTTTGAGCAGATTTTGGCTGGCGCTCTTGCAGCAGAGAATGACTTGGAGGTGAAGACCAAGAGCGGTTAAGATACCTTTAAAGCCGGTAGCAGTGCAGGCCCGACCAAGAGTCCCCATATCTAGCATCAGCAGCAGAGGCTATTTCAGCACCAGCAGCATCAGGGTCAGGGTCATGCACCGTTCCAGCAGGAACACCAACAACAGAGACAGGGCCATTAGCAGGCACCGAGGCAGCAGCAAACCGTTGCTTGCCCCATCTACAAGAAGCCAGGGCATGGATGGAATGACTACAGGATAAGATTGGACAAGTGTCTTCTGTGTGGTTCAGTAGGGCATCAGTTGAAGGACTGTCATATAATTTCTACTCGTATGGCTCAGGGTAGAGCCGTAGGCCAGGGAGGAGGAGATAAAGCACCGACGGGCCAGCAGAAAGGACAGCAACTACAGACCCAGCAGTAGAGATTTGCACAACATCAGTAGCAGACCAGCAGAAGCGAGCTTTCACCATGGCAGCTGAGGATACCGACCTAGTCGGTGATCTGATAGCAGGTTCTGTCCATCTCGATTCTATTCCAGTATTTGCTTTAATTGATTCTGGGGCTTCATATAGTTTTGTGTCTGTATCTTTTGCTATTAGACACCATCTTTTATCTGAACCTTTTCCTAGGACTTGCAAGATCACGATCGGGGATGGTAACATCCTAGTCAGTAATGTTTATAAGGATCAAAGAGTTATTTTGGAAGGCCGAGAGCTGGATGTATGTTTGCTCGTAATGCCACTACCGAGTTACGATATTGTACTCGGGATGGATTGGTTGAGTAGACACCATGCTAGTATAGATTATCGTGGAGGCAGAGTACTTCTCAGATCGCCAGGAGAGTCAGAGTTCGAGTTCGCCAGATGAGAGGCTGAGCAGAGAAGCAGAGTTTTCTATGGAGCTGTAGTAGAGGAGCAAAGTTTGCCACATCCATTGATAGATGAGTTTATGGATATTTTTTCGGAGGAGTTACCAGGGTTGCCTCCGGATAGAGATGTTGAGTTCTCTATAGATTTGGTGCCAGACGCAGAGTCGATATCTCAGCACGTCTATAGAGTTAACAACAGCGAGCTGGTAGAATTGAAGAAGCAGGTGGATGAGTTGCAGGACAAGGGCTTTATCAGATCTAGTTCTTCATCGTGGGGTGCTCTGGTGCATTTTGTGACGAAAAGGATGGGTCGGTACGCATGTGTATCGATTACAGGGCTCTCAACAGCCTCACCATCAAGAATAAATACCCGCTGCCGTGGATCGATGATCTATTCGATCAGTTGAGCGGAGAGAGGGTATTTTCCAAGATTGATCTGAGGTCAGGCTATCACCAGGTGAAGGTAAAGAAGGAAAATATTTCGAAGAGAAAATTTTGGACTCGGTATGTCCTGTTTGAGTTCATGGTAATGCTGTTTGGGTTGACCAATGCCTCGGCGGTATTCATGGACCTGATGAAAAAGGTATTCCACCAGTATCTGGACAAGTTTGTGGTAGTATTTATTGATGATATCTTGGTGTATTCGAAGACACCAGAGGAGCATGAGGAGCATCTGAGAGTAGTTTTCGAGACTTTTAGGAAGAAGAAGCTTTACGACAAGCTTTCGAAGTGTGAGTTCTTTCTTGAACGGATTGAGTTCCTGGGTCATGTAGTGACCGGAAAGGGGATCTTAGTCGACCCAAAAAAGATCATGGCAGTTGAGGCATGGACTGCTCCGAGTTCAGTTGTAAAGGTCAAAAGTTTTTTGGAATTGGCAAGCTACTACAGAAGGTTTGTTCAGGATTTTTTCTGGGTTGTAGAGCCATTGACTAGACTGACCCAAAAGGACATAGAGTTTGTCTGGTCAGAGGAGTGTCAGGTCGCCTTTGATGAGTTAAAAAAAAAGGTTGACGATAACTCCAATGTTAACATTGCCATTAGGGACATGTGTAGTTCCCCTTCCTAAAAATTTTGAAATATTTTATTTATTATTTACTTGATTTAAATGTTGATTTTTAGATTTTATAGATAATTAATTATTTAATTATTATGGTAGATGATTTTAGTCATGGTTAGAAATTGGAGTACAATGTGACTAAAAATTATGGCACGGATAGAGCAGTGGCGTACTTTGACTAGTGTATTAGCCCTGGTAGGGAAGACCGAGCCCTAAGGATGTCCTAGCTAGGAAAACCAGGCCAAGTTGCGACTTAACCCCTATAAAAGTTTAATTATTCATTATTAATATTATTTGACGTTTAAGTGATCCGGTTGTACCAAACTGGTCCGGACTTGACCCAAACCAAACCTGGGCCCTTGTAATGTAGTAGAGCGACAAAATATGTTCACAACAATAAATGCATTGTATGAATGTGCCTACTTCGTAATTTATGTAGTGGTTTGGTAAATGTTTATATATATATATATATATATATATATATATATTAATTGCCATATAAAAATAGCAATAATGTTTTATTTGATAATTATAGTGAATATTTCCTTAAACATGTATTTTGGGATTTACGTAGGCTATATAGGTATATACATGTGCATATATATGATTATATTCCTGATATAAAATTTAGGCTTTATATAAATATATATGTATAATTATCTATGTTCATTTTATATATATAGCCTATTATATAAATTAAGATTCTAGTATTGTAATTAAGGACTATATTTGTAATATTTAATTGTTATATTGTGATGTACAATTTATACGCATATATCACCATATATGTGTATTTACATATAAATATATTATATATGTGTGTATGTGCATATATATATATATATATATATATATATATATATATATATAAAATAAATAAATAAATATATATATATATATATATATATATATATATATATATATATATATATATAATATTATATATGTATGTATGTGCATGTATAAATAAATATTATATATATGTCTATGTGTATGTATATATAAATGTATATATTATATATATATATATATATATATTTTTTTTTTTATACGTGTGTATGTGTATGTATATATAAAAATATATTATACATATATGTGTGTGATTATATGTATATATAAATATATATATTATATACGTGTATATGTGTATGTATACATAAATATATATATAGGTGTGTATGTATATATATATATATATATGCAAATAAAATATATATATATATATATATATATATATATATATATATATATATATATATATATATATATATATATATATATATATATATATATATATATATGCAAATAGAAAAAGAAATAGAAAAAGAAAAAGAAAAATAAAAAGTAACAAAGAGGAGCCCACAGCAACACAGCCCTGGGCCCTCCCCCTCAGCCCAAAGGCCAGCCCAGGCCGAGCAATTCCAAACCAAGCCCCACGTTCCATCCCGAGCGGAACCCCCACCCGCGGCTATTTAGCGAGATCGAGAGATCGGTAGGATTACACCACAAACCCTAAACGTAACCTCGCCAACACTCCAACCCCGCCCCACGACCTCTACATGTGCCCACGGCCACCACAGTGCCGTCGCGCACGATCGATGTCGGCCAGGAACGTGCACGAGGCAGACCAAGAAGAGAAACAACAGCAAGCCGACCCCCAAACACCCAATTTTGTGACGAAAGTTCTCCCCCCTCGGTCAACGAAACTTCGTCCCAATTGTGCAGGTGCAATTACAACATAACCCACTCTGACCTCTGTCGATTAGTTCAAGTCGAAGCCGTCTGTATTAGAGGTGGAATCGAACCAAAGTTCGGTAAAAACCTGTCCAGAAACAGGGTATATAGCACTCCATATACCCACGTTTGGAGATCGATTCCGATCGATCTGTTACCAGTATAGAAATTATGCTTGAACACAACTACAGACCACATATAGAGCTTTAAAACCCTTCTGGTAGTTTAATTTATCGTTTGTTATAAGAAAAGAATTTTGATTATAAAGTTCATGAAAAACCAGTTTTAAAAACTAGAAAAACCTTCGATACGACGTGCGTCCTGCCAAATCGGGCGTCGTGGTCGTGAACCGAAAGCATCGAAAGGTGCGTAATGGCTTCGTTGACGTGTGGGCTTTGACGGAATTCAAATTGGTTGCGTGTGCGCGACGAATTTGATGCGTATCCGTCAAAATTTACCGTATCGACCTCTACGCAAATTTTTTAATTACTTTGTGCACGTTCGTCAGATCGAGATGAAACTTACGCCAATAGGATCGTATTATTTTTCTGGTCTTTTATTCCAAGTTTGGTCCGATTCTGAGACAGTTGATCGGATCGCCATTTTGCGGACCCCACGGTCCGATTGAACGGGTGATTTTGTGCACGGCCCACCGGAATCCAACTTTGGACATACGATTGGGTTCATATCATCAAAAGGAATCCGTAGACACATAGTTTGACGACTTTAGAGACCATTGAATCTGGCACGCTTTTCGGTGCAAAGCGGGTCCAACGGCGGATACCGTTTTGATCCAAAATTACCGTTTTGCCCCTGTGTTCAGAATTGGACTTAAAGGCAGACAATTCTAGCTAATTTGACTATTCTAAAAATATTGGTAATGTCTATTTCAGCATCCGAAGACTTTTGCATGTGTTGATTTTAGTGACTCATCTTAGTGGTTTTACTATCAGTTTTACCAGCGAAGGACCTCAGGCAAGTGCACTTTCTGATTGCTTTCGATTCATAGTAGTCTTTTCATTTCATGTTTATACATATGTCTTGCTGCTTGTTGACACGCTCGTCACACAGAGATTAGTATCATGGATTTATTATACATTCTTGACTGTCATTTTCATGATTACCATGCTTGTGACCTGATTCCATGAGTACTAGCTGGGCAGGGAAATATCTTAGTAGACATGTGAACTACCCCTTACCCATCCTAATATGTCTAATCTCGACTGATAGCAGCTGCACACGACACGTGCAGGGGGCCGTATTTACCCCTAGTCGTTCACATGTCGAACAAGGTATTTCAAATCACATAGATAGTTGTATTTTATTATTTTTCTTGTCTTCTTCACCACTTGCCATGTCATCAGTTACTTTCTAGTTTTTATCTCTCATATGTTATTTTTATGTCTTGTTAATTCTATTATGTTTTCGCATTACCGTCGGTTTGTGTGCTTGTTCCATTCCTGACTGAAAACCAACATTTTTCAGGTTAGCTGTGGCTTCACTTAGCATTGGAAGATACGGGTGTACTTGCAGACAGAAACCTAGAAATAGATAGCAGTTGTATCATTTTCATTAATTGTGAAAATTTTATATTTTCTTTAATTTTAAATATTATAAATGTTGTAATAAATTTAGAAATGTGAATGAGCAATAAAGTTTATTTTGAGCAATTATTTCTTGCGGGCTTGACAACGTTCTACCGTCGACTCTACGACATAGGCTGGCTTGGACACATCTCATATCTGAAAAGCGGGTGCGAATCGTGACAGCAGGTAGTTTTACTATCTATAGTGATGCCTTAGGAAAGGGTTTGGGTTGTGTCTTGCAGCTGAATAGAAAGGTGATTGCCTATGCTTCCAGGCAATTACGTCCGTATGAGAAGAACTATCCTACCTATGACTTAGAATTGGCAGCGGTCATTTTCACTCTTAAGTTGTGGAAACACTATCTATACGGAGAGCGTGTGAAGAACTTTACGGACCACAAAAGCTTGAAGTATGTGTTTATCCAAAAAGAGTTGAACATGAGGCATAGGAGATGGTTGGAGTTGATGAAAGACTTCAACATCTCATTGCAGTACCATCCAGGGAAGTCTAACGTGGTTGTCGATGCCTTGAGCAGGTATCTCGTAGCTATGTGCTTGACGACAGACCGTCATTTGCTAGCAGATCTCGAGGGGACCACAAAAGCTTGAAGTATGTGTATACCCAAAAAGAGTTGAACATGAGGCAGAGGAGATGGTTGGAGTTGATGAAGGACTTCAACATCTCATTATAGTACCATCCAGGGAAGTCTAACGTGGTTGTCAGTGCCTTGAGCAGGTATCCGATAGCTATGTGCTTGACGGCAGACCATTATTTGCTAGCAGACCTTGAGAGTTTAGGGATCAAAGTGATAGTACGTGGAGTAGAGTTACAGATATGGGGATTGTAGATTCAGTCGTACTTGATAGACATAATCAAGTCGACTCAGTTCGAGGATATAGCTCTACGGAGTATCAGAGAGCAGGTTCGAGCAGGACTTCTGGGCCATTTTGTTATTGAAGAGGATAGAGATTGAGGCACGGATCTAGATTGTATATGCCTAGTGGAGAGCTTCAGGAGCAGGTTATGCAGGAAGCGCATCGCTTTCAGTATTCTATGCATCTAGGTGCCAACAAGATGTATAGAGACCTGAAGCAGCATATTTGTTGATGTGGTATGAAGCGGGAGGTAGCACACTTCGTAGCTAGATGCTTGGTATGCCAGCAGGTAAAGACAGAGAGGCAGAGGCCTAGAGGTTTGTTGTAGCTATTTCCCATTCTGTAGTAGAAATGGGAGTACATCACTTTGGATTTTGTATCAGGATTGCCACGTACACCAGGAGGGAAAGACATAATTTGGGTCATCGTAGACAGGTTGACCAAATTAGCCTACTTTTTGCCATTCAAAGTGGATTTGTCTACGGAGAGGCTGAAAGATATATATGTGAGACAGATAGTGAAACTGTATGGAGTTCTAGTCTTAGATCGGGAGAGTCGTTTCATTTTCTACTTCTGGCGGAGTCTGCGGGCTAGCTTGGGCACTCAACTTCAGTACCATTTACCACCCTCAGACAGACGGATAGTCGAAAAGAACTATCCAGACTCTCGAGGATATGCTACGCTCCTGTGTTTTGGATTTTGGAGGATCCTGGGAGGATCATTTGTACTTGATTGAGTTTGTCTACAACAATAGCTTTTACGCCAGCATTGAGATGTCATCATTCGAGGTGTTATACGGGCGGAGCTGTCGTACTCCTTTGTCTTGGGATGACGTTGGAGAGAGAGCTCTATTAGGGCCTGAAATGGTCTTGGATGCAGCTGAGAAGGTGAAGCTCATCAGGGATCGACTTCGAGTGGTGCAGGACAAACAGCGGCATTTGGCTGAAAGACACCGAAGACCTTTAGAGTTTGAGGTATAGCTTAGATTTTAGGTTTAGGTTAGTTTGATTTTGTGATCTTGTTTGTTTATGACTGATTGTTATAGATTAAGTATGAGACCTTATTTGTGCTAGGTTGGAGATCTGGTATTCCTGAGGATATCTCCGACACAGATTACTATTCGCTTTGGTGGAGGTGGAAAGCTTAGCCCGCATTTTATTGGACCTTTCGTTATTCGCGATAGAGTCGATATCGTGGTTTACAGGCTAGACTTGCCACCTGCACTAGAGGGAGGTCATAACGTGTTCCATATGTCGCAGTTACGATGGTACGTGGCAGATCCCAGTCACGTACTTGATCAATCCGAGATAGAGGTAGGCCCTACTCTCAGCTATCCATAGCAGCCAGTGGAGATTCTGGATCATCGGGAGAAGGAGTTGCAGAATCAGACTATTCCCTTGGTTTATGTCACATAGAGGCATCACTCTCCAGGGGAGTCAACCTAGGAGAGGGAGGATGAGATGCGCGAGCAATACCCATATCTTTTTGAGCCTTGAGGTATGGTTTCTTCTATCATTTTCTGTCTTAGTTTCGTCTTTTAATTTAGAGGATGAAATTTATTTTAAGGAGGGTAAATTGGTTACTACCACATTATAGAATAGGAATATTTTATACTTTTGTGAATTATGATTATTTTAGATATCATTTAATTAATTGATTCGTGTTAGTGACATAAATGGGTAAACATTAGAGGCACCTTAATTAGATGTTAGACATGACCATGGTAGAATTAATTAGTGAGATTAGACAAACTTTAAGCCTATTTTTATTTAATTAGTTAGTCTCTAATCTTACTAGAGAATCATTTAGAACTCTTTCGACTAAAACACTCATTTAGAAGAAAGCCTTTCTTTAAAACTTGTCATGACAAGATATAGGGGCTCCTAGGCATTTTCCCTTAACCTAAACCCTTATCTAAACTCTACATGGCCAGCCACTCTATCCCCTTTGTCTATAAAGGAACCACTTCTTCTTCTTCTTCTTCTTCATCCTTCCATTTTATTTCTAGCCCTAAATTAGGAAGTTCTTCTCCAAATTCCTCCTACATCCAAATTGTCTCCAACTCAGTCCAAATTAGTCTCATTCTATTCCACTTGGAGAGGAGAAGACTCTAGAAGCAAGCTTGGAGGGATTTGAGCATTTGGAGCTTGAAGGGATTCTGGATCTTGGCATTTACATTGGAAAATCTATCTCCCAATTTGTATGAGCTTTCTAACCCTCTAATTTCCATTAAATTAGTGTAGAGACATTCATTAGGGACCCCCATGCATTATGGTTACCATTAGTGAGGAGTTTAGGCTCTCTTCTTCCCATTTGAGGGATTTTCTCCTTTGCTTTTGGCTCAAATTAGAGAAAATTCGAGAATAGAGAATTTAGAATTTGTAAATTGGTTCATTGGGTTATGCTAATGATTTAGGACATGTAGGTGAGCTTGGGGTCAAGTTTGAATCCGTTTGGAGTGCATATCATAGACGTGTCACCACGGGTTGGATACGCATGCGAAGTATTTTTCAAAATGACAAAGAGCACCAATGCTCTAAATTCTAATTTCAACCATTGTTTTAGGAGTGCTTTGCTATAGGCTAAACATTGGTATGATTATCTAACATTTAGAAGTATATTAGTGTGTTTAAATTGGTTTGGGGGCTTGGAATATATTGTGTGGACTGTTTATCTTGGTGTGGACTGCTTGTGTACATTTGGGCTGATGGTATTCATATCATATCAGTTCCTCCTGCATGATAATCTATATTACATAATGTTTAGTCCATGTTGTACTATATTTAGCCCTTAATTTCCTTTTTCCATTTTTGATTCATCTTGTATCAATTCATATAGTGTTGTTTATTCCTTCAAGATATTTGTTCTGTCCCAAATGCTATTTGTTCAGTCCAATACCATTCATGATTCAGTTCTTATTTCGAAGTCAGATCATTATCTAATGGTTTATTCAATATTAAGTGATCATTCCCCTGTTCTGTAGGATGCTCAGTCCGAGTACATTAATTTTCAGTCCATATTTGTCTTATAGTTCAGTCATTGAACTATAACTCAGTCCCATGCTTTTTCATTTGAGTTCAATCCTATGGTATGGTCTTGATCAGTCCAGATTGCCTATTGTTCTGTCCCAATTCATATATTGTCCAGTCTTAGTGATGTCAGTCCTTGTATACCTTCGATTAACCCCATTTGGTATTGGTTCAATCCCCAGTATCTTTATGTTATGTCCAAACATATTTGTTATAATTGTATCATCCCCATCTAATGTAAACCCCCTAAATTTCTACTATGATTTTTTTAATTTATTTTTATAAATTTGGTAATTATTTTGAGATTTATTGCGTACAAGTTCGCGTACTCGTATTTGTACGTCACGCGCGAATTACGTTTTGTATTTGCTCATCGAGTGCGAATATGTGCGAGCGTACATATTTTCTTTGAAAACATTTTTCTATAGTTTCAAAATAATATATGTAATAATTATTTTTAGCTATCGTACCAAAATTTCCAAGTTTACGATTTTATTTATGAAAAGCCTTTCAATTATACAGTTATAATAATAAATAATATCCTTATAAAATGGTATACTAGAAAAGTATATTTATGTAAACATTAGTTGTGCATACATATATATTTCATAATTATTTATTTAGTTATTTTAAATAATAATATAATTTTTGAAATTATTATTATTAGTATTTTTGGAAAATATATTTTGAAATTATTGTGGCAATTTAAATCTTTGATTAGATTTTATGGATTTGATTTAAATTTAAAGATAGAATTTATATATTTAAATTGAGTTTAGATTACCTAGATTTAAATTAGAATTGAACTTGGATTTGGATTGATTTTATTGATTTAAATTTAATAATTGAATTATCTAATTGGGTTTAAATAAATCCTAGTCCTTATCCAACTGGGAATTTCCACCTCCTATATATCAGACCCTGTTTTTTAAAAATTGAATTAATTAGTGTTAATTAGTTGCTAATGGCCTAATTAGCTTTAAAATGATTTATTATGATTTTAGGAATTTTTCTAGAATTTTTAAATGATTTTTAAATGAGTTTTAATAACTAAAATACCATTTTGCAAATTTATTAAAATATTTTAATATCATTTTATAATATTTAGAATTGTTTTAATATCAATATGCAATTTCTTGAATTGTTATAATAACAGTTTACAATTAATGATTTGTTTTAAATTGCGGGTTGCAAATTTTAATTGCAACTATTAGGCGTAGGGCTAAGTTTGCAAATTCCCAAACTCTAGGGAGTTTTCTGTAAATCCTAATCCTACCCACCCCCGACGACCGCCAGCTCCCCGACGACTGACCCCGATCTTTTCCCCCATTTTTGGCCGCCCAACCGACCTATTAGCCGACCTAAGCCCTATAAATGACCCTCTCACTCTCCCCGACCCAACCACCACCACCCCGACCCATCTCCGATGACCACCGCCCATTTCTTCCCCCATTAAACAAAACCCTAACCCTATCTCCGGCGATCCCCAACGCCACACCCCCGACGACGATCACCCCCATCCACCACCGCCGACAAGTTCGCCGTGACAAGGCGAGTCCAGCGCCACCCGAGCGCCGCTTCCCCGATGCCCCTAGCCGTCGTCAGCACCTTCGAAACCCCCCCGAAGTCGGACACATAAGTAACATTGTCGAAACTGTGTCGTGCGTGTCTCGTGTGCACCTATGTGATTCGCCGTGTCCTGACAAGCACGATGGTAAGACTGGACACGGACGACTAGACCCGTACGTGTCGTGCTTAGCACGGACACGCGACTCCTGTGTCCCTAACTGTCAGGACACAGGGTTGTTTTATCGGATTATTATTATTATTAACTAAAACCTAAATAAATTTAACCTAAAACATATCCCTAACACGAAGCTCGGGCTGACCCCCTGGCCAGCTCGACCGAGCCTGAGAACCCAACCCTGTGGGTCGAGTTCGAACCCCCCTTGCTGTTCTATTTTATTTTCTTTTTCTTTTTCTTTTCTTTTTTCTTTTCTTTTATTATTTATATATATATTTATGTATATATGTATACATATATATGTATATATATATTATGTATATATACTGTATTATATGTATTATATATTATACTGTATTTTGTATATATATATAGATATTATATATATATATATATATATATATATATATATATATGTATATATATATATATATCTATATATATGTATATATATATATATATATATATATATATATATATCTATATATATATATGTTCTATTTTATTTTCTTTTTCTTTTCTTTTTCTTTTTTCTTTTCTTTTATTATTTATATATATATTTATGTATATATGTATACATGTAATGTATATATATATATTATTATATATATACTGTATTATATGATATATATACACTGTATTTGTATATATATCTATATATATATATATATATTATATATATATATATATATATATATATATATACTATATATATATCTTATTATTATATATATATATATATATATATAAAAATATATATATATATATATATATTAGTATTTATGTATATATACGTATATATGTATATATGTTCATGTGTATATATATTATTATATATATACTATTATATATATATGTATACAATATTTGTATATATATATATATATATATATATATATATATATTTTTTTTTTTGTATATATATATATATATATATATATATATATATATATATATATATATATATTTTATAGTTAAAAAAAAATATATATATATTTTATAGTTAAGTATTTCTTATATATATATGTATATTTAACATATGTATATATAAATATATCCATTATGTATACATATAAATATCTATATATTTATATGTGTATATATATATATATATATAAATGTTGTAGTTATTTATTTTATGTATTTCAAAATTCTACTTTGTACAAAATATTATTGTGCATAAACTTCCAAGTTATTTTTATTGTTTAAATTATGACTTGTATATTTTTACCACTTTAAAAATATATTATTATTATAATTCCTGTATTTTATTACTGCAACCATTTGGTGTCCAAGCCTAGCATGGGTTTTTGGGCTCCAATGTGTTTTCACACATTCAAGACCTGTACAAGTCATATTGGACTTGATTCATGGCCTTGGGTCCTGTATTTGAACTCTGGTTCAAATTATGTACATGGACAAAATACGCAGATAATTAATTATTTAATTTCAGATTGTGTACCATACTGTTTTTGAATTTCTAAAAATACTTTTATTGCTGCTAAAATTCTAGAAAAATAGTATTTAGATAATATGTTAATTTAACTAATTTATCATAATTTTTACAGTATTTAATTTATAGTTTTGCCACTGTTTTGGCATATGAAACCAGAACTCACTTTCTGTGTACTTACGAAAACTGATTTTTATAAAATACATGTACTGGTTAATAAATTCCAGAAAAATTATAATAAATTTCTATAATTAACAAGGATCATTTTGGTACTTTATTTTATATAAAATTGAGCTTTTTGTCTATCTCAAAAATTGTTGGAACACAATGTACAGTTGATTTATTTATTGAATAATTATGACTTTTTGTGTTGTTTTGTGTTTTAGTCGTATTGGACCTCACCCCATACTAGTGTAAAGATCCTAGAAAGTTAGTTTGAGTATTGTGTCACCCCACATTGGTCTCCTATGCTAAAGTCATCATTTTGGCTAGGTGCCCAGTCACAAGTCGTGTTGCACCACTTAGTGTCTTAGTGTTTAACTTAGTGTAAAAACTAAGTTTATATATTTATTTCTACAGTGACGAGTTACCAGGCATCTATAGCATTTTTATCGCAGCTTGCTTTGCTAGAGGCAAGTACTTTCTACGAACTTTACATACTGTTATAACAATAAACTGTGATTTACCAACCATGTTAAATGCTGATCCTTGGGGTAGCAAGTTAAAACTTTGCATGTTGTATTACCTTCAGTCTCTGCCATATTTAGGATACTTTTTATATCTCTCACATGTTTAAATAACGGGTTAAGGAAAAACTGCTAGTAGTGTACGTGATCATAACCCCCTTTTCCGTATGTATTTACCGAGCACCGTTACATTCTATATGTATCTGTGTCGTATGTATGGTCCCACGTTTGTGTATGGATGTACACCGATGCCGTTAAGTGTACGTATGTATACTGCAGAAAATTGGTATGTACCGCTGTACATCCTGATTACCTATTGACTGATCACTCACCTACTACAGTTTTAAACTTTAAAAACAATAAATTATTGCCATGATAAAATATAACTAAATCCGGATAAACATGATATGTCATTTCTTTTCATCACATGATCAGTATGATTCAGTACTTGCTTCCGTCCTGACAGGATAACGTTGTAGGTATACTTACTGAGGAGGAGTTGCTCTGTGATTCGTATTATGGAGTTACTGCCGAGGACCAGGCTTTGCCTTACGAGGATGTACCTGCGGGGAACCTCGTCTAGTTGTCTTTTTTGCTTTAGACATTTAAGAGTAGTCGTGTATTAGACTACGTATTTTGTAACTGGACATGTATCCAGTTTTATATTTCAGACTTGTACTTGGACTTATTACTATATGAGACGACTTTTGTGTTTGGAGCATTTTTGACTTTTATTTACTATTAGAACTGTTAGCACATTTAGTCTTAACTTGTTACTTCTAGAACAGCTTACTGTGCTTTATCTTAAGCGTAGGCTGGACATGACTCGGCCCGGCCCAACAATTTGGGTAGCGGGTCATGACATGTTTTAGTGGTGGCCCATGCAGGTCGAGACTAAATTGTTTGGTTACGTTATTGTACCAAGCATGCCTGCAATTAGGAACTTAAGGTAATTAGACAACATTAGGAATGACGCTTAGAACACCTAGAGGAATACTAGGATTGCAACATAGGAAATACATCACATGCTTGCTATTATATTTAGATTTTCTTGTCTATGATTGCTTACTTTAACAAACCCTTATAAGTCCTTTTTATTTTAATTAGATGGTGCTTACTCGTTCATTCCAGTATGTTACACCTGAAAATGGCACACTCCCTATCCAGCCAGCTGACCAGTTGACTTATACACCCCTACCTCCACCTACCATATTCCCCCACTCCATAAATCCACCAACCCAGATGCCTTCACCACCTTCCACATCACATTCCCAGCAGGACCCGATACTTCCACCACCCCTATCACTATACCAACCCAGGCTTCCGTCATACTCGACGGGAACCAACTGCTCACTCTGATCCAAGGGTTCCTAACAACCCATCAGGAGCAGACTACTATACTCTGCCAGAGCATGGAGCGTTCTGAGGAACGTACCGTGGTCCCACCACCTGTAGAGCCACGGCAGAGAGCGGGGATGACCAAGGACTTTATGGGTCTGAACCCCAAGGAGTTCTCAGGGACTGAGGGCATAGTAGTAGTAGATGACTGGCTAGAGAGGAAGCTCCTTGGAGTTAGGATGCCGGATGGCCTCCAGGTCGAGGCAGCGGGATTTCTGCTGATAGACTTGGCAGGAGTTTGGTTCTGGAATGAGCCGTTATTTACGAGAGGGAGGGCCACTTGGGATCAGTTCAAGACCCAGTTCAAGAAGAAATTCTTCTCGACCAACGCTAGAGTAGCCATGGGGCTACAATTCCAGAACATCCAATAGGGGAACCGTTCTGTTGATGAGTATGCGGCAGAGTTTAGTCGCCTGAGCCATTTCGCTCCTAGTCTGGTTGCAGACCCAGAGGAGATGACGCGTAGGTTTTGCCATGGTCTAGTTCCAGACATTGGCATTCTTATAGTGGCGAACGGTACGACTGACTACTACCAGAGCTTAGAGTTGGTCCGGAGCATCGAGGAGCATTTTCTATCTTGTAAGAGGCTGGCTTCTGTACACATTGAAGGACCCTCCAAGCGTCAGGCTTTCCAGCAGAAAACGCCAATGCCGTACCAGCAGACTTACCTTCCCCCTACACCACATCACCCGACCCCGCCAGTTAGAGCCCCAGGACCCCGGCAGCAGCATAATGGAGGTTTGTGTGTATTTTGCAAGAGGGTAGGCCATGACGCTTCCATCTGCAGGAATAGGTTGGGGCAGTGTTTAGCTTGCGGGTCTGCCACCCATCAGCTTCGGAGCTGCCCAGTAGCCACGAGATCTAGAGGACCACTCCCGACTCAGCAGCAGAGGTTTGGGCAACATCTGCAGCAGCAGAAGGGACCCCAGGGGAAGGCTTATAGTCTAGCTCTTGAGCCGGAGACGGACCAGGTTTCGGAGCCAGATTACTTAGCTGACGTCATCACAGGTCATATTTATTTGCATACTTTTCTACCTCTATGCTTGTTTGATTCTGGTGCATCTCATAGCTTCCTGTCATTAGAGTTTTTGCATAAACACCATTTAGTAGCTACACCTACCGAGAAGATCGGTAGAGTAATAACGGGAGGCGGACCAGTGCCTATTAGAGCTATCTATAGATGCTCTATTACTATAGCCGGGAGAGAGTTCAGGGGACAATTCTTTGTGATGCCACTCCCCGATTATGATATCATATTAGGGATGGACTGGCTTAGCTATGCCCATATAGCTATAGACTGTCATAAGGGTAGTATTCTGTTCCGTCACCCCAGGCACAGTACCATTCAGTGTCAGGAGGACAGGGCCGGAGATCAGCCTAGAGCCGAACTGTTGTGCGACAGTTGGGGACGTAGCACCGCCACACCCTATCATTAGGGAGTTTATGGATGCATTCCCAAAGGATCTTCCAGGACTTCCGCCTGACAGAGATGTGGAGTTCACTATAGATTTAGTACCGGGTTCATCACCAGTATCCCGGGCTTGCTATAGAGTGAACCCCAAGGAGGCCATAGAGATGAAAGAGCAGATTGATGACCTGTTGAAAAAGGGTTTCATTCGATCTAGTGCTTCTCTATGGGGAGCGCCAGTGCTCTTTGTACCTAAAAAGGATGGTACAGTTCGGTTGTGTATTGACTACCGGCCTTGAATGCCATCACCATCAAGAACAAATATCTTCTGCCCAGGATAGATGATTTGTTCGACCAGTTGAGTGGGGCGAAAGTATTTTCCAGGATAGACTTGAGATTCGGGTACCACTAGGTGATGGTCAGGGCAGCAGATATCCAGAAGACGGCGTTCAACATGAAGTACCGGCAGTACGAGTTTCTGGTGATGCCATTTGGTCTCACAAATGCGCCAGCTGTCTTTATGAATTTGATAAATAAGATATTTCACCAGTATCTGGATAAGTTCGTTATAGTGTTTATCGACGACATCCTGATATACTCGAAGACGCCGGAGGAAGCATGCAGAGCACTTGCGAATAGTTTTGGGGATTCTGAGGCAGGAGAGGTTGTTTGCCAAATTATCGAAGTGCGAGTTCTTTTTAGACCGAATGAAGTTTCTCGGCCATGTAGTTACTGGAGAGAAAATCTCGGTGGATCCCAGAAAGATTGCTACAGTTGAGACATGGAAGGGTCCGACGTCAGTTTCAGAGATCAGAAGCTTTTTGGGTTTAGCAGGCTATTATAGAAAGTTCGTCCAGGACTTTTCTAGGATAGCTGAACTCATGACGAAGCTGACACGAAAGGATGCAGAGTACATCTGGTCAGAGGACTGCCAGGCAGCATTTAAGGAGCTGAAGAAGAGGCTGACGACTGCTCCAGTTCTGACTTTACCTTCAGGTTCTGGAGGTTTCACCATATACAGTGATGCTTCAGGAAAAGGGCTAGGATGTGTCCTACAGCAGCATAGGAAAGTGATTGCCTATGCATCTAGGCAATTGCGGACTCACGAACGGAACTATCCTACCCATGACCTAGAGTTAGCTGCGGTGATCTTTGCACTCAAGTTATGGAAACATTACTTATACAGAGAGCGTGTGGAAATCTTTACTGACCACAAAAGCTTGAAGTATGTGTTCACGCAGAAAGAGCTGAACATGATGCAAAGACGATGGTTGGAGTTGATGAAGGACTTCGACATTGATTTACAGTATCACTCCGGGAAGGCAAATGTGGTGGCGGATGCGCTGAGCAGGCATCCGATGGCATGGTACCTGATGATAGATCGGCATTTGCAAGAAGATCTGGAGAAGCTCGGTATCGAGATAGTTCAGCCAGGATCAGTGATACAGATGATGGCGCTTGATATTCAGTCAGGTTTGATGGAGCAGATCAGGGAGGCAGTCCACAGATGAGAGCCTTCGCAGAGTACTTCGAGCCCGAGCTTTAGCTGGATTGCTGGATGACTTCACTATAGCAGAGGATGGATCCTTGAGGCATGGCAGCTGATTATGCGTGTCGAAGGGAGAGCTGGTAGAGGCAGTCTTACAGGAGACGTACTGATCGAGATATTCTATTCACCCTGGTGCTAACAAGATGTCCCGTAACTTGCGAGAACATCTTTGGTGGCACGGGATGAAGAGAGATGTATCATTTTTCATTTCGAGATGCCTAGTTTGCCACCAGGTCAAGGCGGAGCGCCAGAGGCCAGCTGGTCTGTTGCAGCCGTTATCCATTCCCGAGTGGAAGTGGGAACACATTATGATGGACTTTGTCTCAGGGCTTCCTCGTTCCCAAGGAGGGAAGGATGCCATTTGGGTCATCGTGGACAGGCTGACGAAGTGTGCGCACTTCATACCCTTCAAGGTGGGGCTTTCCACCGAGAAGTTGGCAGAGCTATACATACAGCAGATAGTTCGCTTGCATGGAGTACCCATGAGCATCGTGTCCGACAGAGACAGCAGATTCATGTCCCACTATTGGAGGAGCTTACAGAAGGAGTTGGGCAGTAGGCTCAAGTTCAGTACGGCGTACCACCCGCAGACAGATGGACAATCCGAGAGGACGATACAGACACTGGAGGATATGTTGAGGACCTGCGTACTGGACTTTGGCGGATCATGGGAGAGCCATCTGTACTTGGTAGAGTTTTCATACAACAACAGCTACCAAGCCAGCATCGGTATGTCTCCTTTCGAGGCACTATATGGACGGCGGTGCCGTACACCGCTCTTTTAGGACGATGTCGGGGACAGAGTTATGCTTGGGCCAGAGATGATCACGGATGCGGAAGAGAAGGTCGAGATGATCCGAGACAGGCTCAGAGTAGCTCAGGACAGGCAGAAACACTGGGCTGATGCTAGTCACAGACTGATGGAGTTCGCAGACGGTGATACGGTGCTAGTGAAGATATTACCTACTAGAGGGACGATCCGGTTCGGACGAGGAGGGAAGCTGAGCCCTAGATACATCGGGCCGTTCGAGATACTTGGCAGGATTAGAGAGGTAGCTTACAGGGTTGCACTTCCACCCAACCTGGCAGGAGTTCACGATGTCTTTCACGTATCCCAGCTGAGGAGATATGTTCCGAACCCCAGCCATGTGCTAGATCATTCAGAGTTGGAGATCGGGTCGAGCCTTACAGTTTCTGAGCAGCCAGTGGAGATATTAGATAGGAGGGAGAAGAGGCTGAGGAACAAGGTTATACCCTTAGTATGAGTAGCTTGGAGCCGTCACTCTCCGGATGAATCTACTTGGGAGAGGGAGTCGGACATGAGGGAGAGATACCCTTACTTATTCGATCCAACCGCTGCGAGGGAACCACCCGTTCCCGCTTGATACCTTAGAGGTTAGTTTCGATCGTAGCCTTAGTCATTTGTTGCATTGTTTGATATGTTAGAATTTGTAGAGTCTTCAATCCTTGTGAATTTCGAGGACAAAATTTTTCAAGAAGGGAAGACTTGTCAGCCCCTGTTTTTCAAAAATTGAATTAATTAGTGTTAATTAGTTGCTAATGGCCTAATTAGCTTTAAAATGATTTATTATGATTTTAGGAATTTTTCTAGAATTTTAAAATGATTTTTAAATGAGTTTTAATAACTAAAATACCATTTTGCAAATTTATTAAAATATTTTAATATTATTTTGTAATATTTAGAATTGTTTTAATATCAATATGTAATTTGTTGAATTATTATAATAACAGTTTGTAATTAATGATTTGTTTTAAATTGCTGGTTGTAAATTATAATTGCAACTATTAGGCGTAGGGCTAAGTTTGCAAATTCCCAAAATCTAGGGGGTTTTCTGTAAATCCTAATCCTACCCACCCCCGACGACCGCCAGCTCCCCGACGACCGACCCCGATCTTTTCCCCCATTTCCGGCCGTCCAACCGACCTATTAGCCGACCTAAGCCCCTATAAATGACCCCCTCACTCTCTCCGACCCAACCACCACCACCCCGACCCATCTCCGACGACCACCGCCCATTTCTTCCCCCATTAAACAAAACCCTAACCCTAACTCCGGCGATCCCCAACGCCACACCCCCGACGACGATCCCCCCATCCACCACCGCCGACGAGTTCGCCGTGACAAGGCGAGTCCAGCGCCACCCGAGCGCCGCTTCCCCGACGCCCCTAGCCGCCGTCAGCACCTTCGAATCCCCCCCGAAGTCGGACACGTAAGTAATAGTGTCGAAACTGTGTCATGCATGTCTCGTGTGCACCTATGTGATTCGCCGTGTCCTGACAAGCACGATGGTAAGACTGGACACAGACGACTAGACCCGTACGTGTCGTGCTTAGCACGGACACGCGACTTCTGTGTCCCTAACTGTCAGGACACAGGGTTGTTTTATCGGATTATTATTATTATTAACTAAAACCTAAATAAATTTAACCTAAAACCTATCCCTAACACGAAGCTCGGGCTGACCTCCTGGCCAGCCCGACCGAGCCTGAGAACCTGACCCTGTGGGCCGAGTTCGAACCCCCCTGCTGTTCTATTTCATTTTCTTTTTCTTTTTCTTTTTGTTTTTCTTTTGTTTTATTATTTATATATATATTTATGCACATATGTATACATGTATATGTATATATATATATATATTATTATATATATACTGTATTATATGTATATATATATACTGTATTTGTATATATATACACTTTATATTTAGTACTCCATTATATTGTATATTTGTATATATATATATATATATATATATATATATATATATATATATATATATATATATATATATAAGTATTTATGTATATATATGTATATATGTATATAAAATATATATATATATATATATATATATATATATATATATATATATATATATATATATATATTTTATATACATATATACATATATATACATAAATACTTATATATATATATATATATATATATATATATATATATATATATATATATGTATATATGTTCATGTGTATATATATTATTATATTTTATATATATATATTATTATATTTTTTTTTTATATATATATTATTATATATATACTATTATACGTATATATATATATATATATATATATATATATATATATATATATATATATATATATATATATATATATATATATATATATATATTATAGTTAAGTATTTCTTATATATATGTATATTTAACATATGTATATATAAATATATCCATTATGTATACATATAAATACCTATATATTTATATGGGTATATATATATGAATGTTGTAGTTATTTATTTTATGTATTTCAAAATTCTACTTTGTATAAAATATTATTGTGCATAAACTTCCAAGTTATTTTTATTGTTTAAATTATGACTTGTATATTTTTACCACTTTGAAAATATATTATTATTATAATTCCTGTATTTTATTACTGCAACCATTTGGTGTCCAAGTCTAGCATGGGTTTTTGGGTTCCAATGTGTTTTCATACATTTAAGACCTGTACAAGTCATATTGGACTTGATTCATGGCCTTGGGTCCTGTATTTGAACTCTGGTTCAAATTATGTACATGGACAAAATACGCAGATAATTAATTATTTAATTTTAGATTGTGTACCATGCTATTTTTGAATTTCTAAAAATACTTTTATTGCTGTTAAAATTCTAGAAAAATAGTATTTAGATACTATGTTAATTTAGCTAATTTATCATAATTTTTACAGTATTTAATTTACAGTTTTGCCACTGTTTTGGCATATGAAACCAGAACTCACTTTCTGTGTACTTACGAAAACTAATTTTTATAAAATACATGTACTGGTTAATAAATTCCAGAAAAATTATAATAAATTTCTATAATTAACAAGGATCATTTTGGTACTTTATTTTATATAAAATTGAGCTTTTCGTCTATCTCAAAAATTATTGGAACACAATGTACAGTTGATTTATTTATTGAATAATTATGACTTACAACTTTTTGTGTTGTTTTGTGTTTTAGTCGTATTGGACCTCACCCCATACTAGTGTAAAGATCCTAGAAAGTTAGTTTGAGTATTGTGTCACCCCATATTGGTCTCGTATGCTAAAGTCATCATTTTGGCTAGGTGCCCAGTCACAAGTCATGTTGTACCACTTAGTGTCTTAGTGTTTAACTTAGTGTAAAAACTAAGTTTATGTATTTATTTCTACAGTGACGAGTTACCAGGCATCTATAGTATTTTTATCGCAGCTGGCTTTGCTAGAGGCAAGTACTTTCTACGAACTTTACATACTGCTATAACAATAAACTGTGATTTACCAACCATGTTAAATGCTGATCCTTGGGGTAGCAAGTTAAAACTTTGCATGTTGTATTACTTTCAGTCTCTGCCATGTTTAGGATACTTTTCATATCTCTCACATGTTTAAATAACGGGTTAAGAGAAAACTGCTAGTAGTGTACGTGATCATGACCCCCTTCTCCGTATGTATTTACCGAGCACCGTTACATTCTATATGTATCTGTATCGTATGTCTGGTCCCGCATTTGTGTATGGATGTACACCGATGCCGTTAAGTGTACGTATGTACACTTCAGAAAATTGATATGTACCGCTGTACATCCTGATTACCTATTGACTGATCACTCACCTACTACAGTTTTAAACTTTAAAAACAACAAATTATTGCCATGATAAAATGTAACTAAAACCGGATAAACATGATATATCATTTCTTTTCATCACATGATCAGTATTATATGTTTGTTAGATTCAATACTTGCTCCCGGTATACTTACTGAGGAGGAGTTGCTCTTTGATTCGTATTATGGAGTTACTGCCGAGGACCAGGCTTTGCCATACGAGGATGTACCTGCAGGGAACCTTGTCTATTTGTCTTTTTGCTTTAGACTTTTGAGAGTAGTCATGTATTAGACTACGTATTTTATAACTGGACATGTATCCAGTTTTATATTTCAGACTTGTACTTGGACTTATTACTATATGAGACGACTTTTGTGTTTGAGCATTTATGACTTTTATTTACTATTAGAACTGTTAGCACATTTAGTCTTAACTTGTTACTTCTAGAACAGCTTACTGCGCTTTATCTCAAGCGTAGGCTGGATATGACTCGGCCCGGCCCAACAATCTGGGTAGCGGGTCGTGACACTATATAAGGAGAGGTACTCATCCATAATTTCTACCATCCACAAACGTGCATCGTGTTCGTGCCCGTGCCTCTTCCCATCTACTATATGTTCCCCTCCTTACAAATACAAAACAATTCTGTTCCGTCCGACAATCCCGGACATCCACCCAGCCGTGTCGGACACTCCCGACACAGCGACTCAATCCTAAACCTAACCCAGCTTCCATGCCACCTCTCCTGATGTTACCCGTCACACCGCTGCAGTAACCACACAGAATCTCTGCCAAATCGACCTCCCTACTGTGGCCAGTCTCCAACGCCAATCCCCCGGCCACATGCTGGCCGCCCCCAACTTCATCACCCTTACCACCAGAACTATGCCGTCGTCGTCTTCATCACCCCTACCTTCACCATTGTCGCCTTCACCAACACCACCACCAAGCACACCTCCGACAGTCACCACCACCTGCAGGTCACCACCACCCTCAACATTCCTTCTCCGGCCAATTCCTCGGCCAACCACTTGCCGCCCTACCGGCGTAACCACCACCATCATCACAACTGAACAAAGAAAAAGAAAGAAAACCCCCACCACTTACCCGACCTCGCCATAGCCAAGACCCTCAGCCTCCTGGTCCGCCGCCCGACCATCTCCCCGCACGGAGACCTAGATTCGCTCGCCTGCACCTTTTTCGGCCAGTTCGGCCGAGTGCTGCTGCGTGAACGCACCAAGCCCCATCCTCGTCCGAGCGCCGCCCTCGGCGACTGGTGGTCGCGCCCACCGAAAACCATCTGTTCCGCCGCAACCGAGCATTGCGTGGCCTACCACCGCCGTACCCCAGGCCGGAAAGGGCCACGCCGCCTCCGCGCCCGGCTCCGCCGCGTTCCTGCCGGCTAGCCCGACTCTGCCGTTCCTCCGGAGTAGCTCCGCCGGGCCTCGAAACCCCCGCACGGCCGTCCGCTCTAGCACCGAACGCTGAACGCCGAACAACCCGCCCCATCGGCCTCCGCTGTGCGCCGCTGCCGACGACCACGTCGAAACCCCTCTGGTGAGTGCCCTCTTCATCTCTTCTCTCTCTCTCTCCACTCTTTTGTTTGTTTTCTTCTTCTGATAGAGGACAACAGTACTATTTTTATTTATTATTAGTATTTATTATTATTATTATTATTATTATCATTATTATTATTATTATTAGTTTTATTATTATTATTCTCACTATTATTATCATTATTATTATTATTATTATCATTATTATTATTATTATTATTATTATTACTGCTATTAGTATTTTATTAGTATTATTATTATATTATTATATCATTTGTATTATTTTAAAACTTTTGTTATGATTATGACTTTATTTTTAGAAGTATTAATATTATATTAATCTGTTTTTATTAAATAAATAGACAATATTTTTCAAAAAAATTATTAAAATATTTTTGACTAAGGAGAAGTTAGCTTTTCTACAAATTTTGTATATTTTACAAACTTAAAAAAATTACCCCGAGACGATTTCCAAATATAACAAATATTTATTACTTTTAACTACTAGTTTTCTATCTATAAATTATTTTTACAAAACTATGGTATTTGCTTAAAAACGAGTTTTTATTTTCTAAATATTGGTCTAAAAACCTATTTTTACTAATAAGATTAGTTTCTGGTATTATAAATATTTTTCTAAAAATATGGTACGTAACTTTCTACACAAATTATTTTCGACTACCACCATTAATCGTGACTAAATCATGCTTCCTATTTTATTGTGGATTCGTACATTTACTCATTGATCATAGCTATTGGATAACCAGGACCTGTCGAATCATCGCACCACACCAGGAGATACCACAGGCAAGATACCTTGCCATCATTTATTGTTTATAAATTAGTCTGCATTTTATTTATTGCATATCACTGTGTATTTATTTTCAGTTCTTTTAGCTGTACCATATTTATAGTTCCTGATTTACTGCCTGCTCAGTGATATTAGTTGTACCTTGTTATTTATCCTTTAATTGCATGTGAACCTAGAGTTAAGGGACTACCACTAGTTTAGTACATTACATAATCTTTGACACTGATGTGCCACGAGATGTGTGAGTTGTGAGTAGCATATAGCATCCGAACTTGCGTGTTGGCTGATCACTGATGCTTATAGGACGTGCGTTAGGTCTAACTGTCAATAGTTGTATGTTAGAAGACTTGACGGTTAGTAGTGTTACATGGTCGTGGATGCGACATGATAGGTGCATTGGGTGGGGAGAACATTACCTGACATATGGGCTTCTTTGTACTTTCCTTATTACCTGTACGCTCCTCCGGAGACATAGGCTCCAGGTGCCCTCTGACGTTTTTCAGAGCGTTATGGACGTAGCCCCTTACACATGATGACCTCTGACGATCCTCGGATGTTACGGACGTAGGCCCCTGGTGCCCTATATGGGGACTATGCCGATCCCATTTACAGCCAGGGCTCATACGTCGAAGGATTGTTTCTCAACTGCATGATCACTTTAGTACGATTATGTTACCTTATTTATGTCTTGTCATTTTCTTTGATTGTGGCATATTTTATATTCAGTATTTATATGGCATGTTTATTGTATCTTGTTACGTCCCTCTGAGGACCTGGTTATCTCGCCAGGTGTGTGCTCTTGTCTTTCGCAGGTGTTCTAGCCGTGGCCATGATCATCTTTATGTCTTCGAGGATGATTGCACTTTGATCGTCTTTGCTTCGTTCGCCAAACTCTTTCTTTTATTATGTAATTCTTTTCATAGTTGGTAGTGGATTTGTCTCCGCCCAACTATATATACCAAGTGACAATTCATAGTTGATTTTATGACATCTTTTATTCTTTCATTTTTGGATGAGACTAGTTAGCCTTGATTTTACTGCATTTACAGCTTCTGTATCCAAACGAGGCCTATGTACTTCATATAAATACAGCTGGCATGTCTACTGTTCGCCATTGATTATAAAAGAGCAGAACAGTTTTATGGGAGGACTGGACTTTTACTTTACAATACAAACTCGCTCGTACAACGAGAGCCTAGGAATAAAACCTAGAAAAAATAATCTAAGTACAATTGTTTAGTTTTTCTAGGGGGTGACGGTAGAGGCTCGAGAAAGTGATATCAACTCTGCCTTACTACTTGGACGATCGGACGTAGCTTCTGCTCTGGCGAAGAAATGCTCTTTGTGTGTGCGGGAGTTGCTAGTCTCTCTGCTCGGGCTCTGTGCGTATCACTCTTTGTGTGTCTTGCGAAGGAATAATCCCCTGCTATTTATAGGGCTTTGTGATAAGTAGGGTGTGCAATAATTGCTCCTTGAAAAGCGGGCAGTTGGGGATTGGTTAAGATTAGCCTTGATCTTGTTTGTTGGAAATCAATATGGGCTGCTTATGTTGATTGGAACAAATTTGTATTGTTATGATTGCAATAAATATGGACTGTTACGTTGATTGCAATAAATCTAAATTGTTGAGATTTGATCAACTCCTGCCACGTGTCCTAACCGCCATATTTGTGATGAGCCGCATGAGCTCCTGATGAACTAGTCCGCATGAAGTCCCATTGAATAGGACCGCATAAGCTCCTTGTAAACTAGACCGCATGAAGTTCCATTGAACAGAACCGCACGAGCTCCTGATAAACTGAGCCATATAAAGTCCTATCGAACAGAACTGCATAAGCTTCTTTGTAAACTGGACTACATGAAGCCCCACTGAACAGAACTGCATAAGCCCCTTGTAAACTGGACCGCATGAAGTCCCATTGGGACAGAGCCGCATGAGAACCCATCAGAACAGAGCCGCATGAACTCCGTTAAAACTGAGCCGCATAAAGCTCCATCAAATCAGAGCCGTATGAGCTCCTTTAAATGATCCGCATAAAGAGCTTTGGAATTGGTGGATCATGCCAACTGTAAAGATTTTTCTCGTCTCTCTAGGAACACGTCATTATGTTAGGGTCATAATTTTACCTTTATGTCAGAGCTGTCAATCCTTTGTGTCAGAGCTGCCGTACTGTGTCAGAGCATTTAATGAGCCAGCTGCACAGAGAAATGATGGCCAGCTGTAGAGTCATATTTTGAACCGCATAGGGCCACGTGACTTTTCTCGAGCCGCATGGAGCTATTGGGGCCCTTCGAGCCGCATGAAGCTTTAAGGGTCTTATGAGCCGCATAAGGCTCTAAGGGACTTTTGAGCCGCATGAAGCTCCCTCTGTTTTGAGCCGCATAGATTTTTCTGTTCTTTTCCATGCTTCTACAAGACCCCCTTTAAAGTTTTCAATTTGTAAAATTGAAATACTTTGAATAAGAAGCATGGCTATGTCCGCATAAGCTCTTCTTACCGCATAGACTCCTCTGGCCGTATAGCATGTTCTGGCTGCATGGATGTTCTGGCCGCATAGGATGTTCTAGCCGCATGGACTGCTCTTTATGCCATGTAGGCGTCTTATTAATTGCCTTTGATTCATTTTGATTTAAAGCCGTCTTTTGGGATAGGATCCCAAGAGTTAGCTTTAAATATTTAGATTTGTTCTTAATGATTATGAGTAATCTTTTGCATGTAGGGGATAGAAATCCAAGAGTCGGTCTCCTCTCCTAGGCAGCACATGAATCGAAGCGTCCATCGGTCTACGAGCCCCCCCTGTCTGCCTATAAATACGAGTGCTTTTGGAAGAAAGAGACTCTTTACTTTCTTTTCTCTACAACTTTTCTTTGCCCTTATTCGTCGTCTTCTCTTCCTTCTTCGATCAACAACGGCTCCTAAAGCTTCCTCTAGCGCTGCGGCGAAGGGTAAGGGAGCGGCTTCCTCGTCGGCTGCGGCGGTCGAATTTCATCCTGACGTTCATCCCGCTATCGATGGTAAAATTTGTGGAGAAGACTGTACGCTTCAAACCCTAACGAAAATGGCTATGTTGCATGTTTTATGCACAAGCCTTTCTCCTTGGCATCTTAATGCGCTCTTTGTCTTCACTGAACTGTCTAAGTTCAGTGCGATAAAACCGTATATGCTGTACTGTATGGGCCGCATGAACTTTTTATGTCCGAGCTGCATGAGGTATACCCCATGTCCGAGCCGTATGAGAATCGCTTCATGACTAAGCCGCATAAGCACCTTAAAAATTAGGCCGCATAAGAACCCACCAAAACCGAACCGCATGAGCTCCTAATGAACTGGGCCGTATGAAGCTCCACCAAATCATAGCCGCATAAGCAGATTTGAACTGAGCCGCATGAGACCCCTTTAAAACTGAACCGCACAAAATACTACTGAACAGAACCGCATGAGCTCCTAATGAACCGAGCTGCATGAAATCCTACTGAACAGAACCGCATGAGCTCCTGATGAACTGGGCCGCATGATGTCCCTTGAACAGAACCGCATATGAATCCACCAAAATAGAGCCGCATGAACTCCGTTAAAACCGAAACGCATAAGGACCCACCAAAACAGAGCCGCATGAACTCCATTAAAACTGAGCCGCATAAGGACCCCACCAAAACAGAGCCGCATGAACTCCGTTAAAACTGAGCCGCATAAGAACCCGTCCAAACAGAACCACATGAACTCTTTTAAATGTTTTTTGGCCATCTCCTGACTTTGTTTCTTTTGGTCCTTTTTTCAGTGAATTTGCCAGTTAATGCTGTGGGAGAACCTTTGGTAGGTTGCGCCCAATTTGCTGTGGGCTATAGGTTCGACCACATAGTCGAGTATGTGGTGAACCAGCTTCCAAAAGACGAACTTGTGGAGAGGCTGGGAGACATAAAAAAGCAGTCCTTCTTCTTTATCTCTGGAATGATGAACTCAGGGCTGTTGGGGGGCAAACACCTGAAGCCTGCGTTCCTCTTCGGGGATGCCATGACTATGAAGAACTCCCAAGTTCTGGACATATCCGAGAGTTGGAGTTTTACTTCTGACGGGATGGCGATCCATATTCCTCTGATGGAGAGTCACTTCCCACTGTCATGGTTCAATATGCTGTCGTTGGACAGGAAGATGGAGGAGTCCTTGACTCCGACCCGGAGTGGGATGATTGTGGGTGAAATTCATTACAACAATAACCTGTGGTCAGTGTACGCGGGCAGGGTACCAGTCAGCCGCTACGTGATAGGGTTGGCCCCTGGCACTTTCTTAAATGTGCAGGGTCCCAACTTCAAGTTCTCCGAAGCTGACACTTTCTTGAACCAGCTGGCTCGGAAGGGGTCCTATCCCGTTGACCAGTTGTCGCTACCGAGTTTGATACACCCCCTCCCTTCGTGGACCAACCTGTCCACGTGGATCGTGCAGGAATACGAGACTCTCCTGCACGAGATTGGACTCTACCACGCTATTCGGGGCACCAGCTATGGCTTACCCATAAACAAGAAATTGTTTATGGCTCTACTAGAAAAGTACAACTGCCGTACAGGGACCTTTTTTACACCCGTAGGGGAGATGGGGCTTGCTCTGCATGAGATGCATGACGTCTCCAAGCTGTCTTGGGGAGATGAAGTCTTTGAGGTATATACCCCGACGAACAAAGAGTTCGAGGATTTGGAGGAGAAGTTCTCGGGCTTTGTTACCGTCTACCGGGAATTGCTGTGTCATCACAGTACGTGCCAGCAGCTGTCGAAGAAAAAGAACGACAGCTCAGAAGGGAACCTTTCGCATACAAAGGCCTGGCTCACTTTTTTTAAACTCGGTGCCTCAGGCCGGGTTGCTCCCCAATGTCCTCGCACTCGGGAGGAGGTGCAGGACCAAATATCGACCGCCAAGAGGATAAGAACCACTGTGACAGGTTCGGGAGTCAATCTGACTCTTTTGCTGATTTCTATCAAGCCACTCAGCCGTTGTCCGAGAAGGCACTCCTGGCAGGGTTCCTGATGGTGTGGCTACGTAATTGTGTAGTGTCAGGAGGGGCTGGTTCTATTGAGAGAATCAGACATAACTTCATCCTTTCTGCTGTGAAGCTGGTCTTCGGGGTCAGACTAGCTCTTCTTTAGGCCATGGTATGCAGCATACACCGTGGCCTTCGTGCTTTCTCGTCCAAGGTCATCGCTCGTGACCCGACGAAGGACTTTGAATGCATTGAGCTACCCTATCATTATCTGATGGGGTGGCTACTAATGCATTGCCGGTCTTTAATGAGGCCTGGCCCTGAAGATGGTGTATTTGCCGAGGATGCTTTCATCTTCCAATATCGTCGCCTGCCTTGGGCTTGCGAGACTATGCGTGCCTATCGGATGGTACTTGCGAGAGTTGATAGATACACTTTTTTCGTGTCTGTTCCTCGATTTACTGCTGAGGAAGTAAGGGCCGTACATCTTGATGGTACTGGGCCTCCCAACTTCTTATCCGACAAGATGCTCCTTTAGCTGCACAACATTCGCCCTTTCCACCTGGTATACCGCAACCGTAATACTGTCTATTTGGAGCCTTACTTGCCCAGTAGGTTCGCCCGACAGTTTGGGTATAGCCAGCTATTTTTGGACAGTCCCAGCTCTTGCCTGGGTTTCGAAGGTAGCGTTCTTGACGGTATTAGAGCCTGGCATTATTATAATACAGTTCACACCCGTACTAGCTTCTCGGTTCCTGATGCTGGGGAATTAGGGGAGATCTTGTATTTGGCGGCTCTATACCATGTTATGGCGAACAAGTCTCCTGTCGATTTTGACCCAGGTACCAGCTTCATTGTTGGTACTGGCTTGGAAGAGAAGCCCAAGGGGTCCAAGGCGAGGAACAAGAAGGAGAACACAGTTGCTGTGTCGGACTCGGAGTCTGCCGACGCAGATGAAGAGGATGACGAGCATGACCCCGACAACTCTCTTCCTCCCGCAAAAAATGTGGTGGCGGATCAGCCGCCTGTCGTACCTGGTCCTTCGCGTAAGTGAAGTAGGCCTGAGCCCGCCGTTGGCGACAGAACTTACTCTGTGAAACGGGCTGTATCTAAGCCTCGCGGGCTGCTCATCAAGGACATAGGCGAGGATGACACCATTTTGGAGGTGAATTGAACTACAACCATTTTCTTCTTTAGCCCTTCCTTTTTTTGAACTGTGGCCTCATTATTTTTCTTTTCTCTGTAGGCGTCAGAAGAATCGGACTTTCCAGAGCTGGTTGCTTCCTCTACGGTCGATCCGGCTCTAACTACTTTGATTAATGACATGTGTGCTGAGATCATTTCTATCGGGGTTCTTCCGGTGGCGGCTGAGGTTCCTCCAGTTACTGACCCACGACGACGTGGGCTCTGCTGAACCTGTTTCCAAGGCTACTGAACTTCAGCTGGGTGATGCTAATCCAGTTGTATCTTCTTTCGGGGCGGCTGGGGCAGAGGAACCAGCTGAATTCGGCTCGGATGTCGCTGGTGAAGAGGCTAAGATGGCTATGAGCGAACCTCAGCTTCAGAAACTTCCCCCTGGTAAGATAAGCCAAGTCTTGACTAGTGAGGAGGTTTATCTGCTCTATTATCACATCCTTCGGGTTAAGCTGATTGATGGTCGCTCTGGACATACAGGTCCTGCTCCTCCACTACCAACGACGGATATTATCAGGGGAGAGTTGGCCAGAGGGGATCTGGCGAAAGAGAGTGTGCCTCTTTTCCCTCCAGCTTACATTGAGGGGCCTTCTGCTAGATCGAGTTCAGGAGAGCAAGCGACGGAATGGCCGAGGCAGAGAGAAATGGTTTATGCACCTTCCTCTATTCATGTGGCTCCGGAGGTCAACCTTTCTGCCTTGCCGAGTCTCCAAATCCTTCGGGCTGCCGAGGAGGAATTGGCCGCTATTCAAGCGTCCTTTCGCTCGGAGCTTGTTTCCTTTGTGGCAGGGGTAGCAAGTTTCGGTGCATCTTCTTCGACCCTGTCGGCTACCCTTCCTTTGACACCGTCTTCTTCGGAAGTTCTTGATGAATTGTCAAAGGATGTAGTTGACAGTTTTTATCGTCACCTGAGGCGAGGAGTTGAGGCTGCGGTGGAGAGGGAGGCCTCTTTTGCCTTGGCCCGTCAATGCGCCCGGGGCCAGATTGAAATCCTTAGAACCCTCCCCGGTAGGGCAGGGATGGTTGAGCTGCTGGAGCCCAAATTGCTAGAGGCGGATCAGCTTGTGGCCCAGTACCAAGTACTGCGGCAAGTCAACCTGTCTTCGGCGGTAGATCAGGAGCGTGCCTTCCTCATAACTGTTATGGAGAAGGTAAGGGCCACACGAGATGTGTCCAAGCCTACTATAATGAAGGACCTCCATGATCTGTCTTTACAGTATAATCAGCTGAGCCACCGGGGAGAGGATTGTATTGCTAGGGAGGCGGCAGCCTCTCGCAGGATAATCGACACGAAGGAGCAGATCCTCGAGCTCCAGAGGAAATTGGCCTTCTTAGAATCTGAGCTCGAAGCCTCCCGCACGGGTAAGGAGCTAATTGTTCAGGAGGCCGACAAAGTCACCCGTGCTTCTGCTGACTTGGAGCGTGCTCTAAAGAAGCTTGAAGATGGCTGGCAGGCTCACGCATATCTGGAGGATGCGGAGCGGTTGAGTGAGGAGGCCGAGCGCCGAGCCAAGCGGCGGTTTGAGCGGTCGACGGCCGTACTGAGGGACCGTCTCAGAGAGTTATGTATCGCCGAACCATAGTCGGCTTTTTCTTTTCTTTCTCTCTTTTTGTTTCTTCATCTTTTTTGGCAGGGATGTGGTCCCAAAAATGTAGTACTTTTAATTTGATTTGAATAAATGACTTTGCTTGTATCATCCTTTATCTGTCATGCTGGTACTGTATTTATGTGTTTGCCCCACTGGGGGCTTTTCTGTGGACCTATTACCCTTGGCGTACCTTGGTTTTAGGTACGGATAATAAGTTTGATAGGGATACCTAGAACAACTCCACGGTAAGGTGGATATGGAAGTTCTTGGTATCGGCGAAAGAATGCCGTGGAACAGCTGGGTTCCAGAGGCATGAGATAATGAGAAAAGAGGCACATGTACTAGGGGACCTAGTATAGCATTTTTGGTCAACTGCGGACATTTATGGTCAACTGTGGACATTTGGCGTCAACTGTGGACATTTGTGGGCCTATTATCCTTGGCGTACCCTGGTTTTGGGTACAGATAATAAGTCGAGAGAAAACCAACATACTTACTCAGAGGTAATAAGGACGTGGTAAATATGAGGGTTTCTTCAATGGAGTTTTCCTACTCAGAGGTAATGAGGACGTGGTAGGAGTGGACACCATGAAGGGTACATAGAACAACTCAGAGGTAATATGGACGTGGAAGTTCTACGTGAGGGGTAGTTTATTTTTGATGGAAGTGAAACAACTCAGAGGTGACATCGACGTGGTTGTTTCGGGAAATTTGTGGATCTGTTACCCTGTTTATGCACTGAAAGTGCGGGCACTAGATCATGATGAAGATGCTCTTTTTGGAAGAAAGTTCAGAGGTATGATCATACATGACTTACGACCCAGAAGATGCGATATAGATTCATTTGGGATGACCAGAGTGTAAGTTCAGCGGTACCTAAGGGCACATAACTTAACAGTCCAGTAGATTTGGAGGATGTCGTTTAGACATAATACTTCTTCAGGAACTTGCCGTTGACGGACAACATGAGCAAGTGTAACACCCAGTTTCTAAAATGAGGGTAATTTTGAAATTTTGTGTTTAAATTTATTTAATTATGATATTTAAATAATAATATGGTTTTTAGTGAATTTTAATCATTTTAAAAAAAACTATTTTAAGTTATGACTTATGATTTTGGTGTTTGACTAGTGTATCCTTAGAGCCTAGCCATGTGATTAGGATATTTGACTAGTACATTTTAGCCTAGAGGGTATTTGGTCATTTTAGGATTTATTTAAATTTATTATGATTTATGGGAATTTGTTTGAATTTAATATTAATTAAATATTACTATGTGTTATGTTAGTCTTGACTAGTTGAGACTTTGTAGAACTAATCCTAGTTGGTGACCCTAGTTGGTGACCCTAGTTGGTGATCCTAGTCTAACTCTAGTTAACCTACTTTAGTAATTAGAAATTTGTTTTAAAGTAGGGAGGATTAGTTTGGGTGAAATTAGTCCATGACTAGTGACTTAAGTCAATGACTTATGACTTAGCAATTTAAAGCCTAGTGTTTAAGCCATAGGCCCATGAATTAAGGCCAAGACCAATCCTAGCCCACCCATGGCAGCCAACCTAGGGTTTCCCACCCCTATTTAATGCCTCCTTCATTTAGGGTTAGCCTCTCTTGGAAAAAGATCTCAAGTTTAGAAAGAGGTAAATCCCCAACTTTAAAAATTCCTAATTAATTCATTTTAGCTTCTTTTAATCCTAGCCTTTTGTAATAGGATCTAATTTATGTTTATATGCTGTGTTGGAGGATTACCTCAGTTTGTGTGCCATTTGGAGGATTGGAGTTGCCATTTGGAATCCCCTCTTTGGAGCTTGTTCTTGAGTTTTGATACTCAATAGGTAAACCACCTAAACCTTTGTTTCTTCCTGATTTCTTTGCATAATAGGTTAGGTTTTAGGGTTACCTAACTGCCCACGAGATTTGGGCACATTTCGTGTCCATTTTGTGTCCGTATCGGACACGTATCGTATTGATAGAATAGGTGTTTGTAGAAATGCCACATAGGAATAAATTTTCATATTTTTGAAATGTAATTGCATGGATTTGTAGATCTTGGTGTGTGTATTAATTTTTGTGAAGGTGTCCTAGTGTTTTGTGTCCTTTTGTGTCATGTTTTTGCACGTGGACACGCAGCACGAGCCCGTAGGCTGTGTCCTGCATCTCGGGGGGCATATCTCTCGACATAGGACACTTCGTGTCCTGATTTTTTGTGTGAGCCTAGGGGCAACGACTGTCACCATGCTCCCAAAATTTGGGAGCATCTCGTGGAGTGTGCGTGGCATAATCACCCCCGCACTGGCCGCGCACTGTCGCACGCAGGCGGCTGTGCACGCGCACAGGCGCTGTTGACACGGGGTTCGTGTCGTGCCTATGTGTCATGTGGACACGTTTCAGGCTGACACGAACCTAGCCCTACCTTAGGCGAACCTAGGTGCACACCCACGTGTCGTGTCGTGTGTCGCGTGTTATACGCGCGTGCACGACGATTAATTGTGCACAGTGCGTGTCTATGTTCGTGCAGTTATTTTGGACACGATTCGTGTCCAATTCTTGGACACGAATACACTTCCTAGTACCTTCACATATATACCATTAATTACCAACTTGTTATTTATAAATTAATGGTTTATTTGAATTCGAATTTCTGAATTTCTGTGTGCACTGATACACTGCTCACATTTCCTGATTTTTGAGAATTCGAATAGGTTTTACTGTTTTCTAATGATTTTTGCAAGTTAAATATACCTATATGTATCTGAGTGTTAATGTACATACAAAGGATTCATGTTGATTAAGGGATTCATGGAGTTTGAATTGTTTAGGACTGTTAAATTGAACTGCCAATGTTGGACTGATACGGCTGATACCAATTAGCCTATTTGTGTTTTTTTTTTCTGAAATCAATTCCCTGATTGTATTCTCTTTTTAAACTGTTAGATGATGTTAATGTTAAATTAGTTCTTCTACACATTGTTTAACTAATGAGTGATTGATAGGTCACTTTGATTTGTACTAAGGCTAAGGGATCATCGATTTGGGTTGTGTTTTGGATTGAGGGTTTTAATCATTGTTCAAGAATCCTGAAAACTAAATTCCAGTTTTCCAAATTCGATTTTTGCAATCTATTTAACCTGATTAAATGATGTTAATTACTTGTTTGAATATCTAACATGTTATACCTATATGTATTCTACTGGTGTGTCAAAATTGGGATGTTTTGGTGGTGCTTGATTTCGAAATTGATATGGAAAAAAAACTGTCATTTGGGTGAACTAAAAACTGAGAGTTATGTTAAATCTGAATATGTTTAACACTAAGACACTGTCATTGGATTCCTATACACAGGAACACACTATGGATTCAATGCACTCACACTCACAGGTTCCTTTTTATTTATGACACTCACACACATGCCACACTCTCACATGTTCACATATACACCCACACACGATTCTAACATTTACACACACAGCCTACATGTATTCCTGACACCTGGGTTCTTCTAATACACACACACATTACTGGTTTCTAGGTTTACTCCTCACACACAAACAAACATCTGTCACTTTCCCTCACACTCACTCACATTACAATCACACACATACCTAGGAAATTCATACATGCACCCACACAAAATCCTGAACACACATTGGTTCATTGTCCTGCCACACACACAAAAATTGAATCACAACACTCTCACACCACTCCTATTAGCTAACTGTCATGTTGGGACAAACCTATTTGCTGAATTGCCTTGACATGTTCTGTTCATTGATTTTCTGCCACACACTATGTCACACTCACACCCTCACATGGTACACCTTCACATGTACACACTCATGCTCACCCACACGCACACATTGCCATGATCCCTTATGTTTCACTAAGTTCCTATTGACACTAGACACATAACACAAACTGTCATTTATATTCTAGTTTCATGCATCCACATGTGACACTACACACCCATTGTATCACACACACACATGTACAAAAACACACATGCTATTTCCCTATCACCCTATGTATATATATATATATATATATATATATATATATATATATATATATATATATATATATATATATAAATATATATATAGGTACACCTATATGTGATATGTGTGTGAACTATACAAAATTAGATTAATATTGTAATGTGTGAATATATGTTCTAGCCTATGGCCTATAGCCTATGGTTCATTGCCTGTGTATGTGGCTTGAATGCTAGTGTAAGTGAGTAGTTGGCTAGTATAGCTTAGATAGTGTGTGTGCTTACTAGCATAGGCTAGTTTAGCCTTGTTTAGACTAATATAGACTTGTTAGGACTTGGAATGATTGTTAAACCTAGTTTAACATAACCTAGACTTGTTTAGACCTAGAATAACTTGTTTGACCAAATTTAGACTTGTTGGACCTAGTTTGACTTCTAGGGTTGACCAGAGTTGACCAAGAGTTGACTTTGGCCTAGATTGACCTAGATTCATTTAGAATGCATTGTAGTGCATCTTATTACCATTCTGGACTTGTTATGACTTGTTCTGTTCTAAATAGGAGCCAGACACCACTCCTCGGACAGTACTTTCATCTTGGACACTCAGATACTAGGCGAGCACATTCTCTGATTATTTCATATCTTGTTTAGAATTATTTTCCTGCTTTAAATTACTTTACTTGATACTGTCACATTGGTCACACGGATTGGTACTATATGTATCTTTTCATAAGATGTTATTCTCCTCGGGAGCATCGGATACTGCATGTTTTGTGCGTTTCACGAATCATCACGTATCTCTATACTTCCTCTGATTCACGAATCGCTTGTGACACATGTACTCTCATGTTTATAGAGCCATCATGAATCACCTTCATGTATCACTCATTTTATGAGCCATGTGAAATTTTACTAATCTTAACATAACTTGAACAGATCCTTGTGTATTGATTGGGGATGGGGGAGTAGAAATAGGCATGTGAATATTATCCAAGTAGCTGTAGTCATGAATCACTCTCTTAGCTGTAGTCATGAATCTCCTATGCCATTCACATGTTTATATTTTACTCTAACTCACTAGTCACTGTTAGTTCTCTATGTATAGTAGATATTTCTATTACAGTTCTCTTTCCGTTTACATACTGTATTTCTTCAGTTCATGTATCTTACTTTACTGCATGATTATATTTTTTAACCTGCTATGATCTGTTGAGATGTACTGTGCTCGCTCCTGTCATGACTGGACCTATTGAAAATATTACAGAGGATGAGGAGGAGGCCCTATGTACCACCTATTACGGAGCAGGATTAGACGACACCTGCGACTTGGTTCCTCTGGAGGACCCAGCTGCAGTACAGGACGCTACTTCCATAGTCTAGGCTAGATTGCTAGGCTTTAGTTTTCTTTCAGCATTGTTATTTGACTTTCAGTTGTTCTTCTGAGATGTTGTATATATTAGAGACTTGTATTGAGCTGGATGTTCTTGAGTTGTTATCTTAGACACTTAGATTTTCTCCCTCTTAATTGTATTACATTGTGCTTTTGATCTCTCTATCTACCTTTACTATTCTGTATCTGCCTTAGATGTGATTGAAATTGTTCTGTTATGTCACCTCCATTCGGAGTGTATATACTGTACAGGTACCTTTATATTTCTAGATGATTAACCTAGGACAGCGTTCTACCGCCGACACTGCGGCGTAGGCTGGGCGTTGTTACGTTCTCGTACCCTCACAGTGGGTGCGGGTCATGACACGTTTTTAGTGGTGGCCCATGCAGGTCTAGTTTATGTAGTGGTATTCGAACTAGAGTATCACTACAGCCTGCAGTAGGATTAGGATATTTTTGAAGGTACTCAATCACAATAGGACAAACTCTTTACTAGATTCCGTATATCTAAATTTTGCTGCTTATTGTCTTTCTTGAATTTAAACTGTCCTCCTTTGATATTTCGACTCATTCTCAGCAATTGTTTCTTTTGATCTGTGTCTCCAGGATGGTTGAGACGAGGTCGCATCGCCAGGGCCAGGGGGACGCCGATGAGAGGTCTGCCACCTCTCATACTCAGCAGCCAGCCCCTGGTACCGCAGCCCCAGCCATGCCAGCTGGGGTAGGCGTTTCGACTGTTTTCGGAGGAGCCCCACCACCTGTGAGGCATGAGCCGAGTCCGGTGATTCCGGATGTGCTCCAGCAGCAGCAGCCACCTGCGGGGAAAGTTGATGCCGTTCAGCTGTTAGCCTTTTTCCGGCAGTACATGGAGGGTCAGCAGACCCAGCAGCAGAGGCACACAACAGAGCTCACACGAGGCATTGAGCTGGCAGTGACTGCAGTAGAGAGAGTTGTGAGTACCCTAAATTTTGGGTTGATTTTTTTTTCATTTTATTTTTATTTCTGATTGATTGGTTTCGATAAATAATTTATTCTGTATTTTTTCTTAAGTGTACTTTTCCATGCCTTTGATAATTGGAGTGTCAGGGATGTTCAACTCTGGAAATCTTCTTCACGAGTTTTGGTGTGGACAGGATTACCTTCATGACGGTATATAGTGTCCCACTCAAACTTGTTCCCTTGTGCTCTTTTTGCTTCGCTGAACTTCTGGTCGATTTAGACCATTTGATTATTAATTATTTTTCCCACTCTTTTCCTTGATCATTATTAGCACGTTACCGTGACTTTTAATTTGGGAGCGCAAGACCAGTCAGTTTCTTGAAACCAACTTCTCATTGATGATCTACTCGAGTCGCTTGTCACCCATGACCATCATATCCCACTCAGACACGCCATCGTGTGCTCTATTTGCTTCGCACAACTTTCCTGACACGTGACCCGATTTTATTCCACCCCACGGTGTCACATTCATTTTCTAACTTGATTTGTGGGTCCCCTGTCGACCAAAACCTGTCAGCCCCAACTGTGGACATGGCCCACATTGAGCCTACTACCCGTCCGCCACTTGTGTCCCATTTATTGGAATCTCCATATGCTACTTATTTACCCATGATCATCAACACCTAATTTTAATTCGATTTTTGCTCAATGTCCGGTTTTGGATCCAATCCGGCTCCACTAAACCCAACTCCAGCTTTATTTTTTTTCTCTCATGACGCCCTCATAATTCTTGCCCAAAAATACCTAGTACTCATTTTACCTATTTTTTAATATTAATAGAAAATTTCCATTGATTTTAATATATAGGAATAACCTATTTTCTCCATTTAAATCCTAGCCATTGTTTCCCCAAACAACATCTCACCCATTAAATCCTACATGGAACATCCCCAACAGCCCCCTACAGCTGGCCCTAACTTACATGCTTTTTCTCTCTCTCCCTCACATTTAATGTTTCATTACATCTCACTCTTTCTCTCTCTCTAAACAATTTATCACCACAACAACGAAAACAACACAGCAGCTACAACACCACATCCCATGCAAACACCGACCACCCCATGGCCATGCACCACCTCCCCCTTGGCCGCCGGCCATCGACCTCCTCCGCCGTGGCCGAGCGTACCGCCGTACCACCCTACCCATCATCTTCTCCTTCATATCCTTCTTCCTCCTCCTTAGCTACCACACAAACGCCATCAACCTTCCATCAAAACCCGACCACCCGCACCACCCTAAGCCGCCACCACCTCCATCACCTTCCGCTACCGTGCGCACGGTAGCATGCCACTGCCACGCCGTCGCCGTGTCGGCCAGACCGGCCCCGCGCTCAACAGCGCACAGCGCACGGCGGCAACAGCAGCCAAGCGCGCGCGCGCGAGCGTGGACGCCACCGCCGACGTTCCGTCGTACCACGGCGACCCCTCCAGTGGGTGGCCCCCTTCCGGCAAACCTAGGCTCTCCTCCCCTGACGGCCACCGTCCTTCGGGACGCGCCGTCGAGGCGATTCGTGCGTTTTGTATGACGTCCCGTCGTGACGCGCGCGGAATCAAGTTCATTTTGGCGCTCCGTCGCAGCAACTTCACGTACGCTTTCCTGAGAATCCGACCGTTGGATCGGCGATATCTTTGCTCCGTCACAATCTCGGTATATCCACCTTCATCCCTGTCAATTTTTATCCGTTAACTTTATCGTTTGATACATCAAAATCGGCCACCAAGTTGACTGTTTAAATTGTATTAAATTTAGACAGTTTCACGGGGCCAACTTCGTTAGCTTGTATCTCCTCCACCACAGCTCCGTTTGGCGTGCTACCATTTCCTGTGCGAAGCTAGTATAACCCTCTTAATATCCCTCCAGTTTTGTTTCCTTGTGAGCTTGTTTGATTGATTGAATTCGACGCCAAAGTTGGCCGTCCGAATTCGTAATTTCCAACTTGTAAAATTCTATTTTTGAACACGGGACTCCAGATTTTATTTCTGACACCACCATTAGACTCGTGGCGTCGTTTTGGCATGTTTTCATATAAAATTTGTTAGATTTGGAGAACGTGGGCCCCGGCACGTTTTTCGGTGCAAAGTGGGTCCCACATTCTGGGTCAACGGGACTTTTGACGCCGGCTCATCGGAATCCAATTCCGGATATACCGTTGAGTTCGTATCATCATTCTGGACTCGTTGACATATAATTTGCTAGGTTTTGGTGGACATTGGGTCCGACACGCATTTCGGTGCAAGTCGGATACTAATATCCGGGTCAACGGATCATTTTGAGATCGGCTCATCGGAATTCAATTTCGGATATACTATTGAGTTCGTATCGTTATTCTGGACTCGTTGACATATAATTTGCTAGGTTTTGGTAGACATTGGGTCCGGCACGCATTTTGGTGCAAGTCGGATACCAATATCCGGGTCAACGGGTCATTTTGAGATCGGCTCATCGAAATCCAATTCCGGATATACTGTTGAGTTCGTATCGTCATTCTGGACTCGTTGACATGTAGTTTGCTTAGTTTTGAGAACTTTGGCTCCGACATGCATTTTCGTGCAAACCGAAATTCCAAGTTTTGGTCAACGGACCAAATTGAGATCGAGTCAACGGGAATCCAATTCTGGAGATACCGTTGGGTTCGTATCGTCATTCTGGTTTCGTGGACATATAATTTGTTATATTTTATAGACTTGTTTTCTTGCACATTTTTCGGTGCAAAACAGCTCCGACACGGACACCATTTTGACCCAAAATTACCTTTTTGCCCTTGTGTCCAAATTGGACCTATGGGTAGGCAATCCTAGCTAATTTGACCATTCTGGACACGTTGGCGATGTTTATTTCATCGTCCGACAATGGTTGTTGATAGTTTCTCTGAGTTTAACTTATTTTATAATCTTTTAATAATTAATTCTTATAATGTTCGTATTTCGGGATTAGTGCAACGAAACTGAGCTCAGTCAATTCCAGTGATCTCACATCGCTGAAATTGACAAGATGAACACGTGGATCACTATAATAAGATTATCAACCTTACCATTGATCGTCTTATCTCGATTTGCGTGTCGTAAGTTTCGACGTACGAATAACGAAGTACACTTTATTCTTTAATAATTAGACTAGAATTTACCCTGTTGACCAGAGTTGACCAGTTGACCCAAAGTCAACTATAAGTCAACACTTGACCTAGTCTGACTAGATTATTGACCGGAGTTGACCTAGAGTTGTTTTGACTTAGAAGAACCTAGAATAAAATAGATTGTTGTAGAGATTCATTTATTACAACTTGAACACCTTGTAACCTGTGTTGCTTTAAATAGGACTCTGTGGCTTCAGTTTGACCCCTTTACCTATCAGCTGTTTAGGTTATCAGGCGAGTACATTCTCTGATCATTTCATATCATGTTTAGGATTATATTTCCTGCTTTAGACTATCTTACTTGATGCTGACACGTTGGTAACACGGATTGGTACTATATGGATCCCTTCATGAGATGTTATCCCTCTCGGGAGCATCAGATACTTTATTCATGTGTGTTTCACTTACATCACGTATCATATGCTTCTATCATCATGAATCTTCGGAAATCAGCTAGTGACTCATGTACCCTCATGATCACCGAGCCTTCACAAATCAATTCATGAATCACCCTTTATGGGCAACGAGTATAATCATGAATCTTAACGTAACTTGAATGATCCTTGTGTATTGATTGGGGATAGGGGAGTATAAATGAACATGTGAATAAATCCAAGTAGTGTAATCATGAATCAATTCCCTGTAGTGTAATCATGAATCAGTCCTTAGCCATTCACATGTTTATGCAGTACTCGGAATCACTAGCACTGTTTCTCTTTATATATATCATAGATATTTAATTACAGTCTCTCTTTTACATTATGCTATTTCTTCAGATCCTGTATTTTATTCTCTAGCATGATTATATTTCTTTTTCTGTTATGACTTGTTGAGATGTATTGTGCTCGCTCCTGTCCTGACTGGACCTGTTGATAATTTTTACAGATAGCTTGGAGGTTGCCTGCTAGCCTAGAGGAGACACTTTAGAGGTTGTTTAGATAGTTATTTCATTTGTCTGGAGTTGTATTTACTTTATGGACTACTGTATTTGAGTTCTGAGTTGTATTTCTGTGTTTATGTATCTTAGACACTTAGACTTCTATCTCCTGTATCTCTTTTGGATTTCATATTTTATCTATCTTCCTTATCATGCTCTACCTTAGATGTGATTGAGACTGTATCTGCTATGTCACCCCCATTCGTGGAGTATAAATTGCTTAGCATTATATTGTTAGATGTTGTGACCTAGGACAGCGTTCTACCGCCGACCCTGCGGCGTAGGCTGGACGTACCCACTTCTCGTGCCCTTACTCTAGGGTGCGGGTCGTGACACGTTTTTAGTGGTGGCCCATGCAGGTCGAGTTTATATAGTGGTATTCAAACTAGAGTACCACTACAGCCTGCAGTAGGATTAGGATGTATTTTGAAGGTACTCAATCACAGTTAGGATCCCTTGAGAGATTCCTGGGACGACCCTTAAGAATCTTATTTTAACCTCGATTCGAAAACTCTTTTTTCCCTTGATTTGATTTATCTTTACTTTCTGTTGTTGAATTTGATTTTGATAGATTATTGTTGAATTGAGTTTGTATTTATTGATTTTGATGGATGATTGTTGAATTTTGAATCTTGATGATAGCTGTTGCACCCGAGTTTGTATTTTGATGGATTTTTGTTCGTTTTAAATTTTGATGTTCGTTGATAAATTCGATTTGATTTTTGGGTATTCATTGTTGATTTAATTTAATTTTTGTCAAGATAAAATTATATGGGCTAGGTCATCTATGTTATGGAATCTAGTCCTCTATAATCCTATTAGCCAGCATGGTGAGGACATATAGTTGACTTGGATATATTTCTCCGGTGTGGGAATTTAAGGTTTTCGCAGCCAAGATAGCGGCATCGCGAAAATGTTAAATACCATAATTCTAGGGGTATGTGCCTAAGTCGAGGACTCTGTGATTATCGTAGCCTTGCTTACTAGTATGACGAGGATTTAGAGTACCATAATTTTGGATAGACGCATATGATTATCAGATTGTACCTTAAATATTTTGAACATGTTTTTGCTACTTTTGTTTCAGTCAATCAAAAATAAAAAAGAATTATTGTTGTTCTGTTTTGTTTTGCTTCTCATTGTTTACTTAGGAGTAACTTGTGTAACTTCTTACCATGAATTTCTTCTTAATACAATGAATCGATGATTTGCTAGACTTTACCTTAGATTTGATATTTTAACTCTGGATTTCAAAATGGTTTCTTCTTTAAACAGATAAGCAGAACATATTTCAATGTTATTTCCTTCTTGTTATTATTCTCGTATTAACGTAGTAATAATAATAATAAAACTGTCTTGATTACATCAATCACTATTTTGCAATATTGGTAGGAATCTAAATGCTGCTCTTGATATAGAATTTGGTTTTATATTGGGACATGAGGATATAGATATAGTGGACACTTTGCCTGACACGTATGCATGCTACACTTGATTTTCCACCTAGCTGAATACATATTGATATGTCATTGATGTTAAATTTTTAAAATCCTAATATTTCTGGTTCTCTGCTTTTTCCAAGTTTAAACTCGTAAATTAAATATAAATTTCATGTTATTAGTTATGTTTACATCACTGCACATGTATGTTATACATAGGGTTTCAATTCAAAATTGGTTAAGTCGTGTTAGATTTGTTAAATCTAGACTGTGTGCATATTAACCCTTAATACTGGATTTTAAATGTTAGTTCAAATTGTTGTTTTAAATGTAATATTTGAGAGCTGTGTACATTGTTGTTTGTAGGGATATAATGTTAGGTTTCATATTCTTACATGTTAGGTTGTGATAAACATTGGGTTAGTTGATGTTAAATTTCTCCAAAATCCTGAAAACTGAATACATGTTAACATTTTCACATTGATTTTCATGTTTAGTTTCAGATTTAACATGTAATATTGAATTGTATGCGTAGATAAATGTATGGATAGTATGTTAGGGTTTCATTTCTATCATGTTAGGATATATTGGGAGCATTGAGATTAGTTGTGATGTTTCAAACTCCTAAATTTTGAAATTATATTATGTTAATATTGCACTGGTTTAAATGTTAGCTCATTTCAGATTTTGTATGTAAATGCTGAACTAAAACTGGGTTTAACCTTTCAATACTAAGCTATAACCCTGTACAAGGACACACACACACCCTGACTTCGTATACACTGTCATGTAACCTAACCCTTTCCCCTCTATGTTATGTTCATATATCTATATAGATATATATAGAGTTTATACGTACATGTTATAATGTATATAGATACATAACTAAGTCCCTACCTTTATATATATATATATATATATGGTTAGCCATGCATGTTATGATTAAATGGGTTGTGTATTATAGATCGGTTAACCAATATGCCATAATTAGTGTAACTTGATAGTTATTGTTTGAAACCCAAATCCTTCTATACACTTTCGTGTATATTCACATACACACACGAACTACATAACTTGTACATAATGCTAGCTTTTTCCTCTTTAACGCTCTCTATTATATATTGTGATTGGATTTCAATGTAATCGACTTTCGTTAATTAAACTTGTGATTTTGATTTTCTTGGGATAGTACCCTTTTTTTATGATTAGTAGTTACCTTTATTTATTTTTGATAAGTACCAGTTTTCATATAGGATGGTAGACCGCCTTACAGTTTTGATGGTTTGTTGTTTCTGTAACTTCTCTAGTTTAGCACCCTAGATTGCTTGTGTGTTTTGATACCCTATGACCGTTTTGGTATTAGCACGACTAGTATACCAAGATGAGACTTTCACTACCACCGTATGCCATGACCCTGGATGTCGTCCTTTTGATCACATGATTTGTTTTAATCTGGGACTTTGATTGTGGGGGTTTGACCTAGAGGGAGTATGGACATTTTAATTTCTAGGACGAAATTTTTATAAGGTGGGTAGGATGTGAGCACCCTAAATTTCGGGTTTATTTTTTTTATTTTATTTTTATTTCTGATTGATTGGTTTCGATAAATAATTTATTCTGTATTTTTCCTTAAGTGTACTTTTCCATGCCTTTGATAATTGGAGTGTCAGGGATGTTCAACTCTGAAAATCTTCTTCACGAGTTTTGGAGTGGACAGGATTACCTTCATGACGGTATATAGTGCCCACTCAAACTTGTTCCCTTGTGCTCTTTTTGCTTCGCTGAACTTCGGGTCGATTTAGACCATTTGATTATTAATTATTTTTTCCACTCTTTTTCTTGATCATTATTAGCATGTTACCGTGACTTTTAATTTGGGAGCGCAAGACCAGTCAGTTTCTTGAAACCAACTTCTCATTGATGATCTACTCGAGTCGCTCGTCACCCATGACCATCGTGTCCCACTCAGACACGCCATCGTGTGCTCTATTTGCTTCGTACAACTTTTCTGACACGTGACCCGATTTTATTCCACCCCACGGTGTCACATTCATTTTCCAACTTGATTTGTGGGTCCCCTATCGACCAAAACCTGTCAGCCCCAACTGTGGACATGGCCCACATTGAGCCTACTATCCGTCCGCCACTTGTGTCCCATTTATTGGAATCCCCAAGTGCTACTTATTTACCCATGATCATCAACACCTAATTTTAATTCAATTTTTGCTCAATGTCCGGTTTTGGATCCAATCCGACTCCACTGAACCCAACCCCAGCTTCATTTTTCCTCTCTCATGACGCCATCATAATTCTTGCCCAAAAATACCTAGTACTCATTTTACCTATTTTTTAATATTAATGAAAAATTTCCATTGATTTTAATCTACAGGAATAACCTATTTTCTCCATTTAAATCCTAGCCATTGTTTCCCCAAACAACATCTCACCCATTAAATCCTACATGGAACATCCCCAACAGCCCCTACAGCCGGCCCTAACTTCTATGCTTTTTCTCTCTCTTCCTCACATTTAATGTTTCATTACATCTCACTCTTTCTCTCTCTCTAAATAATTTATCACCACAACAACAAAAACAACACAGCAGCTACAACACCACATCCCATGCAAACACCGACCACCCCATGGCCATACACCACCTCCCCCTTGGCCACCGGCCACCGGCCTCCTCCGTCGTGGCCGAGCGCGCCGCCGCACCACCCTACCCATCATCTTCTCCTTCATCTCCTTCTTCCTCCTCCTTAGCTACCACACAAACGCCATCAACCTCCCATCAAAACCCGACCACCCGTACCACCCTAAGCCGCCACCACCTCCATCACCTTCCACCACCGCACACACGGCAGCGCGACACCGCCATGCCGTTGTCGTGCCGGCCAGACCGGCCCCGCGCTCAACAGCGCACAGCGCACGGCGGCAACAGCAGCCAAGCGCGCGCGTGCGATCGTGGACGTCGCCGCCGACGTTCCATCGTGCCCCGACGACCCCCCCAGTGGGTGGCCCCCTTCCGGAGAACCTAGGCTCTCCTCCCCTGATGGCCACCGTCCTCCGGGATGCGCCGTCGAGGCGATTCGTGCATTTTGCACGACGTCCCGTCGTGATGCGCGCGGAATCAAGTTCATTTTGGCGCTCCGTCGCAGCAACTTCGTGCATGTTTTTCTGAGAATCCGACCGTTGGATCGGCGATATCTTTGCTCCGTCACAATCTCGGTATATCCACCTTCATCCCTGTCAATTCTCGTCCGTTAATTTTATCGTTTGATACATCAAAACCGGCCACCAAGTTGACCGTTTAAATTGTATTAAATTTGGACAGTTTCGCAGGGCCAACTTCGTCAGCTTGTATCTCCTCTACCGCTGCTCCGTTTGGCGTGCTACCAGTTCCTGTGCGAAGCTGGTATAACCCTCTTACTACCCCTCCAGTTTCGTTTTATTGTGAGCTTGTTTGATTGGTTGAATTCGACGTCAAAGTTGGTCGTCCGAATTCATAATTTTCAACTTGTAAAATTCCATTTTTGAACACGGGACTCCAGATTTCATTTCTGACACCACCATTAGACTCGTGGCGTTGTTCTGGCATGTTTTCATATAAAATTTGTTAGATTTGGAGAACATGGGCCCTGACACATTTTTCGGTGCAAAGTGGGTCCCACATTCTGGGTCAAATGGACTTTTGATGCCGGCTCATCAAAATTCAATTTCGGATATACCGTTGAGTTTGTATCGTCATTCTGAACTCGTTGACATATAATTTGCTAGGTTTTGGTGGACATTGGGTCCGGCACGCATTTCGGTGTAAGTCGGATACCAATATCCGGGTCAACGGGTCATTTTGAGATCGGCTCATCGGAATCCAATTTCGGATATACTGTTGAGTTCGTATCGTCATTCTGGACTCGTTGATATATAATTTGCTAGGTTTTGGTGGACATTGGGTCCGACACGCATTTCGGTGCAAGTCAGATACTAATATCCGGGTCAACGGGTCATTTTGAGATCGGCTCATCGGAATCCAATTCCGGATATACTGTTGAGTTCGTATCGTCATTCTGGACTCGTTGACATATAATTTGCTGAGTTTTGAGAACTTTAGCTCCGGCACGCATTTCCGTGCAAACCGGAATTCCAAGTTCTGGTCAACGGACCAAATTGAGATCGGGTCAACGGAATCCAATTCTGGAGATACCGTTGGGTTCGTATCGTCATTCTGGTTTCATGGACATATAATTTGTTATATTTTATAGACTTGTTTTCTTGCATGTTTTTCGGTGCAAAATGGCTCCGACACGAAAACCGTTTTGATCCGAAATTACCTTTTTGCCCTTGTGTCCAAATTAGACCGATGGGTAGGCTATCCTAGCTAATTTGACCATTCTGGACACGTTGGCGATGTTTATTTCATCGTCCGACAATGGTTGTTGATAGTTTCTCTGAGTTTAACTTATTTTATAATCTTTTAATAATTAATTCTTATAATGTTCGTATTTCGGGATTAGTACAACGAAACTGAGCTCAGTCAATTCCAGTGATCTCACATCGCTAAAATTGACAAGATGAACACGTGGATCACTATAATAAGATTATCAACCTTACCATTGATCTTCTTATCTCGATTTGCGTGTCGTAAGTTTCGACGTACGAATAACGAAGTACACTTTATTCTTTAATTATTAGACTAGAATTTACCCTATTGACCAGAGTTGACCAGTTGACCCAAAGTCAACTATAAGTCAACACTTGACCTAGTCTGACTAGATTATTGACCGGAGTTGACCTAGAGTTGTTTTGACTTAGAAGAACCAAGAATAAAATAGATTGTTGTAGAGATTCATTTATTACAACTTGAACACCTTGTAACCTGTGTTGCTTTAAATAGGACTCTGTGGCTTCAGTTGGACCCCTTTACCTATCAGCTGTTCAGGTTATCAGGCGAGTACATTCTCTGATCATTTTATATCATGTTTAGGATTATATTTCCTGCTTTAGACTATCTTACTTGATGCTGACACGTTGGTAACACGGATTGGTACTATATGGATCCCTTCATGAGATGTTATCCCTCTCGGGAGCATCAGATACTTTTCTCATGTGTGTTTCACTTATATCACGTATCATATGCTTCTATCATCATGAATCTTCGGGAATCAGCTAGTGACTCATGTACCCTCATGATCACCGAGCCTTCACGAATTAATTCATGAATCATCCTTTATGGGCAACGTAGTATAATCATGAATCTTAACGTAACTTGAATGGATCCTTGTGTATTGATTGGGGATGGGGAGTATAAATGAACATGTGAATAAATCCAAGTAGTGTAATCATGAATCAATTCCCTGTAGTGTAATCATGAATCAGTCCTTAGCCATTCACATGTTTATGCAGTACTCTGAATCACTAGCACTGTCTCTTTTTATATATATCATAGATATTTACTTACAGTCTCTCTTTTACATTATGCTATTTCTTCAGATCCTGTATTTTATTCTCTAGCATGATTACATTTCCTTTCCTGTTATGACTTGTTGAGATGTATTGTGCTCGCTCCTGTCCTGACTGGACCTGTTGATAAATTTTACAGATAGCTTGGAGGTTGCCTGCTAGCATAGAGGAGACACTTTAGTGGTTGTTTAGATAGTTATTTCATTTGTTTGGAGTTGTATTTACTTTGTGGATTACTGTATTTGAGTTCTGAGTTGTATTTCTGGGTTTATGTATCTTAGACACTTAGACTTCTATCTCCTGTATCTCTTTTGGATTTCATGTTTTATCTATCTTCCTTATCATGCTCTACCTTAGATGTGATTGAGACTGTATCTGCTATATCACCCCCATTTGGGGAGTATAAACTGCTTAGCATTATATTGTTAGATGTTGTGACCTAGGACAGCGTTCTACCGTCGATACTGCGACGTAGGCTGGACGTACCCACTTCTCGTGCCCTTACTCTAGGGTGCGGGTCGTAACAAGAGTCGTAGCTCAGCCAGCGACAGCCCGCAGCCGTACCAGCCACGGGAGAAGGGCATCCAAGATTTTCAGAAGATGCACCCGAGAGACTTCCGAGGGACGGAGGGGATCTTGTATGCCGACGAGTGGATCGAGCATATGAAGGAGATTTTCAGGTTGGCCGAGATTTTGACGAGGCTCCAGATTGAGGCAGCGGCCAGCATGATGCAGGATCTGGCCCGCACATGGTACCAGACCGACCCGAGGGTTGGCACAGCAGGACAGACTTGGGCAGCATTCAAGAAGCTGTTCAAGGAGAAGTTATTTCCAGACACAGCGCTGGGAGCCCACGAGACTCAGTTCGAGGCCCTAGTCCAGGGGAGCCAGTCTGTAGAGGAGTTCGCAGGAGAGTTCTGCCGCCTGAGCATATTTATGGAGGATTTGTCGGAGGCAACGAAGGCCCAGAGGTTCCGGACGAGCTTGGTAAAGGAGGTCAAGTCCTACACCAAGAACGCCCGCAGCGCTACCTATGAGGAGATCCTGGTGGACGCTTTAGCTGCAGAGGATGATCTTGAGCTTAGGCTCAAGAGGGGGCGAGACTCCCAAGGTGGCAGCAGTAGCGGGGGACCGGCCAAGAGGCCGCACGTTCAGCATCAGTTTCAGCAGCAGTTCCAGGGTCAGGGCCATCAGCAGCCCAGACAGCATTAGGCACCTAGACAGCAGACAGTCAGTTGTCCCTACTGCAAGAAGCCGGGGCATGGATAGGGTGAGTGCAGGAAGAGGCTGGGCTGGTGCCTACTATGTGGAGCAGCGGACCACCAGCTGAGGGAGTGTTCCCAGTACATAGGCAGAGTAGCACAAGGAGCAGCACCAGAAGGAGGAGCCAAGGCTCCGGTAGGTCAGCAGTGGGGACCGTTACAGATACAGCAGCAGAGATTTGTATAGTATCAGCATCAGGCTGGAGGAGGCCAGCAGGGGCGAGCTTACGCCATGACAGTCGAGGATGCTCAGGCAGTGGGAGAGGTGCTTGCAGGTTCTGTTATTTTTGATTCCATTCCCACGTTGCCTCATTATATCTATCTTGAAATTCAATTCCATCTGTTCTTATCTGCTTCTTTATTTGTTGATAAGTTTTGATCTGGCATTCTTTTTCGATTTGGTTTTCTTCTGATATAAGTCGTATGGGCTAGGTCGCCTAAGTTATAGGATCTAGAGTCTTCTGTAGTCATGATAGCTGGTATTGTGAGGACATATAGTCAGATTTTGGATGTATTTCTCGGGTGTGAGAATTTAAGGTTTTCGCTGCCAAGCATGCGGCAATGCGAAAATTTTAAATACCATAATTCTAGAGGTATGTACCTTAGTCGAGGACTCTGTGATTATCGTAGCCTTACTCACTAGCATGATGAAGATTCTGAGTATCATGATTTTGGACAGACGCATATGATTATCTGACGGTATGTTTGAGACTTTGATTGTGGGGTGTTTGACCTAGAAGGACTATTACCATTTTAATTTCGAGGACAAAATTTTTCTAAGGTGGGTAGACTTGTAACACCCAGTTTCTTAAATGAGGATAATTTTGAAGTTTTGTGTTTTAATTTATTTAATTATGATATTTAAATAATAATATGATTTTTAGTGAATTTTAATCATTTTTAAAAAACTATTTTAAGTTATGACTTATGATTTTGGTGTTTGACTAGTGTAACCTTAGAGCCTAGCCATGTGATTAGGATATTTGACTAGTACATTTTAGCCTAGAGGGTATTTGGTCATTTTAGGATTTATTTGAATTTATTATGATTTATGGGAATTTGTGTGAATTTAATATTAATTAAATATTGTTATGTGTTATGTTAGTCTTGACTAGTTGAGACTTTGTAGAACTAACCCTAGTTGGTGACCCTAGTCTAACTCTAGTTAACCTACTTTAGTAATTAGAAATTTGTTTTAAAGTAGGGAGGATTAGTTTGGGGGGAATTAGTCCATGACTAGTGACTTAAGTCAATGACTTATGACTTAGCAATTTAAAGCCTAGTTTTAAGCCATAGGCCCATGAATTAAGCCCAAGACCAATCTAGCCCACTCATGGTAGCCAACCTAGGGTTTCTCACCCCTATTTAATGCCTCCTTCATTTAGGGTTAGCCTCTATTGGAAAAAGATCTCAAGTTTAGAAAGAGGTAAATCCCCAACTTTAGAAATTCCTAATTAATTCATTTTAGCTCCTTTTAATCCTAGTCTTTTGCAATAGGATCTAATTTATGTTTATATGTTGTTGTTGGAGGATCACCTCAGTTTGTGTGCCATTTGGAGGATTGGAGTTACCATTTGGAATCCCCTCTTTGGAGCTTGTTCTTGAGTTTTGATACTCAAAAGGTAAACCACCTAAACCCTTGTTTCTTCCTGATTTCTTTGCATAATAGGTTAGGTTTTAGGGTTACCTAACTGCCCACGAGATTTGGGCACAATTCGTGTCCATTTCGTGTCCGTATCGGACACGTATCGTATTGATAGAATAGGTGTTTGTAGAAATGCCACATAGGAATAAATTTTCATATTTTTGAAATATAATTGCATGGATTTATAGATCTTGATGTGTGTATTAATTTTTGTGAAGGTGTCCTAGTGTTTTGTGTCCTTTTGTGTCATATTTTTGCACGTGGACACCCAGCACGAGCCCGTAGGCCGTGTCCTGCATCACGGGGGGCATATCTCTCGACACAGGACACTTCGTGTCCTATTTTTTGTGTGAGCCTAGGGGCAACGACTGTCACCATGCTCCCAAAATTTGGGAGCATCTCGTGGAGTGTGCATGGCACAATCTCCCCCGCACTGGCCGCGCGCTGTGCACGCGCACAGGCGCTGCTGACACGGGGTTCGTGTCGTGCCTATGTGTCACGTGGACACGTTTCAGGCTGACACGAACCTGGCCCTACCCTAGGCAAACCTAGGTGCACACCCACGTGTCATGTCGTGTCGAGTGTCGCGTGTTATACGCGTGTGCATGCGTGTACGACAATTAATTGTGCACAGTGTGTGTCTGTGTTCGTGCAGTTATTTTGGACACGATTCGTGTCCAATTCTTGGACATGAATACACTTTCTAGTACCTTCACATGTATACCATTAATTACCAACTTGTTATTTGTAAATTTAATGGTTTATTTGAATTCGAATTTCTAAATTTCTGTGTGCACTGATACACTGCTCACATTTCCTGATTTCTGAGAATTCGAATCGGTTTTACTGTTTTCTAATGATTTTTGCAAGTTAAATATACCTACATGTATCTGAGTGTTAATGTACATGCTAAGGATTCATGTTGATTAAGGGATTCATGGAGTTTGAATTGTTTAGGACTGTTAAATTGAACTGCCAATGTTGGACTGATACGACTGATATCAATTAGCCTATTTGTGTTTTTTTTTTCTGAAATCAATTCCCTGATTTTATTCTCTTTTTAAACTGTTAGATGATGTTAATGTTAAATTAGTTCGTCTACACATTGTTTAACTAATGAGTGATTGATAGGTCACTTTGATTTGTACTAAGGCTAAGGGATCATCGATTTGGGTTGTGTTTTGGATTGAGGGTTTTAATCATTGTTCAGGAATCCTGAAAACTAAATTCCAGTTTTCCAAATTCGATTTTTGCAATCTATTTAACCTAATTAAATGATGTTAATTACTTGTTTGAATATCTAACATGTTATACCTATATGTATTCTACTGGTGTGTCAAATTTGGGATGTTTTGGGGGTGCTTGATTTCGAAATTGATATGGAAAAAAACTATCATTTGGGTGAACTAAAAACTGAGAGTTATGTCAAATCTGAATATGTTTAACCCTAAGACACTGTCATTGGATTCCTGTACACAGGAACACACTATGGATTCAATGCACTCACACTCACAGGTTCCTCTTTATTTATGACACTCACACACATGCCACACTCTCACATGTTCACATACCCACACATGATTCTAACATTTACACACACAGCCTACATGTATTCCTGACACCTGGGTTCTTCTAATACACACACATTACTGGTTTCCAGGTTTACTCCTCACACACAAACAAACATCTGTCACTTTCCCTCACACTCACTCACATTGCAATCACACACACGCATAGGAAATTCATACATGCACCCACACAAAATCCTGAACACACATTGGTTCATTATCCTGCCACATACACAAAAACTGAATCACAACACTCTCACACCACTCCTATTAGCTAACTGTCATGTTGGGACAAACCTATTTGCTGAATTGCCTTGACATGTTCTGTTCATTGATTTCCTGTCACACACTATGTCACACTCACACCCTCACATGGTACACCTTCACATGTACACACTCATGCTCACCCACACACACACATTGCCGTGATCCCTTATGTTTCACTAAGTTCCTATTGACATTAGACACATAACACAAATTATCATTTATATTCTAGTTTTATGTATCCACATATGACACTACACACCCATTGTATCACACACACACACATGTACACAAACACACATGCTATTTCCCTATCACCCTATGTATATATATATATATATATATATATATATATATGTATATATATATAGGTACACCTATATGTGATATGTGTGTGAACTATACTAAATTAGATTAATATTGTAATATGTGAATATATGTTCTAGCCTATGGCCTATAGCCTATGGCTCATTGCCTGTGTATGTGGCTTGAATGCTAGTCTAAGTGAGTAGTTGGCTAGTATAGCCTAGATAGTGTGTGTGCTTACTAGCATAGGCTAGTTTAGCCTTGTTTAGACTAATATAGACTTGTTAGGACTTGGAATGATTGTTAAACCTAGTTTAACATAACCTAGACTTGTTTAGACCTAGAATAACTTGTTTGACCAAATTTAGACTTGTTGGACCTAGTTTGATTTTTAGGGTTGACCAGAGTTGACCAAGAGTTGACTTTGGCCTAGATTGACCTATATTCATTTAGAATGCATTGTAGTGCATCTTATTACCATTCTGGACTTGTTATGACTTGTGCTGTTCTAAATAGGAGCCAGACACCACTCCTCGGACAGTACTTTCATCTTGGACACTCAGATACCAGGCGAGTATATTTTCTGATCATTTCATATCCTGTTTAGAATTATTTTCCTGCTTTAAATTACTTTACTTGATACTGTCACGTTGGTCACACGGATTGGTACTATATGGATCTTTTTTTGAGATGTTATCCCCCTCGGGAGCATCGGATACTACATGTTTTGTGCGTTTCACGAATCATCACGTATCTCTATGCTTCCTCTGATTCACGAATCGCTTGTGACACATGTACTCTCATGTTCACAGAGCCATCATGAATCACCTTCACGTATCAATCATTTTATGAGCCATGTGAAGTTTCACGAATCTTAACATAACTTGAACAGATCCTTGTGTATTGATTGGGGATGGGGGAGTAGAAATAGGCATGTGAATATTATCCAAGTAGCTGTAGTCATGAATCATTCTCTTAGCTGTAGTCATGAATCTCCTATGCCATTCACATGTTTATATTTTACTCTGACTCACTAGTCACTGTTAGTTATCTATGTATAGTAGATATTTCTACTACAGTTCTCTCTCCGTTTACATACTGTATTTCTTCAGTTCATGTATCTTACTTTACTGTATGATTATATTTTTTAACCTGCTATGATCTGTTGAGATGTACTGTGCTCACTCCTGTCCTGACTGGACCTGTTGAAAATATTACATAGGATGAAAAGGAGGCCCTATGTACCACCTATTACGGAGCAGGATTAGACGACACCTGCGACCTGGTTCCTCTGGAGGACCCAGCTGCAGTACAGGATGCTACTCCCATAGTCGAGGCTAGATAGCTAGCTTCAGTTTTCTTTCAGCATTGTTATTTGACTTTCAGTTGTTCTTCTGAGATGTTGTATATATTAGAGACTTGTATTGAGCTGGATGTTCTTGAGTTGTTATCTTAGACACTTAGATTTTCTTCCTCTTAATTGTATTACATTGTGCTTTTGATCTCTCTATCTACCTTTACTATTCTGTATCTGTCTTAGATGTGATTGAGACTGTTCTGTTATGTCACCTCCATTCGGAGTGTATATACTGTACAGGTACCTTTATATTGTTAGATGATTGACCTAGGACAGCGTTCTACCGCCGACACTGCATCATAGGCTGGGCATTGTTACATTCTCGTACCCTCACAGTGGGTGCGGCTCGTGACAGCAAGTCTCCATTTTGTTTTGCGAGACGGTAAGCACCATTGGAGAATACAGCCTCGATGACAAATGGGCCTTCCCATTTTGGCTGGAATTTGCCGACGGTTTTGTGAGTCATAACCATCGGCCTCCGAACTGCTAGAACGAGATCGCCCACTTGGAATGTTCTGAGTTTAACCTCCTTGTTGAAGGATCCGGAGATGCGGGCTTGATAAAGCTCGAATCGCTGTTGAGCTAGCAGGCGCTTCTCATCTAAGGCCTCCAACTCTTATAGCCGACGATGGTAATTATCATCCGTCGTCAATCGATAGGTGAGGACGACGCAGAGTGAGGGAATTTGAGTCTCCAGTGGGAGAATTGCCCTCACTCCCATACACCAAAGAGAATGGTGTGTTTCCGGTGGCCGTCCGGACTGTAGTACGGTACGCCCATAAGCATTCGCCAAGCTTTTTATTCCAGTCACGTTTGTTGGAAGACACGAACTTCTTGAGCAGCTTGATTATAGTTTTGTTGAATGCTTCCACCAAACCATTCGTCACCGGATTGTACGGTGTTGAGGCAACATTCTGGATTCGATGTTTGTCACAAAATTGATAGAAGGCGTGGCTTGCGAACTGTGGACCATTATCATGGATGATCCTTCGAGGCAGTCCGAAGCGATAGATGACGTGATGCTTGAGGAAGCTGATCATATTTGATGTCTTTACTTCTGTAAGCGGGATAGCTTCCGCCCACTTAGAGAAGTAATCTGTAATTGCCAGTATGAAGCGGTGTCCTCGGGATGAAGGTGGAGTGATCGGACCGATGATGTCCATTCCCCATGCTTCGAACGGCCAGGATGCTATCGCTGGATGTAAGAACTCGGATGGTTGATAGATGAAATCTACGTGGACTTGAGAGGCTTTGCACTTTCTTGTATAGTCTATCGCATCCGCTACCATCGTAGGCCAGTAGTAGCCCATTCGACGAAGGCGGTCTTGTAATTTCGGGCCAGGCTGATGGGCTCCACAGACGCCATCGTGAGCTTCACGCACGGCTTCTTTTGCTTCTGTATTTGACAGACATTGAAGCAGTAATCCATTGTATGATCGTCGATACAGCATTTTCGTCTCCGTATCATAGAAGAATCTGAGGGAACGCCTTCTGATGGAAGTGGCTTCTTTTGGATTCTCCGACAAGATGCCGTAGACTACGAAGTCAATGAATGGCTGTCTCCAGTCTGGTGTTCCGTCGACTATCAGAGTGGAGTAACTCTCAACACATTGAACATTGTTCTTGGGAAAGACCAATTCACTGCCTATTACGTCAACCAAGTGGTGAGCATGATTAGGAACCGCTAAGGAAGCGGCAAGGCCTGCTAGGGCATCGGCTTCAATATTCTGGAGCCTGGGAACGTGTTCTATGAAGAACCCTTCCAAGGACGAGATGATGTCAATCGCTATTTGGTGATAGGGGATCATGTCTTCATGACGAACTTCGTATGAATCCCGGATCTGGTTAACGATTAGCTGTGAATCGCCATATGCTTCGAGGTGCTCTATCCCCAGTTCTTTTGTAAGTCGGAGGCCGATAACCAGAGCGTTGTACTCTGCCATGTTGTTTGAGCAGGGTTCTGTAAGGGAATACGCCCGGTTGATCACCAAGCCGGAAGGAAAAATCAGTACCACTCCGACCACAACAACAATGTTGCCCTTGGGCCCGGTTCTTGAAGCACCGTCGAAGAAAGCCATGTTTGAATTGGCGACCTTGTCTGGAATCATCGAAAGCCATGTTTGAATTGGCGACCTCGTCTGGAATCTCTTCATATATTCTGGTTGACTCCGAACTTGGATGGGCTGCTAAAAAGTCCGCCAGAGCCTGACCTTTAACAGCCTTTTGCGGGACGAAGATCATATGGTAGGGAGACAATAATATCGCCCAGGTAGCGAGGCGAGAGCTGAGTGCACCCGGCTTGGTCATGAGAACCCTAAGGGGGTTAACTCGAGATATGACATGGATGGTTTGTCCTGTAACATAGTATCGCGTCTTCTGGATAGTGAACACTAGAGCAAGATATTCCTTCTCCACGGCGGTATATTTATGCTCAGGCCCAATCATCATTCGGCTGAGATAATAGATGGCCTGTTCATGCCCTGCATCATTGTTTTGTGCTAGTAGAGCACCGAGGGAATGCTCCATCGCTCGCACGTAAAGCAAGAACGGCTTTCCAACAACTGGGGCCACCAGAACTGGAGGATTTGACATATATTCTTTGATGTTGTCGAACGCGCGTTGGCACTCTTCATCCCATACGAATGAGATGCCCTTCTTCATGAGGTGGGTAAATGGTTGACATCGCCCGGAGAGGTTGGAAATGAACCTCCTGATGTAAGCTAGCCTCCTTTGAAGGCCTCGGAGTTCAAGAAGATTTTTCGGGGGACCCATCTCTATGATTGCCTTCATCTTCTCCGGATCTATGTGAATACCCTGGGCAGTAATGATAAAACCCAAGAATTTTCCACTAGATACGCCCAAGAAAGATTTGGTAGGATTCATCTTCAAGTTGTGTGCTCGCATCAGGTCAAATATCGTTCTCAGATCCTGCAGATGGTCTCCCTTAGAGCGGCTTTTGACAGTTATGTCGTCGACGTAACACTCCACGGTCTTACGCAGGTGCTCTCTGAAGATGACGCTCATAGCTCGTTGGTATGTGGTGCCGACATTCTTTAAACCGAAGGGCATAACGGTGTAACAGTACACGCCAATCGGTGTTCGGAATGATGTATGCTTCTCGTCGTCAGGAAATATCGTGATTTGGTTGTATCCTGAGAAGCCATCCATGAATGACATGTGCTTAAAGCCACATGTGTTGTCGATCATGATGTCCGTGATGGGAAGAGGGAACTCGTCTTTAGGACATGCTTCATTTAGGTTTCGGAAGTCGATGCAAATTCGAATCTTTCTATTCTTCTTGAGGACTGGTACTATGTTGGAGACCCAGTAAGGATGTTGCTCCTCCCGGATGAAGCTGCTGGCTATCGGTTTGTTGACCTCAGCTTCAATAGAATTCATGATGTCCGGACGAAACCGTCGTTGCTGTTGCATGACTGGCTTTGCATCTGGATGAACGTTGAGTTTATGAAGTACAACCTCGGGGTTTAGCCCCGACATGTCTTTATAGATCCAAGCGAACACGTCAATGTACTCTCTGAAGAGTTGCAAAAGCGCCTCCCGCTCTTCGTCTGTCAGGCTTTTGCTGACGAAGATTGGCTTTGGAGAGGACTCATCGTCGAGGTCAACTTGCATAACCTCATCTTCAGTGGAAGGTTCACGAAGTTCAAATCATTTCTTCCATTGTGCGTCTAGTTGCTGGACCCAAGGTTCCAACTCGAGAAGTTCGGGTACATTTTTATCTTCTTCGTAGGCATCAGCAAATGCCATATGGACAGACAGAGCTTGCCTGAATACTTTTCCAATGCTAACATCCGAATCAGAAGTTGGTGATCCGGTTGAATGTGAATGCCAGTCATATTCTCCATCTGAGCTTTCAGGAGTTATTGCAGGTGTAACATAACCTAGCCCATATCTGGTCTTCTTGTAATAATCTCATGGTTTCCAGCCGGGACTGGCAACTACAAAGGCAATCGCCGACCGGTGCCGTAATTCAAGTCTGGTGTAGTCTCCAGATCATACCCCTGTTTTTGCATAAGGTACTTGGATCGGGAGCTATACAAATAAAGGGGCAGTCTCCCAGTATCAGGTTCGAGATCAACTTCTTCTATCCTGAAGGGCTGTGGATCATTCTTTCGGCCGAAGATGATTGGATGATCCTCTCCCTCGACTATGAAGCAAGCGTCTTCCACGAGAGTAAGTTGGTTTGCGGTGTAGACATTTGTCACCTATGTGTGTAGGTGGGTGCCTATACCGTGTTCCATAGCATACATTGTACAAAGCTTATTAAGCTCAAAGTAGTTCAAAGATAGCCCTTTATTGATGAAGTAAGATATCTTTTCTGGTGGAATTACATCATCTGCGGAAGGAACATTAGTGTGAACAGCCATATACTTGGCCAGCTCTAACTCTTCTTCCGCCACCCCCTTGTTGGCATATTGGTCATATGGTCAAACTGATTTTAATAATTGACCAAACTCTGTCTGGATATATGAAGCTAGTCAGGATATCTCGGACTCTTGGACATGATCAAGAACAGCTATCTACACAGTTCAAGACCGAAGCAATGTTTGCCTGTTCGAGTCTGTATTTCTTTGAGCAATGTAATTTTCATTTTATTGAGTCTAGGAATACGTTGTACACCGAGTCGTACTGGCAAATAGGCTATTCCAAAATGATTTCAAAATGTTTTTAAAATATCCTTTGTTTTGAAAAATATTCATATTAACAAAAGCTTCAAAAAGGTTTTCAAAAAGGTTTTCAAAAATCCCCAAAAACAATTTTTAAAAACCTAAGCTAACCCAGATAGAACTCGGCCAGAGTTTGGCCATAGTTCGGTTAGTGGCCGTTTTAATTTTTGAATTCTCTGGAACTTGGTCCTCCTGCAGTTGCAGATTTGACCGAGATTTCCTCATCGAGTTCTGTCCGAATTCTGCCCAAATTCTGCCAGAATTCTGTCTTTGGAACTCCTATAAATAGAGAAGGATTTCGATCATTTTAACTCACTCATTCACTTTCAATCTTCTCTCTATCTAAAGCTTTCAGTCTTCCAAAGAGTTTTCTTGAGCTTTAAATTTCAGATCCCAAGCCAATTACAATCCTCTAGTCGATTTGCCAGTGCGGTGTGGTCTAGAATTTTTTGAGTGATTGTAATCAGAAGGCTTGATTGAAGAATACCTCTTCACAATTGAAGTTGGACGAGTTCTTCGTATCAAAGCTCGTGTTGTAGAAGTTGCAAGGACTTCGTAAGAAAACTTACGGTTTTGCCAATAGTGGATTCAACTGGTAGCAAGAGTTCTACCGACTGGACTAGTCCTCAACAGAGGGAAACCAGTATACATCGCTGTCTTTGCGTTTGCTTTCTTATCTCTGCCTTTACATTACTTAGTTGTGATTATTATTCTGTGATCTTGTTGCTAACTTTTTTAATTAGCATATTTCCGCTGCCAACTCTATTCACCCCCCCTAGAGTATTGTGCTTTACGATTTCGTTCCTACAATTGGTATCAGAGCAGGTGCTCCATCTAGAGGTATTGTATTCTGATCCCAATTGCTCCTACAATTGGTATCAGAGCGGGTGTTACAGGTAAAGCAATATAACATTGCAATTATTTATTTATTTAATTAATTGTTATATAGATCACAGCACAACACATGGCAACTGTGAAATTCACAAGTAAAGGCCAGGCCACAAACAGACCTCCACTGTTTGATGGTACGAACTATACCTATTGGAAAACACGGATGAGTTTCTTCTTGAAATCTCTTGACTTTGATTTATGGTCTATTGTTATTGATGGCTATCAAAAGCCACCTCGTATAAATGTTGATGGAGTTCTAGTTGAAAAACCCCATAACAGATATACAGAGGAGGAAAAGAAAAAGGCCAGTCTTGACGCACGTGCTATTAATGCTTTATTTTATGCTTTAGACAGAACTGAATTTAACAGGGTGTCTATCTGCACAACTGCTAATGAAGTGTGGAAGCTTCTTGAAGTCATACATGAAGGCACGACTCAAGTCAAAGAATCAAAGGTCAGCAGACTTACTCAAGAGTATGAGGTGTTCAAGATGAAGCCCAACAAAACAGTTACTCAGATGTTCGAATGATTCTTGGATATTGTAAATTCTTTGTCCTCCCTAGGCAAAGAGTAAAGTAACCATGAAAATATTTGCAAACTCCTGCGAGCACTTACCAAGAACTGGATTCTAAAGGCTACTGCAATCATTGAAGGGAACGACCTCACAACTATGTCCCTCGAAGTACTCATGGGAAAGCTGCTCACTCATGAACTGGAGCTACAAGATTTTGAAGAGCCTGAACCAAAGGAGAAGACGATCGCTTTCAAGGCTCAGCATAGAAAAGCTGCTGAAGGTGATTCAGACAGCAGTGAATCTGATGCTGAAGATCAAGCACTCCTAGCAAGAAAATTCAAAAGATTCATGAGATATGAGAAGAAAGACAAAGAAAATAATGGCAGCAACAACTGGTATCAAGATGATGCTGTCTGCTATGGCTGCAAGAAGAAGGGACATATGAGGAAGGATTGTCCTACAAACTCATCATCAAGCAAGAAGAGCAACAGGTATAAAAACGGGAACCTAAAGAGATCAACATCTCGGAGATATGCCAACACCAGCATATGGCATGAAAGTGAAGCCAGCGACTCAGAAGACGAACAATCAGAAGACGCTGCAAACGTATGCTTTATGGCATCTGATCAGGTACCTACTGAACCTGTAGTTGATACATATGATGACTTCACCTTTGAGCAATTAGGAGATGCCTTCAGTGAACTGATAAGTGATTACAGGAAACTGCGTAGCAAATATCAGACCTCTAAGAAGGTACTCAAAGAGTACAAAGGTGAAATAGAAAGACTTACCGACCTACTAGCTGAGGTTAGAAATAATGTTAGTAAGTCTGGTGAGCTTTCCTCTATTAAGCTCTTATTACACGAGACTACCAAGTCATCTGAAGAGAAAGACAAGGTTATTAACCAACTGAAAGAAGAACTTTCTAAAGAGAAGAAAAGTCTTCAAAGTGCACAAATCAGAATGGAAACACTCACTTATGATTATACTAAGTTGTATGACACTTCCAAAAGATTGGAAATTAGGTTAGGAAAACAGCCTAAGACTGCTGCTTCCTACCCTAACACGTATCACTTACCGAAAAATCGGAACATTCCCAAGCCAAACACTGTCAGACCTAACCCTATCAAACCTTTACCCCAAAAGGTTAAGCCCAAACAGGATTATAGGTATGCTTTCTTCTAAACTAGAAAACCTAAACCTACCAACCATGCACACCACTCAGCTTTCAACACTCGACATGCACAATGTTATTATCATGGCCTCATTGGTCATATTTCATCTGCATGTAGAATCATAAAGCTTGTTGATTTAAATATTTATGCATGGATACCAAAAGCTAACATTTTAGGACCCTACAAAAAATGGGTACCAAAAGTTTTATCTGTAAACTATTTTGTAGGTGGAACACCTTTCACATGCTAAAAGCAAATGGATCCTCGACAGCGGTTGTTCACGGCATATGACCGGTGACGCTACACTATTTGCAACACTGTCGAAGAAAAAGAAGGAAGGTTATGTCTCCTTCGGTAACAACTTGAAAGGGTATATCATTGGTATCGGTGATGTTGGTAAGTCTCCCTATCCTGTGATTAAGGATGTCTGTCTGGTTACCGAGTTGAAACATAATCTACTCAGCGTAAGTCATCTAGCTGATCATGGTTATGGCATCAACTTTGGCAAAGATAAATGTACTATAGTTGATAGCTCAATTGGTAGTACTATCTTTGAAGGTATCAGGGAAGACAACATATATGTTTTCTATTTGTTGGAAGAAACTAACATTTCAGGTAGATGCTTAATGGCTAAAAGTGATGAGAGTCATCTGTGGCATATGAGACTCGATCACGCAAATATGGACACAATCTCAAGATTATCCACGAAGAAGCTAGTACACGGTTTACCGGACATAATATTCAAGAAGGATTCGGTATGCAGCCAATGTAAAAAGAACAAAGCTACCATATCCACATTCAAGTCAGTAAACGCAGTATGTACTACTAGACCTCTACAATTGCTACATATGGACTTATTTGGTCCTAGCAGAGTTGCTAGCCTCGGAGGTAAGCTATATGCTTTTGTAATTGTAGATGATTACTCTAGATATACGTGGGTATACTTCTTGACACGCAAGAATGATGCATTATCCGAATTTGTCGCCTTTTGTAAGAAAGTACAGAATGAAAAAGGTTACATGATCACTCGTATTAGAAGCGATCATGGTGGCGAATTCGAGAATGTAGAGTTTGACCAATTTTGTGACATACACGGTTTTGTACACGAGTTCTCCTGCCCTAGGACTCCACAACAAAATAGAGTTGTGGAACGTAAGAACAGAACTCTATCCGAAATGGCCAGAGTAATGTTAAACCAGTTTTGTCTACCCAAATATTTCTGGGCTGAAGCTGTCAATACAGTTTGTTTTGTTCTCAATAGAGTTCTAATTCAACCCAAATCGAAGAAGACTCCGTTTAAGTTATGGTTTGATAGAATTCCATCAGTTTCTTATTTTAGAATATTTGGTTGTAAGTGCTTTATTCTTAATACAAAAGACAATTTGGAAAAGTTTGACGAAAAGGCCGATAAAGGTATATTTTTAGGTTATGCGGCCAAGAGCAAAGGATACAGAGTCTTCAACAAACAAACCATGATCATCGAAGAGTCAATCAACGTCACTTTTGATGAACTAAATCAAATGACTATCGATGACAATGACGAAGATCCAACTGTACCAAGCTCAGCAACAGCTGATTCTCAACTAAGCTCGGCACTAGCTGATCCTCCTAGAGAAGATCCAGGAACCAGCTACCTTCATAGTCTGTCGAAAAGATTAAAATTTACGGCTGATCATCCAAAGGATTTGGTAATTGGTGATATTACCAAAGGTGTAAGTACTCGTACATCCAGTAGAGATATTGTTTCTAGTGTTGCATTCATTTCACAGCTAGAACCCAAAACTATTGATGAAGCATGTAGTGATAGTTTTTGGATAGATGCTATGCAAGAGGAATTTAACCAATTTAAACGGAATCAAGTTTGGGAACTTGTTCCCAAGCCTATTGATCATCCGGTCATTGGCACCCATTGGGTATTTTGAAATAAACTTAACGAGAATGGTTTAGCGACTTGTAATAAGGCTCGACTCGTAGCTCAAGGATACAATCAGGAAGAAGGTAACGACTACGATGAGACTTATGCCCCAGTTGCGAGATTAGAATCCATTCGCATGTTATGTGCATTTGCATGTTTTCATAATTTCAAATTATTTCAAATGGATGTCAAGAGTGCATTTTTAAATGGTTTTATAAAAGAAAAAGTTTTTGTAGCACAACCTCCAGGTTTCACAGATTTTAAAAACCTTGATCATGTTTTCAAGTTAAAGAAAGCTTTATACGGTTTAAAACAAGCCCCTCGTACTTGGTATGATCGTCTAAGCTCTTTTCTACTTGACAACGGTTTTTCAAAAGACGAGGTTGATACTACACTTTTTATTAAGTCCTTTAATGGTAAGCTTCAATTAATACAAGTCTATGTTGATGATATTATATTTGGATCTACTGATGAATCTCTGTGTCAAGAATTTTCTAAGTGTATGCAGAATGAGTTTGAGATGAGCATGATGGGAGAGCTGAAATTCTTTCTCGGACTGCAAATCAAACAAACTGACAATGGGACGTTCATAAATCAAGCCAAGTACACAAAAAATTTGATAAAGAAGTTTGATCTGGACAATGTCAAACCTATTGGCACTCCGATGGCAACTTCAACAAAGATTGATATTGATGAACAAGGCAAGCCGGTCGACACACGTAAGTATCGAGGTATGATCGGTAGTTTACTTTATTTAACTGCTAGTCGTCCAGATATTATGTTTAGTGTTTGCCTGTGTGCACGTTTTCAAGCTAATCCAAAAGAATCACATTTGTGCGCAGTTAAGCGTATCTTTCGATACCTTAAGGGCACTTCTTCTGTTGGCTTATGGTATTCCAAAACTAAGTCCTTTGACCTTATTGGTTACTCGGATGCAGATTTTCCTGGATGCAAAGTTGATAGAAAAAGTACCAGTGGCACATGTCATTTCTTAGGCAAGGCTTTAGTCTCATGGTTTAGTAAAAAGCAAAATTCTGTAGCCCTATCAACAACAGAGGCTGAGTATATCGCCGCATGACGTTGTTGTGCTCAGATTTTGTGGATGAAACAAACCTTAGAAGACTATGATTTATTTTACACACATATTCCCATTTTCTGTGACAACATGAGCACTATTAAATTGACTAAGAATCTAGTATGTCATTCTCGTACTAAATATATCGATATTCGACATCATTTTCTTAGAGATCATCATCAAAATGGAGATATTGACCTTGTGTACATAGATACTGAGAATCAATTAGCTGATATTTTCACAAAGCCTCTAGCAGAAGATCGTTTCAATTATTTACGTCGAGAATTAGGAATTTTGGACGTCAATAATATTAATTAATTTTGTTTTATGATTATATTTCAATACGCAAAGACTGTGTTAGAGACAAGCCAATAATGAGTCTGTCTGTCACCACAACTACGGTTGAAGCGAAGCGGTATTTAAGAGTTCCCCGGTGAACCTCCGCCAGCTGGGACAGTACTCCTACAGCTAATCTGAAACAGTCGCTGTGTAACAAAATTTAATTTATAAAATAACATTAATTATATTAATTGAATGTCAAAATTACTAATCTTTGAATTAAATCTTTGAAATGAGCCAATGAAAAAGAAAGTGTTCCAGACCAAACCCAGGCGAATTCGGCCAGACTTCGGACCGAATTCGGCCCGAGTTCGATTGAAGGTATCAGGTTATATAACCAGAACCCGAGAGCCTTTCTTCTTCATTGCTTCTAAACTTCATCAAAATAGCAACAGCAGCCGCGCGAGAGCAGCCCTAACCCTAGTTCTTCACCACTCCTTCTCTTCCAATCCAAGTGGTGAAATCAATCCAAACTTTGGATTCGTACAGAGTTCATTGTTCTCTACAACATACTCAAATTTCGGGAGGTATAACTCCTTATTTCCTCTCCTTTCAATTTCGTGCTATTTAATTTTATTGCACAAATGGCTCCTAAGGGATTTAACCCCTTCAAGAGGAAGAAGACAACCAACCCAAGTGAGGAAGGTTCATCTTCGAATCCACCCACGGATTCCCTTTTTTCGCCAGTCCAATCTATCGATGGCGCGTTCGAGGGGTTTTACTTTCAAACCCTAGATCAAGCCCTACTGTGGTATGGAGACTTCTCCATGAGATCCATATGCACATGCGCTCCTATCAAGTGGACTGTGTTTCCAGAACACCGCCAATACTTTGAGGCATTAGGGTTACAATATTTTGTTAAACTTTGTTTCCCAGTAGCAACTAATGCTATTAGACTGTTCTACTGCAATATCATATTAAACACGTTTGACGTAAGTACACGTGTTGGAGGATTAGATATCAATTTCAATGATGTTATCTTAGCGGAAATCCTTGGTATTCCCAACGAAGGTGAACCCCTTGTTGATATCACTGAATTTGATTTCCCCGACGGCACGACACTTACTAGTTTCAAAGCTGAACTTTGTGCACCTGATAGAGTTCGCTCTAGAAAGTTTAAGGCAAACAACTTGAACTTGTTAATTATGAATTGCCCCGCATCATCAACTCCACTCTCCTTCTGAAGTCTACTTCAAAGGATGATGTCACATCTCTTGAATTATCTGCTATGTATCACATTCTTAAAGGGATTCCATTTTCTGCCCCTAAGACTATTATCCAGATGATAGGACGTTGTCGTGCAAGAGATAGAAATCTCTCTTATGCGATGATTCTCCCACGTATCTTTCAGTGTTTCGACATTGATTTATCAACTTGTACTCAAGACCCTGAGCCCAAGTTTCTCAGGTTATCTCATCGCAGTATGACTGCTGCTGCTCCTCCTACTGCTTCTGCTACTACTCCACCTCCTCAGCAGTATGCCATGACATTTGAGGGCATACACCAGCACCTTTCGAATTTGCACGTCTCGATGATGGATATGGCCCACGAACGTGAGTTTTGCGGCGTCACTCGTTATCAGGCGATTGCAAATTCTTTAGCTGATCTTCGATTTGCCCAGACTAGACATTCTGCCGGTTCCATTCCTAGAGATCCAGCTTTCTCTGGTTACCGCTGTGAGGATGAGGCTGTTCATGCCTACTTTCAGCCCGGTAACGCATATGATTGGTATCGTTCTGACCGTGCTCCTCCTCGAGACTATGTCGGTAAGTTTTATACTGGCGTCCCTCCTCATCCTTTTGGCGCTGGTACCTCTGCAGCTGGTCCTTCTGGACATGCAGGTCATGCTGATGATGATGATGATGATGAGGATATGTGATATGTTATCTGATGTTTGAGACTTAGATATTATCTACTGTATACTTGAAAATGCTCCGACATTCCAAGTTTTTCTATCTTTCTAGACTTTATTATCAGTATTTCTTTTGAGGACTTGTACTGGATTTATTTTATTGATGTCTTCTGAACATCCTTTTATCTTTATAAGAAGCGTAGTTTATAGTTCACATCAGTTTATTTACTTAGCATCTTTATCTACTTTAATAACTGCCTGTGACATAATTCTCTATTATTGTTACTGTTGTAATAATTCTTTGCTATAAACTGCCTGAGACAAATACATGCCTGTGATGTCATTCTAATTTCTTTAATATTTCTACCATTTATCATGATTATTTTCTTGTGTTTCTTCACTGTTTGTTATTTATGCATTGATTGCGGGGGAGTTTTTCTCTTTTGTAATTATTTTGTTAAGTGACAACGGGGGAGAAAAATAAAGATCTAACATTCTTTTGAGAAAATGCAGGACATGAACAATTTTTGATTTTATTTCAAGCTTAAATGTTATATCATTCATAGTTTGTCAATTATCAAAATGGGGGAGATTGTTGGCCCATTGGTCATATGGTCAAACTGATTTTAATAATTGATCAAACTCTATCTGGATATATGAAGCTAGTCAGGATATCTCGGACTCTTGGACATGATCAAGAACAGCTATCTACACAGTTCAAGACCGAAGCAATATTTGCCTGTTCGAGTCTGTATTTCTTTAAGAAATATATTTTTCATTTTATTGAGTCTAGGAATACGTTGTACACCGGCTATTCCAAAATGATTTCAAAATATTTTTAAAATATCCTTTGTTTTGAAAAACATTCATATTAACAAAAGCTTTAAAAAGGTTTTCAAAAATCCCCAAAAACTATTTTTAAAAACCTAACCTAACCCTGACAGAACTCGGCCAGAGTTCGGCCAGAGTTCAGTTAGTGGCCGTTTTGATTTTTGAATTCTCTGGAACTTGGTCCTCCTGCAGTTGCGGATTTGACCGAGATTTTCTCATCGAGTTCTGCCCGAATTCTGCCAGAATTTTGTCTTTGGAACTCCTATAAATAGAGAAGGATTTCGATCATTTTAACTCACTCATTCACTTTCAATCTTCTCTCTATCTAAAGCTTTCAGTCTTCCAAAGAGTTTTCTTGAGCTTTAAATTTCAGATCCCAAGCCAATTACAATCCTCTAGTCGATTTGCCAGTGCGGTGTGGTCTAGAAGTTTCTGAGTGATTGTAATCAGAAGGCTTGATTGAAGAATACCTCTTCACAATTGAAGTTGGACGAGTTCTTCGTATCAAACCTCGCGTTGTAGAAGTTGCAAGAACTTCGTAAGAAAACTTGCGGTTTTGCCAATAGTGGATTCAACTGGTAGCAAGAGTTCTACCGACTGGACTAGTCCTCAACAGAGGAAAACCAGTATGCATCGTTGTCTTTGCGTTTGCTTTCTTATCTCTGTCTTTACATTACTTAGTTGTGATTATTATTATGTGATCTTGTTGCTAACTTTTTTAATTAGCATATTTCCGCTGCCAACACTATTCACCCCCCTCTAGAGTATTGTGCTTTACGATTTCGTTCCTACACCCCTGTGTCAATGAAGACTGGAAGGACGACCTGGGCAGCTTAATCATCAGGGGCTCCACTGGTGGAGCAGAACGCGGAGTCGTTGGCGCACTAACGACCCCCAGTTTGGTGCTCGGTGCTGGACGGAGAGTTGTTGGCTCGCTAGCATTCCCCGGCTTAGTGCTCGGCTGTCGACTCATTCTGGGAAGACGAATCGTCATCGGCTTGATAGAACGATCGAGCTTCTCTATTTGTTGCTGGCCAGTTCTGGTAGCCTGATTGTCAGTGGCTCCGTAGTGGGTCTCGGTGCTTGGCCAGACCTTGGCAGTCGGATTATCATCTGCTCCTTTTGTGCAATGAGCACCGGGAGACTCGTTGTTTCTCTACGCAGAGTGGCTATTAGAGGTGCCGTCTTTCCTAGTTTGCAGGGTTGGAGATGGATTCTCAAGGGTTCCTCCGACCCCGCAATTGCCTCTGTCTACTCTTGAGCATCCTCCTTGATCAGGTGCCTCTTCGAATTCTCGTATAAGCAGGAATACGAATAGTAAGATTCGACCCCTTTGAAGGGATCGATGTCAGCAAATTCTGTTCTGAAGAAGCCGTGCTTGTCGACGTACTTGAAGCACTGGTGCAATATGGAGGGCACGATCATGTAATCATGTATCCACGAACGCCCCAGAAGAATGCTGTAGGAGGTGTCTGCATCGATGACATAGCAGGTTACTTCCGACTGAAGGTCGTCGATTTGGCACTTCAGACGAATCTTCCCGATGGGATAGCTTCTCCCGGAATTGAAATCGCTGATGGCGGTGCTTGTAGAAGTCAGCCGATGCATAGGAATAAGCAGATGGTGAAGCAAGCTCTTCGGAATGATGCTTATCGAAGAACCGGTATAAATGTGCATCCGATCCACCTTGACGTCGCCGATATATCCAGTATAATACAGAGGGCGATCGTACAAGTTGGTCTTGATAAGCATGTCTTACGGGGTGAAGACAATGTTGGGCATTGAACCGGTACAAGCACTGTCTTGGGCATCTGCTGGCGAGCTATCTCCTGTGAGCTTGACTTGAGCCAGATAAGCATCAGCATTTTGAAGTGCGTCACTCAGGGCGACACGAACATCCTTGGAGAGCCTCAAGAGCTCGTATAATGACAACTTGGCCGGTGTGTTGGCCAATTGTGCCAAGATGTCAAAGTTGTAGGGCCTCTCCAGCCCATAAGGTGCCTCTTTTCGGAGCAGCTTGTCAAAGCGAGTCTCCTTCGGCCTAGGCTTGTCGGTCGTCGAAGGATGAGACGGTCCTGGAGCATCAGCAGCCGCCGGCTGATGATCTTCTGCCGAGTTACCCGGTGGAGGTTGATTTTGTGTACCGGATCGGGTAACGACAGTTGTCGCTTCTTCAATGTTAGCCGAGATTGTACGGCAGGACTTGACTTTTCCACCCTTCTTCTTGCCAATAGAGGGTGATGTTGGCTGGGTTACTTCAGATACTAAGTCCTGGTGGACCCACATGACCTCTCCTCGTGATGTGGTGAGGGGCACTAGCCCAGCAGCCTGGTCTCGGGGAGGTGGAAGATTAGCGACCTCCATTTTTGCCCGGGGAACGGGTACTACTCCATCTTGAGTCTTCGTCGGAGGGAAGCTGTCGAATTGGACAGACACCATGTTGGCCGTCACAGTTACCTCCTCGAAGTCAATGGCCAGAGCTTTAGAGTCGATCAGGTTCTGGATGTACCGCTTCAATTGGAAGCAGTCTTGAGTAGCATGATGGACGTAGCGGTGGTAGTGGCAGTACTTTGGGCTTTCCATCTCTGCGGGCCGAGGCTCACGTCTCGGTGGAGGGAGCTGAATCCTGTCTCCTTGTATGAGCATGTCAAGGATGGGCTTGACATGGCTGTCTTCGAAGGAGTAAGTCATTTGCGGCCACTGCTTCTCTGCCGGCTTCGGTTAGAGTTTCGGGGCTGTGTCGGCCACCATAGCCTATTTTCTCTTGTTGTCTCGGTTGTTGGAGGGATTACCACCATTTTTGTTGTTGGCATTAGGGCATTTTCCCTTATCCTCTCCTTCCGAGATGTGTAGCCCCAATTGGTGAGCTTTCTTAAACTTGTCTTCTGCGCTAGTGGCGCTGATGATGAAAGTCTTCCAGTCCTTGAACTGACTTTCGCCCATCCAGAGGCTGATTGTGGGAAGCAGCCTCTTTTGGCAGATTTCAATCAAAGAAGAATCTGGATTGCCATAGTGCAATTTTATTGCAGTTTGGCGAAACCGCTCAATGTAGTTCCTGGTCAGCTCCTTCTCACCTTGAACAACGTCCATGAGGGTGCACATTGTCACATCTTGTCCTACCTCGTAGAACCTCTCAAGAAACATGTTTTTGAAGCCGGCGAAGGAATAGATGCAGTTGTCCGGCAGATTGCGGTACCAATCAAATGCTACCCTCTCCAATGCCCTGATAAACAACCGCATGAGGATGGCATCGTCATGAGGCAGATGGTCGGTCGTGACTTCGAAGTAGGTGATGTATCGGCTCGCAGATGTCTTCCTATCATATGGATTGATTTTTAAATGGCTTATATCTTGGTGGGAAGGGGACATCTCTCTATGCAGCAGGATACGGTTGTCGTATCCTAAGGTCTTGGGAGGTTTCTCGGGCGTGAAACATGGCCCAGAGCTCCTGGACCTCTCGTCTCGCCTCCCTGGCCTCGTCTGCAGCGGTGGGAGTCCGTATTGAGTCCGTATTGACCGCGGGACCCAAGCTTGTTTGGCCAGGCGTCCTTCCTTGCAGAGCCGGTAGGGCCGCTTTGATCTCGTCTATGGACTTGACCAAGGTATGAAGTATGGCCTCCAGAGTGTCTATGCGTTGGCGATCACTGGGACCGTCTTGATCGTTGTTCGTCATGAATACCATCTTGTGAGGATGGTGTTCATGATGGACAGCAACCAAGATAGTCCCAGTGATCGCCAACGCATCGACACTCTAGAGGCCATACTGCATACCTTGGTCAAGTCCGTGGACGAGATTAAAGCAGCCCTTCCAGCTGTGCAAGGAAGGACGCAAGGCCAAACAAACTTGGGACCCGCGGTCAATGCGAACTCGAACTCAGCTGCACCAAACTCGGGTGATAATCCTCCTGAAATATCAGCTCCCACCGCTGCAAACGAGGCTAGGAAGGCAAGACAAGAGGTCCAGGAGCTCCGGGCCATGATCTACGCTCGAAAAAACCGCCAGGACCTCAGGATACGACAACCGTATCCTGCTGCATGGAGAGATGTTCCCTTCCCACCAAAATATAAACCATTCAACATCAATCCGTATGACGGGAAGACATCAGCAAACAGATACATCACCTACTTCGAAGTCACAACCGACCATCTGCCTCATGACGACGCCATCCTTACGCGGTTGTTCATTGGAGCATTGGAAGGGGTCGCCTTCGACTGGTACCGCAACTTGCCGGACAACTGCATCCATTCCTTCGCTAGCTTCAAACGTATGTTCCTGGGGAGGTTCTACGAAGTAGGATAAGACATGACAATGTCCACCCTCATGGACATTGTTCAGGGAGAAAAGGAGCTGACAAGGAACTATATCGAGCGGTTTCGCCAAACCGCGATGAAGTTGCCTTCCGGCAACCCTGATTCCTCCTTAATTGAAATTTGCCAAAAGAGACTGTTCCCCATAATCAGCCTCTGGATGGGCGAAAGTCAGTTTAAGGATTGGAAGACTTTCATTATCAGTGCCACTAGCGCAGAAGACAAGTTGAAGAAAGCTCGCCAACTGGGATTGCACATCTCGGAAGAAGAAGATAAGGGCAAACGCCCTAACATCAACAACAACAATGGTGGTAATTCCTCCAACAATCGAGACAACAAGGACAAATAGGCTATGGTGGCCGACACAGCTCAGAAGCTCGAACCGAAGCCGGCAGAGAAGCAGTAACCTCAGATGACCTACTCCTTCGAGGACGGCTATATCAAGCCCATCTTGGACATGCTCATACAAGGAGGTCGAATTCAGCTCCCTCCTCCAAGGCGTGAACCTCGTCCTGCAGAGATAGAGAGCCCCAAGTACTGCCACTACCATCGCTATGTCCACCATGCTACACAAGACTGCTACCAACTGAAGCGATACATCCAGCATCTCATCGATTCTAAGGCCTTGGCCATTGGTTTCGAAGAGGTGACCGTAGCAGCCAACATGGTGTCAATACAATTTGGCAGCTTCCCTCCGACAAAGACTCAAGATGGAGTGGTGCCCGTCCCCAGAGCAAAGATGGTGGTCGCTTACCTTCTACCTCCCCGAGACCAGGCTGCTGGTATAGTGCCCCTCACCACATCACGAGGGGAGGTCATGTGGGTCCATCCGGACTTGGTACATAAAGTGACTCAGTCCGTACCATCCTCCATCAGCAAGAAGAAGAGTGGGAAAGTCAAATCATGCCGCACAATCTTGGCAGAGGTCGAAGAAGCTACGGCTGTTGTTACCCGATCCGGCACACAAACCCAACCTCCACCGGGTAACTCGACTGAAGATCATCAGCCGACAGCTACTGATGCTCCAGGACCGTCTCAGCCTTCGACGACCGAAAAGCCTAGGCATAGGAAGATTCGCTTTGACAAACCGCTCCGAAGAGAGACGTCTCATGTGCTGGAGAGGCCCGACAACTTTGACATCTTGGCACAATTGGCCAACATATCGGCCAAGTTGTCATTATACGAGCTCCTGAGACTCTCCAAATATGTTCGCGTCGTACTAAGCGAGGCACTCCAGAATGCCGACGCATATCTGGCTCAGTCAAATCTCACTTGGGAGAGCTCGCCTGCAGATCTCCAGAACAGTGCTTGCACAGGTGCAATGCCCAACATTGTCTTCACTCCGTAGGATATGCTTATCAAGACCAACCTGCACGATCGCCCTCTGTATTTTACTGGGTGCATTGGCGATATCAAGGTGGATCGAATGTATATTGATCCCGGTTCTTCCATAAGCATCATCCCAAAGAGCCTGCTACACTATCTGTGCATCCCAATGCATCGCCTGACGCCACAAGCACTGCTATTAACGGTTTCAATTCAGGCAGAAGCTATCCGATCGGGAAGATTCATCTGAAATGCCAAATCGGCGATCTTCAATCAGAAGTGACCTGTTATGTCATAGATGCGGATACCTCCTACAATATTCTCCTGGGGTGTCCTTGGATACACGATTACATGATCATGCCTTCTATACTGCACCAGTGCTTCAAGTACGTCGACAAGCACGGCTTCGTCAGGACAGAATTTGCTGACATTGATCCCTTTAAAGGGGTCGAATCCTACTACTCCGACTCATGCTTGTACGAGAAGTCGAAAAGGCACCTTATCGAAGGATATACTCAAGCTCAAACTGAGGCAGCAATTGGATCGGAAGAACATCTGACAATCCACCTCCAAGCCCGCAAACCTGGCAGGACTGCACCACTTGCAGCCACTCTACGTAAGGATACAATCAGCCTCTCTGCACAAGAGGGGCAGATGATAATCCGACTGCCAAGGTTTGGCCAAGCGCCAAGACCCATGACAGAGCCACCGACAATCAGGCTGCCTAGAGCTAGCCAGCAACAAACAGAGGAACTCAATCCCTCCATTAAGCCGATGACAATTCGTCTTACCAAAATAAATCGGCAGTCGAACGCTAAGCCGGGGACTGCTAGCCAGCTCACAACTTTCCGTCCAGCTCCGAGCACCAAACTGGGGGTCGTTAGTACGCCAACGACTCCAAATTCTGCTCCACCTATGGAGCCCCTGATGATTAAGCTTTCATAGTCATCCTCTCAGTCTTCATTGACACAGGGGGTGGATGAAGAAGAGTCAGAGCTGGCTAAGTATGTGGCTGCTCACACTGATGTTCCATCCGCAAATGATGTAATCCTACTGGAAAAGATACCTTACTTCATCAATAAAGGGCTATCTTTGAACTACCTCGAGCTTAATAAGCTTTGTACAATGTATGCTATGGAACACAGTATAGGCACCCACCTACACACACAAGTGACAAATGTCTACACCGCAAACCAACTTACTCCAGTGGAAGACGCTTACCGCATAGTCGAGGGAGAGGATCATCCAATCATCTTCGGCCGGAAGAATGATCTACAACCCTTCAGGATAGAAGAAGTTGATCTCGAACCCGACATCGGGAGACTGCCCCTTTATCTGTATAGTTTCCGATCCAAGTACCTCATGCAAAAACAGGGGTATGATCTGGAAACTACGCCGGGCTTGAACTACGGTACTTGACGGCAATTATCCTTACAATTGTCGGTCCCGGCTGGGAAACCACGTGATTATTACAACAAGACCAGATGTGGGCTAGGTTATGTTACACCTGCGACGACCCCTGAGAGCTCAGATGAGGAGTGCAAATGGCACTCTCATTCGTCTGGGTCACCCACTTCTGATTCAGACGTCAGTATTGGGGACATGCTCAGTCAAGTCTGGTCTGTCAATATGGCATTTGCCAATGCCTACGAAGAAGTTGAAGACATTCCTGAACTTCTTGAGTTAGAGCCGTAGGCACAACAGCTAGATGCACAATGGGAGAAGCGGTTCGAACAAAGAAATCCTCCGACCGAAGATGAGGTTGTGCAAGTTGATCTCGGTGATGAGTCCTCTCTAAAGCCCATCTTCGTCAGCAAGAATCTGACAGATGAAGAGCGGGAATCGCTACTGCAACTCGTCAGAGAATACATCGACGTGTTCGCCTGGAGCTACGAAGACATGCCAGGACTGAATCTCGAGGTTGCACTTCACAAACTCAACATTCGTCCGGACGCAAAACCGGTCAAGCAACAGCAACGACGGTTTCGCCCGGACATTATGAACTCTATCGAAGCGGAGGTCAACAAACTGATAGCCAGGAGCTTCATCCGGGAGGAGCAACATCCAGACTGGGTTGCGAACATAGTACCAGTCATCAAGAAGAATGAAAAGATTCGAATCTGCATCGACTTTTATAATCTGAATGAGGCGTGTCCTAATGATAAGTTCCCCCTCCCTATCACAGACATCATGATTGATAACACCTGCGACTTCGAGCGTATGTCATTCATGGATGGTTTCTCGGGGTACAACCAAATCAAGATATTCTCTGATGATGAAAAGCATACATCATTCCGAACACCAATTGGCACATACTGCTATATAGTCATGCCTTTTGGTTTAAAGAATGCTGGCACCACCTATCAAAGAGCTATGAGCGTCATCTTTAGAGACCATTTGCGCAAGACAGTGGAATACTACGTCGACGACATCGCCATTAAGAGCCGCTCTAAAGAAGATCATCTGCATGATCTGAGGACAGTGTTCGACCTGATGCGAGCACACAATTTGAAGATGAATCCCACAAAATCCTTCTTGGGCGTATCCAGCGGGAAGTTCTTAGGTTTCATCATTACTTCCCAGGGTATCTACATAGACCCTGAGAAGACGAAGGCAATCATGGAGATGGGTCCCCCGAGAAACCTCCGTGAACTCCGAGGCATTCAAGGGAGGTTGGCCTACATCAGGAGGTTTATCTCTAACCTCTCCGGACGATGTCAGCCATTAACCCACCTCATGAAGCAGGGCATTTCATTCATACGGGATGAGGAATGCCAGCGCGCCTTCGACGGCATCAAAGAATATCTAACGAACCCTCCAGTCCTAGTGGCCCCGGTCGCTGGAAAACCATTCATGCTCTATGTGCGAGCAATGGAGCATTCTCTCGGTGCTCTGCTAGCACAAAACAATGATGCAGGCCATGAGCAAGCTATATATTACCTCAGCCGAATGATGATGGGGCCGGAGCATCGATACACTACCATGGAGAAAGAGTGTCCTGCTCTGGTTTTCGCCATTCAGAAGACGCGACACTACGTCCCGGGACAAATCATCCATGTTGTATCAAGAGTCAACCCTCTCAGAGTCCTCATGACTAAACCAGGTGCACTCAGCTCTCGCCTCGCTACCTGGGCGATATTACTGTCTTCCTACCACATGATCTTCGTCCCATAGAAGGCTGTTAAATGTCAAGCTCTGGCAGACTTTTTAGCAGCTCATCCAGGTTCGGAGTCAACCAGAATAGACGAAGAGATTCCAGACGAGGTCGCCAATTCAAATGTGGTCTCCCATGATGCCATCTGGCGAATGTTCTTCGACTGCGCTTTAAAAACTGGGCCCAAAGGCAACATCGTCGCTGGAGTCGAAGTGGTGCTGATTTCTTCCTCCGGGCTGATGGTCAATCAGGCTTACTCCCTCACGGAGCCCTGTTCAAACAATGTGGCCGAATACAATACTTTTGTCATTGGCCTCCGACTTGCAAATGAGCTGGGGGTAGAGTATCTTGAAGCATACGGCGATTCGTAGTTAATCGTTAATCAGATCCGGGGTTCATACGAAGTTCGCCATGAAGATATGATCCCTTATCACCAAATAGCAATCGACATCATCTCGTTCTTGGAAGGATTCTTCATAGCATGTTCCCAGACTCCAGAATATTGAGGTCCATGCCCTAGCAGGCCTGGCTGCTTCCCTAGCAGTACCGAATCAGGCTCATCATCTAGTTGACATAATAGGCCGTGAATTGGTCTGTCCCAAGAATAATGTTCAATGTGTTGAGAGTTACTCCGCTCTGACAGCCGACGAAGCACCAGACTGGAGACAACCATTCATCGACTTCGTAGTCTACGACATCCTGCCAGAGAATCCAAAGGAAGCCACTTCTATCAGAAAGCGTTCCCTCAGATTCTTTTATGATACGGAGACGAAAATGCTGTATCGACGATCATATGATGGATTACTGCTTCGATGTCTGTCAAATACAGAAGCCAAAGAAGCTTTACGTGAACCACATGACGGCGTCTGCGGGGCCCATCAGCCTGGCCCGAAACTACAAGACCGCCTTCGCCGAATGGGCTACTACTGGCCTACGATGATAGCGGACGCGAAAGACTAAGCAAGAAAGTACAAGACTTGTCAAGTCCACACAGATTCCATTCACCAGCCATCCGAATTTCCACATCCGACGGTGGCATCCTGGCCATTCGAAACATGGGGAATGGACATCATTGGTCCGATCACTCCACCTTCGTCTCGAGGGCACCGCTTCATACTAGCAATCACAGATTACTTCTCCAAATGGGCGGAGGCTATTCCGCTGGCAGAAGTAAAGACTTCAAACGTGATCAGCTTCCTCAAGCATCACGTCATCTATCGCTTCGGACTGCCCCAAAGGATCATCCACGATAATGGTCCACAGTTTGTAAGCCACGCCTTCTATCGGTTCTACGACAAACACCGAATCCAGAATGTTGCTTCAACGCCGTACAATTCGACGGTGAATGGGTTGGCAGAAGCGTTCAATAAAACTATAATCATGCTACTCAGAAAGTTCGTATCCTCAAACAAACGCGACTGGAATAAGAAGCTCGACGAATGCTTATAGGCGTACCGTACTACAGTACGGACGGCCACCGGGAACACACCATTCTCTCTGGTATATAGAAGTGAGGCAGTTATCCCAATGGAGACTCAAATCCCCTCGCTCCGTGTCGTCCTTACCTATCGACTGACGACGGATGATAATCACCACCGCCGATTATATGAGCTGGAGGCTCTAGATGAGAAGCGTCTGTTAGCTTAACAACGAATCGAGGTGTACCAAGCACGTATCTCGGGAGCTTTCAACAAGAAGGTTAAAATCAGAACATTCCAAGTGGGCGATCTCGTTCTGGCAATTCGGAGGCCGATGGTTATGACTCACAAAACTGTCGACAAATTCCAGCCAAAGTGGGAAGGCCCATTTATCATCGAGGCTGTATTCTCCAATGGAGCTTACCGCATCGCAAAACAAAACGGAGACTTGCTCATGTTGCCCATCAACGGTAAGTTTCTGAAGAAATACTATGTCTGAAACGACATCCTCCAAATCCCCCAGATTATTGAGTTATGTACCCTCTGGTACCGCTGAACTTACATTCTGACTCCAAATCTCCCAGATTGTCGAGTTATGTACCCGTAGGTACTGTTGAACTTACACTCTGGTCACTCTAGATGAATATATATCGCATCTTCTAGGTAGTAAGTCATGTATGATCATACCTCTGAACTTTCATCCTAAAAGAGCTCCCTCCTCATGATCCAATACCCGCACTTTCAGTGCATAAAAAGGGTAACAGATCCATAAATTTCCCGAAACAACCACGTCGATGTTACCTCTGAGTTGTTTTCACTTCCATCAAAATCAAACCACCCCTCACGTAGAACTTCCACGTCCTCATTACCTCTGAGTTGTTCTATGTACCCTTCATGGAGCCCACTCCTGCCAAGTCCTTATTACCTCTGAGTAGGAAGGCCCCATTGAAGAAACCCTCATATTTACCACGTCCTCATTACCTCTGAGTAAGTATGTTGGTTTTTCTCTCGACTTATTATCCGTACCCAAGACCTGAGTACGCCAAGGATAATAGGCCCACAAATGTCCTCTGTTGACCACAAATACCGTACTAAATTTCCTAGTACATGCGCCTCATTTCTCATCATGTCCCGGGAGCCCAGCTGCTCCATGGCATTCTTTTTCCTGATACAGGAACTTCCATAGCCACCTTACTGTGGAATCGTTCTAAGTATCCCCATCAAACTTGTTATCCGTACCTAAAACCAAGGTATACCAAGGGTAATAAGTCCACAAACAGTCCCCCAGTGGGGCAAATACCACAACACCACAAATGCAATAAGTAATACAAATGAAGGGTAAAATAAAACATACTCTTTTTTTCAAAGTCAAAAGTACTACAGGTTCTGGGACCACGTCCCTCTCAAAAAAGGAAAAGAACATAAATAAAAGAAGGAAAAGGCCGATTATGGTTCGGCGATACATAATTCCATGAGACGGTCCCTCAGCAAGACAGTCGACCGCTCAAACCTCTGCTTGGCCCGGCGCTCGGCTTCCTGAGTCAGCCGCTCTGTATCCTCCAGATGCACATGAGCCCGCCAGCCATCCTCAAGCTTCTTCAGAGCATGCTCCAGGCTAGCAGAAGCTCAGGTGACCTTTTCGGCCTCCTGAACGATCACATCTTTATCCGTACGGAAAGCTTCGAGCTCAGATTATAAGAAAGCCAGCTTCCTTGGGAGCTCGAGGATCTTCTCCCTTGTATCAATTATTCTGTGAGAGGCGGCCGCTTCCCGAGCCATGCAATCCTCGCTCCTACGGCTCAGCTGGTCATACTGGAGAGATAGGTCGCCAAGGTCCTTCATTATAACCGGCTTAGACGTATCTCGTGCAACCCTTACCTTCTCTAGGACAGTGGTGAGGAAGTCACGCTCTTGATCTATGGCTGCAGACAGATCAGCTTATCGCAGCACTTGAAACTGGGCCACGAGCTGATCAGCCTCTAACAATTTGGGCTCTAGAAGTGCAACTTTCTCTGTCCCACACGGGAGGGTTTTAAAAATTTTAATTTGGCCATGGGCGCATTGTCGGGCTAAGGCAAAGGGGGTGCCCCGCTCCACAGCAGCTTCGACCCCTCTCTTCAGGTGGCGGTAGAAATTGTCGACCACATCCTGTGACGCTTCATCCAGAACTTCCGTAGAGGACGGCGTCAAAGGAAGTATAGCTGGCAGTGTCGAAGGAGACGTGCCAAAACTTGCCACTCCTGCCACCAGAGAAACAAATTCCGAGCAAAAAGACGCGTAGATAGCAGCTAACTCCTCTTCCGCAGCCCGAAGAACCTGGATACTCGGCAAGGCTGAAAGGTCGACCCCCGAAGCCACATGAGCAGAGGAGGATGCAGGGACCATTGCTCCCTGTCCCGGCTGTGCCGCCATCTGATCTTCCAAACTCGATCCAGCGGGAGGCCCTTCAATATAAGTCGGAAGGGGAGGGAGGACACTCCCTTCCACCAGATCCCCTCTGGCAGAGCCTACCCTGACAATATCCGTCATTGGCAGTGAAGAGACAAGACCTGTATGTCCAGAGCAACCATCAATCAGCCTAACCCGAAGGATGTGATGATAGAGCAAATAAGCCTCCTCACTAGTCAAGATATGGCTTATCTTACCAGGGAAGGGTTGTGGAGGCTGAGGTTCGCTCACAGCCGCCGTAGTCCCCTCACCAGCGACCTCCAAGTCGAATTTAGCTGGTTCCTCTGCCCCAGCCGCCCCGGAAGGAGATACGACTGGATCAGCGTCACTCTGCTAAAATTCAGCAGTCTCGGGGACGGGTTCAGCGAAGCACCCGCCGCCCTGGGTCGAGACCTCAGCAACGTGAGATCCTCAGCCGCCGCCGAGAGAACTCCGTCAGAAATAATCTCGGCACACATATCACTAATCAAAGTGGTCAGGGCCGGATTGACTTCAGAAACAACGACTGGTTCTCGAGAGTCCGACTCTTCTGACGCCTACAGAGAAGAAAAAAATGATTAGATCATAGTTCAGAAAGAGAAAGGGCTAAAGAAGGAGATGGTCGCAACTCAATTCACCTCCGAAACGGCGTCATCACCTTCGCCTCTCTCCTTAATGAGCAGCCTGCGGCGTCTTACCGCAGCCCGCTTCACGGAGAAGGTTATGCCGCCAATAGACTCACGCCTGCCTCGCTTGCGTGAAGGGCTGGGCTCAACAGGCGGCTGATCTGCCACCACCTCATCTGGCACAACAGGCGGCTGATCCGCCACCACCTCTTCCACAGGAGGGAGAGAGTTATCGGTATCATGCTCGTCATCCTTTTCGTCCGTATTGGTGGACTCCAAGTCAGGCACAGGAACCGTGTTCGCCCTCTTCTTTCTCGTCTTAGACCCCTTGGGCTTCTCCGCCAAGCCAGTACCCACAATAAAGCTGGTACTCGGGTCAAAATTAACGGGAGGCTTGCTCGCCGTAACATGGTATAGGGCCGCCATATACAAAATCTCTCCTAGCACCTCAGCCTCAGGAACCGAAAAGCCGGTTCGGGTATGAACCGCATCATAATAATGCAATGCCCTGATACCGTCAAGGACGCTACCTTCAAAGTCCAAGTAAGAGCTGGGACTGTCAAAGAATAGCTGGCTATACCCGAACTGGCGGGAGAACCTACTGGGCAAGTAGGGCTCCAGGTAGACATTGTTGCGGTTACGGTATACTAGGTGCGCTGGACGGATATTACGCAACCAAAGGAGCATCTTCTCAGGCAAGAGGTGAGGAGGTCCGGTACCATCAATATGTACGCCCCTCACTTTTTCATCGGTAAAACGAGAAACAGACACAAAAAAGTCGTATCCGTCCACTCTTGCCAGTGCCCTCCGACAAGGTGGCATAATACTGCACTCCCAGGGCTGATGGTGATATTGGAAAATGAAAGCATCATCAGCCGTAACGCCGTCTTTCGCTCCAGGCCTCATCAAAGACCGGAAGTGCATCAATAGCCACCCCATCAGATAATGGTAGGGCAGCTCTATGCGCTCAAAATCCATCGCCGTGTCACGAGCGATGACCTTGGACGAGAAGGCGTGAAGGCCATGGTATATGCTGCACACCATGGCTGGAAGAAGGGCCAGTCTGGCCCCAAAGACCAGCTTTACGGCAGGGAGGATAAAATGGCGGCTGATTCTCTCAATGGAACCTGTCCTTCCTGAGACCACGCAGTTCCGTAGCCACACCATCAGGAATCCTGCCAGGAGTGCCTTCTCTGACAGCCGCTGAGTACCATGATAAAAATAACTAAAGGAGACAGTTTGAGTCCCAAATGTGTCGCCCGTGGCCCTCGATCTCTTGGTAGTCGATGCTAGTTTTTGTACCTCCTTCTGGGTTTGAGGATCTCGAGAAGAAACCCGGCCTGAGGTGCCTAGTGTACAAAAGATATGAGACCCAGGATGTGGTATGAGGAATGCTCCCTTCCGAGCTACCATCCTTCTTGATGGACGCCTGGTGACAGGTACTATGGTGACATAACAATTCCCGGTACACAGCAACAAAGCTCGGGAACTGTCGATCCAAATCCTCGAACTCTTCGTTCGTAGGGGTGTACACTTCAAAGACTTCGTCCCCCCAGGGCAGCTTAGAAATGACGTATATCTCGTGGAGAGCGAGTCCCAGCTCCCCTCCAGGCGTAAAGAAGGTTCCCGTCTGCCGGTTGTACATCTCCAGGAGAGCCATGAACAACGGCTTATTTATGGGTAGACCATGATAGGTGCCCCGAATGGCGTGGTAGAGGTCGATCTCACGCAGGGGAGTCTCATACTTCTGCAGAATCCACGTAGTCAAGTTAGCCCACACAGGGATAGGGTTTATCCAGTTCAGCAGTGCCAACCGGCCGACGGGATAGGACCCCTTCCGAGCAAGCTGGTTCAAGAAGGTGTCAGCTTGAGAGAACGTGAAATTGGGACCCAATACGTTTATGAAGGTACCCGAAGCCAGTCCCATCACGTACCGACTAACCGGTTCCCTTCCCGTATACGCTGACCCCAAATTTCTGTTATAATGGATGTTACCCACAATCATCCCTGACCTGCTTGGAGTCAAGGAGTCCACCATCTTTTTGTACAGCGGTAATATGTTGAACCATGACAGAAAAAAATGACGCTCCATCGGAGGGATATGGATAGCCATCCCGTCAAGAGTAAAGTCCCAACTCTCGGATATATCCAGCACTTGTGGGTTCTTCACAGTCAAGGCATCCCCAAAGAGGAACGCCAGCTTAAGGTATTTTTCCTCCAATTGCCCCGAGTTCATCATGGCACAGAGAAAGTAGAAAGGCTGGTTCCTGATAGCATTCAGCCTCTCTATAGGCTCATTTGTGGAAAGCTGGTTCGCCACATATTGGACTAGGTGGTCGAATCGCACACCCACAGCATATTGGGCCGAACCCACCAGGGGTTCTCTCGCTGGATTGACTGGCAGATTTACTGAAAAAGGACAAAAGAAATAAAGTTAGAAGATGGCCAAGTAAAACCAACTTAGTGTTTCGGGGCTTATGCGGCTCTATATTGGCAGGGCCTTATGCGGTCCAGTTCAAAATGAGCTTATGCGGCTCAGTTCAGCACGGCCTCATGCGGCCCAGTTCAGACGATCTTTTGCGGCTCGGCTTAGCGCAGCCTCATACGGCTCATTTCAGATGAGCTTATACGGTTCTGCTTAGCGGGGCCTTATGCGGCCCAGTCCAGATCAGCTTATGCGGTTCTGCTTAGCGGGGCTTCATGCGGCTCAGCTCAGAGGGACTTATGCGGTTCTGTTCGATGGGTCCTTATGCAGTTCAGTTTGCGAAGTGCTTATGCGGCCACTAGACGACTCTCATGCGGCTCGGACATGGGATATACCCTCATGCGGCTCGGACATGGGACGTATATGCGGCACATATAATTTTGAATAGTTCAATGAAGACGAAGAAGGCCCGCACATAAAATATACGATATAGCCATGATGGTTAGGTTATGATTTCATAAAATTCTTCCCAAAATCCTTACCAACAATGGCGGGATGAACGTTGGGATGAACTTCAGGCACCGCAGTCGACGTAGAAGCCCCTCCCTTACCCTTTGCCGCAGGCTTGGAAGTCTTGGAAGCCATCGATGATCGAAGAAGAAGAAGAACAACAACAGTTAGGGCAAGAAAAGCTTGAATTGAAGAAGAAAGTAAATAGTTTCTCTCTAAAAATTACCCTTATTTATAGGCGAACAAGGGGGGCACGTGGACCGATGAACGCTTCGAATTATGTGTAGCAGACAAAACCGACTCTTGGAATTTTATCCCCTCTCATGCAGGAGATTCATCAAGGCAAAAATCCAAATATTTAATAAACTGACTCTTGGGATTCCCCCCAAAAGATGGCCCTAAATCAAAATGAATCAAGAGTAATTAATGGGATGCCTACGTGGCAGAAAGGACAGTATGCGGCCAGGGCGGCCCATGCGGCCAGAGCAGTCTATGCGGCTAGGAAGTCTATGCGGCCAGAGCAGTCTATGAGATTAGGAAGTTCATACGGCCAGAACATCCTATGCAGCCAGAAGGGCTTATGTGGACATAGCCATGCTTCTTATTCAAAGTATTTCAATTTTACAAATTGAAAACATTGAAAGGGGTCTTGTAGAAGCATAAAAAAGAACAGGAAAGTCCATGCGGCTCAAAACAGAGGGAGTTTCATACGGTTCAAAGAATCTCTTAAGGCTTCATGTGGCTCAAGAGTCCTTTAGAGCTTCATGCGGCTCAAAAGTCCTTCAGAGCCTCATATGGCTCAAAAATTGCCAATAGCTCCATGCGGCTTGGGTAAAAGCTACGTGGCTCTATGCGGTTTGTCTCTACAGCTGGCCATCAAGCAGCGGCCTCATTTAATGCTCTGGCATAACACGACAGCTTTGACATAAAGGTGAATTGACAGCTCTAACATAAAGCGGCAATGATGACTCTGACATAATGGCGCGCTCCTAGGGAAACAAAGAAAATCTTTATAGCTGGCACGATCCACCAATTCCGAAGCTCCCTATGAGGCTACCATCCTTCATACGGCAGCCACTCCCATGCGGTTGCTATACCCATGCGGCTCTGACACGTGGCCATCCTTATGCGATTCGACTGGGGGTTACCCCCATGCGGCTGCTACTCCCATGCGGCTCGGATCATGGGGGCTACCCTCGTGCGGCTCCGATTTTGGAAAGCCACACCCATGCGGCTCTGACACGTGGCCACCCTTATGCGGTTTGGCTGGGGGCTACTCCCATGCGGCTGCTACTCCCATGTGGCTCGGATCGTGGAGGATACCCTCATGCGGCTTGGATTAAAGGACTTCCATGCGGTTCAGATAAGGCCACCCTTATGCGGCTCTGACACGAGGCCACACTCATGCAGCCCAACTATGACAGTCCTCCATGCGGCTCGCAGCAGTAGAGACACGTGGCAGGAGTTGATCAAATTCCAACAATCCAGATTTATGGAAATCGATATAACAGGCAGTTGGGACACGTGGCAGGAGATTGACCAAGATTTATTCACTCGGATTTGCTGATATCAACAAATCATCACGATGCAGATTTGTTGCAATCAACATTAATTGCCCATACAGATTTGGTGCAATCAACATTAACTGCCCAGATTTGTTACAATCAATATTGACGGTCCAGATTAATTTCCAACAAACAAGATCAAGGCAAATCGTAACCAATCCCTAACCACCCACTTTTCAAGGAGCAATCATTGCAAACCCTACTTATCACACTCCACTCCTATAAATAGCAAGGTGTCATTCCCTTGCAAAAGGGACACACACAGGAAGAAAAAGGCACAGAGAGAGCGGCGGCGCACAGAAGAACCTCCCCACACATCCCGAGAGCATTTCTTCATCAAGAGCCAAGGCTACGTCCGATCGTCCAAGGAGTAAGACAGAGTTGATAGCACTCTCCCGAGCCTCTATCGTCACCCCCCAGAAAAACTAAACAATTGTACTTAGATTGCTGTACCTAGGTTTTCGTCCCTAGGCTTTCTTTGTACGAGCGAGTTTGTGTTATGAAGTAAAAGTCCAGTCCTTCCATAAAATTGTTCTATTCTTTTATAATCAATGGCAAACAATGAGCATTCATGCGGCTGGCATTTGTATTAACATTCATGCGGCTAGCATTTATGGCCGCATAAGAATTTATGCGGCTGGCTTTTGTGGTCGCATAAGAATTCATGCGGCTGGCTTTTGTGGCCGTATCAGTATTCATGCGGCTGGATTTTGTGGCCGCATCAGCATTCATGCGGTTGGAGCTGCTGGAATTGTTGGCTGTATGAGCCTTCTTCATACGGCTGGCACCCTTATGCGGCCTCTTCCTGGACCGCACAGAGTCCCCAGTTGCTTCCTCAAGTCCAGCATCGTAGTGCTTTCCTCTGTCGGACTTGAGAACAGCAGGGGTCTCTGTGGCCTGAAGTGGGGCCGCATAGGAGTCTTCTCCGTCGACTTGGGCAGTAGAGAATGCCTCTTCCCGAGCTTGGAGAGGAGCAAAAGTCTTGGGCCTCCACTCCTTGTGGGCCTTCTTCGTGCGGGCTCACTTCTGGACTGGGCCAGCGCTCCCGTCGGATAGCATTTTTTCAAACGCCTGTTGGTCGAAGCGGACGACCAGCATCTGTTGCGTGGAGCCAAGTTTGGCTGCATCCGATTATGTCACCAACTTCTCAACAATGGAGAAGTTAGTCCCCAGCAGAGTCGCCATCGTGTTTGCCATTGATTATAAAAGAACAGAACAGTTTTATGGGAGGACTGGACTTTTACTTCACAATACAAACTCGCTCGTACAAAGAGAGCCTAGGAATAAAACCTAGAAAAAATAATCTAAGTACAATTGTTTAGTTTCTCTGGGGGATGACTGTAGAGGCTCGGGAAAGTGATATCAACTTTGTCTTACTCCTTGGACGATCGGACGTAGCTTCTGCTCTGGCGAAGAAATGCTCTTTGTGTGTGCGGGAGTTACTAGTCTCTCTGCTCGGGCTCTGTGCGTATCACTCTCTGTGTGTCTTGCGAAGGAATAATCTCATGCTATTTATAGGGCTTTGTGATAAGTAGGGTGTGCAATAATTGCTCCTTAAAAAGCGGGCAGTTTGGGATTGGTTAAGATTAGCCTTGATCTTGTTTGTTGGAAATCAATCGGGGCTGCTTATGTTGATTGGAACAAATCTGCATTGTTATGATTTCAATAAATCTGGACTGTTACATTGATTACAATAAATCTGAAATGTTGAGATTTAATCAACTCCTGCCACGTGTCCCAACCGCCATATTTGTGACGAGCCGCATGACTGAGCCGCATGAGCTCCTGGTGAACTGGTCCGCATGAAGTCCCATTGAACAGGACCGCATAAGCCCCTTATAAACTGGATCGCATGAAGTTCCACTGAACAGAACCGCATGAGCTCCTGATAAACTGAGCCGCATGAAGTCCTATCGAACAGAACCGCATAAGCTTCTTTGTAAACTGGACCGCATGAAGTCCCACTGAACAGAACCGCATAAGCCCTTTGTAAACTAGACCGCATGAAGTCCCATTGGGATAGAGCCATATGAGAACCCATCAGAACAGAGCTGCATGAACTCTGTTAAAACTGAGCCGCATAAAGCTCCATCAAATCAGAGCCGCATGAGCTCCTTTAAATGATCCGTATATAGAGCTTTGGAATTAGTGGATCGTGCCAACTGTAAAGATTTTTCTCGTCTCTCTAGGAGCACATCATTATGTCAGTGTCATCATTTTACCTTTATGTCAGAGCTGTCAATCCTTTGTGTCAGAGCTGCCGTACTGTGTCAGAGCATTTAATGAGCCAGCTGCACAGAAAAATGATGGCCAGCTGTAGAGTCATATTTTGAACCGTATAGGGCCACTTGGCTTTTCTCGAGCCGCATGGAGCTATCGGGGCCCTTCGAGCCGCATGAAGCTCTAAGGGTCTTATGAGCCGCATAAGGCTCTAAGGGACTTTTGAGCCGCATGAAGCTCCCTCTGTTTTGAGCCGCATAGATTTTTCTGTTCTTTTCCATGCTTCTATATCTACGTTTATAGTCCTACGTATTTTAGGACTGGGACGTTATATATTTTTGTGGTGGCCCATGCAGGTCAAGTTTGTCACTTCGGTTACGTAATTGTACCGATGTGAGCCTGCAATATAGGATTAGAGTCTAGAATCTCATCCACTTACTTGACATCCTTTCTTGACATCAAATTCTGAACTCTCGTTACCATCCTTGATTTGTATCCTGCTTGAACTCCTTCTACCGCAAATTCTTATTTTTTGTGCTTAGTGACAGTTAGGAAGATGACTACACTATTATATGCTCATATGTCAAACACATGGCTAGAAAGATTACATTGACAATTAGTGTACATAGAGGTCTTATTTGAGTTATAAAGACATTTTTCCTAAAAGCATAATTTTAAGGCTTAGTTAATTCTAAGTTGGGTAGTAGCATAATACCGCCTTCAAAGGATAGTTGGAATTCTATTTTGCTATTACAATGTGGTATACACAAGAGGATAGCTAGATCGAGAAAACAAATTTATGATTTATGATTTTTGAAAATTGTAAAAAAAAGAAGAAAAAAAAAGTTTATGACTTATTGGGATATGAAACCGATTTGAGAAACATCTTTAAATTATGACACATGATTTACGGTTAAATTCAAGTTTGGATTGTAATATGTTAAAGTTTATCTCAAAATTTATTAAAGAATTTTAAATTATAAGTTATGATTTTGTAAATGACTAGAGAATATGGAGGGTTTATGATTTACGGTTTATTAGAGAGCTTGAGGTCTTAAATTGCGTACGATTTATAAGTTTATTTAATTTTGAGCTTGAAGAGATGATGGTAAAAAATTTGTTTAAAATATTTTGGAAGATATGAAATCAACTTTGAAGGAAAAATTTAAATTTTAAATTTTGATATATGATCTATGATTTATAAAGTTATTTAGATTTCGAGTTAAAGCTTTGAGTATGGATATTTAAATTTTGGTAAAAAAAGGGGGAGGATATGTTCAATTTGCGATATACAAAGACTATTTTGAGATTGAATAGAGATTTAGATTTTGATTAAACTTGACAGCCTAAGATAATTAGAAATTTTGGTGGAGTATCTTGAGAATTTTATTGAGAAACTTTTGAGGAACTTAAAATTGTTAGATTAGATCATATATTGGTGAAGGACCAAGAAACAAGCAATGTCACCCTAATGAGATGCAAGTATTCCACAATAAGTTGCCATACTACCTATGACTATGATATGACATATACACAAGTATAGTTAGTCATCGACCAAACTGTATAACTATATCTTTATCTTGACCCACTCGACCATCCCTCAAATCTAGATTTTTATCATGACCATCTAATTATTTGAAACTTAGAAATGAATAGAATATTTCCCTTGACCATGTTCCATCTAAGAGACTATCTTCTCTTTAGAAACTGTGTCCCTAACTTATTTTAACTTGATCTACGAGATTTTCTAATTATATTTATTTCGTGCTTTAACTGTATCCTTTTGTGCATTAATTAGTACAACATAAGAACCCACTTTCTATTTTGATCATTTGGGGTTCCCTATCATGACTTCAATATTTGGAGCACAACACAAGACTTTTTCTTCCAATAAATTTCATATACAAGACCTAGACTTGCCCACATTCATGTAGGTATATCACGTGCCACTAAAACCCGTATCCTTGTACTTTATTTTCTTGATATGACTTCTGGTCAAAAAGACTAAACTACAACCCTTACCATGATACCAAAATACTTTCTGCCTTCAATTAGGATCCAACATTGACTCAAATCTTTCGACCGATATATGATTGAGTTCTACTTGATTCCTTAAGTGCTTAACTTTGTGCCTTACCCATTGTCCCATCACACCACTAGTTTAACTCTTTTAAGTTAGGTAGAGTACCTCACAACCTAACAAGCCCTTGCCCTTGTGACCCATGTGGATAAGCTTACTTAGAATGTAGAATTTGCAGGACTCTAACCCATTTAACCAACCAAGTCATAGACGAGGAAACACTAGAGCCACTGCATAAGCCCGAACTTCGGGCAAGACTCAATTCTAAAGGATCTTGGACTATTTAATTTTCTTCATCATCCACTGCTTATATTTTGACTATCTTATGTTGCTATTATAGTCTAGTTTTGCAAGCTTACGCTTTATCGAGCTTGTTCGTGACATATGTTTATTGTGGGCGTCCACTAATACATTGTCTAATCAGAACCAACGTATTATGGTCTGATCAACCATAGTGCACTTGGTTCGCTTTTTGTATATTGTTCAACGTGGATGGAGACATAGTTAAACTTAGCCCTAGAGTCTCACCCACGACTGCCTTAGCAATCCATTTTGGAACTTATTCAGTCGTCTTTGAACCACTCATTCGAATTCGATAATGTCTTCTTTGAACTCTTTATTTTTGCCTTTCGCCTATTTTAGAAAGACAAACACTCGTACTTGATATTCTCTTAGTTGTCTACTGTCTATTGCCACGATAGTTAGCCAGTTACCAACCGATGTGACTGTAACCCCATCTTGAGTTAATCGTCCTCCTCGTGACACTAGATTCATTATCATGAGTTTCTAATCATTCTTAAGACGTAAGAATGATTCAAATCATTTTCTTAATCAAACCTAAACCCAGACGACCATATTTTCTCAAGGAACCATACCTCCCAAGTCCCTAAGTTATTCTCTTTGATCCACCCAATGCCTTATTATTTTTCGAATTGTGTTATCATGATTGTCTAAGCTAGCGACCCTCGTCCATTACCATATTCGTGAATTATTTTCCTATTTAACGAATTCGTGACTTTCTAATAGCACATTTATGTTAAACACCGTTTCCTTGCCTCGCCAAATGAATTGATCATACTTTTTTATCGTTAAACTCTTGTACCCTACCTATTCCTAAATTTCGAGGACAAAATTCTTTTAAGTTGGGTAGGATGTAAACCCCCTAAATTTCTACTATGGTTTTTTTTTTTAATTTGGTAATTATTTTGAGATTTATTGCGTACAAGTTTGCGTACTCGTATTTGTACGTCACGCGCGAATTACGTTTTGTATTTGCTCGTCGAGTGCGAATATGTGCGAGCGTACATATTTTTTTTGAAAAACATTTTTCTATAGTTTCAAAATAATATATGTAATAATTATTTTTAGCTATCGTACCAAAATTTTCAAGTTTACGATTTTATTTATGAAAAGCCTTTCAATTATACAGTTATAATAATAAATAATATTCTTATAAAATGGTATACTAAAAAAGTATATTTATGTAAATATTAGTTGTGCATACATATATATTTCATAATTATTTATTTAGTAATTTTAAATAATAATATAATTTTTGAAATTATTATTATTAGTATTTTTGGAAAATATATTTTGAAATTATTGTGGCAATTTAAATCTTTGATTAGATTTTATGGATTTGATTTAAATTTAAAGATAGAATTTATATATTTAAATTGAGTTTAGAATACCTAGATTTAAATTGGAATTGAACTTGGATTTAGATTGATTTTATTTATTTAAATTTAATAATTGAATTATCTAATTGGGTTTAAATAAATCCTAGTCCTTATCCAACTGGAAATTTCCACCTCCTATATAAGGAGAGATACTCATCCATAATTTCTACCATCCACAAACGTGTATCGCGTCCGTGCCCGTGCCTCTTCCCATCCACTATATGTTCCCCCATTACAAATACAAAATAATTTTGTTCTGTCCGACAATCCCGGACGTCCACCCAGCCGTGTCGGACACTCCCGACACGGCGACTCAATCCTAAACCTAACCCAGCCTCCACGCCACCTCTCCTGATGTTACCCGTCACCATCGCTGCAGTAACCACATAGAATCTTCGCCAAACCGACCTCCCCACTGTGGCCAGTCTCCAACGCCAATCCCCCGGCCACAGGCTGCCCGCCCCCAACTTCATCACCCTCCCACCAGAACCATGTCGTCGTCGTCTTCATCACCCCTACTTTCACCATTGTCGCCTTCACCAACACCACCACCAAGCACACCCCCGACAGCCACCACCACCTGCAGGTCACCACCACACTCAACATTCCTTCTCCGGCCTACTCATTGGCCAACCACCTGCCACCCCATCGGTGTAACCACCACCATCATCACAACTGAACAAAGAAAAAGAAAGAAAACCCCACCACTTACCCGGCCTCGCCATAGCCAAGTCCCTCAGCCTCACGGTCCGTCGCCCGACCATCTCCCCGCACGGCGACCTAGATCCGCTCGCCTGTGCCTTTCCCGGCCAGTTCGGCCGAGCGTTGCTGCGTGACCGCACCAAGCCACATCTTCGTCAGAGCGCCGCCCTCGGCGACTGGTGGCCGCGCCCACCAAAAACCTTCTGTTTCGCAGCAACCGAGCATTGCGTGGCCTACCACCGTCGTACCCCGGGCCAGAAAGGGCCGCGCCGCCTCCGCGCCCGGCTCCGCCGCGTCCCCGCCGCCTAGCCCGACTCCGCCGTTCCTCTAGAGTAGCTCCGCCGAGCCTCGAAACCCCCGCACGGTCGTCCGCTCCGCCCTCTCAGGGAAGCCTCCGGCACCGAACGCTGAACGCCGAACAGCCCGCCCCATCGGCCTCCGCCGCGCGTCGCCGGCGGTGACCACGTCGAAACCCCTCTGGTGAGTGCCCTCTTCATCTTTTCTCTCTCTCTCTCCACTCTTTTGTTTGTTTTCTTCTTCTGATAGAGGACAACGGTCCTATTTTTATTTATTATTACTATTTATTATTATTATTATTATTATTATTATTAGTTTTATTATTATTATTATTATTATTATCATTATTATTATTATTATTACTGTTATTAGTATTATTATTATATCATTAGTATTATTTTAAAACTTTTGTTATGATTATGACTTTATTTTTAGAAATATTAATATTATATTAATCTGTTTTTATTAAAAAAATAGACAATATTTTTCAAAATAAATTATTAAAATATTTTTGACTAAGGAGGTTATCTTTTCTACAAAATTTGTATATTTTACAAACTAAAAAAAATTACCCTGAGACGATTTCCAAATATTACAAATATTAATTACTTTTAACTACTAGTTTTCTATCTATAAATTATTTTTACAAAACTATGGTATTTGCTTAAAAATGAGTTTTCATTTTCTAAGTATTGGTCTAAAAACCTATTTTTACTAATAAGATTAGTTTCTGGTATTATAAATATTTTTCTAAAAATATGGTACATAACTTTCTAGACAAATTCTTCTCGACTACCACCATTAATCGTGACTAAATTATACTTCCTATTCTCTTGTGTATTCGTACCTTTACTCATTGATCATAGCTATTGGACAACCAGGACCTGTCGGATCATCGTACCACACCAGGAGATACCACAGGCAAGATACCTTGCCATCATTTACTGTTTATAAATTAGTTTGTATTTTATTTATTGCATATCACTGTGTTTATTTTCAATTCTTTTAGCTGTACCATATTTACAATTCCCGATTTACTGTCTGCTCAGTGATATTAGCTGTACCTTGTTATTTATCCTTTGATTGCATGTGAACCTAGAGTTAAGGGACTACCACTAGTTTAGTACATTACATAAACTTTGACACTGATGTGCCACGAGATGTGTGAGTTGTGAGTAGCATATAGCATCCGGACTTGCGTGTTGGCTGATCACTGATGCGTATAGGACGTGCGTTAGGTCTAACTGTCAATAGTTGTATGTTAGAAGACTTGACGGTTAGTAGTGTTACATGGTCATGGATGCGACATGATAGGTGCATTGGGTGGGGAGAACATTACCTGACGTATGGGCTTCTTTGCACTTCCCTTATTACCTGTGCGCTCCTCCGGAGACGCAGGCTCCAGGTGCCCTCTGACGTTTTCCAGAGCGTTATGGACGTAGCCCCTTGCACATGATGCCCTCTGACGATCTTCGGACGTTACGGACGTAGGCCCCTAGTGTCCTATATGGGGACTATGCCGATCCCATTTACAGCCAGGGCTCCTGCGTCGAAGGATTGTTTCTCAACTGCATGATCACTTTAGTACGGTTATGTTACCTTATTTATGTCTTGTCACTTTCTTTGATTGTGGCATATTTTATATTCAGTATTTGTATGGCATATTTATTGTATCTTGTTACGTCCCTCTAAGGACCTGGTTATCTCGCCAGGTGTGTGCTCTTGTCTTTCGCAGGTGTTCTAGCCGTGGCCATGATCATCTCTATGTCTTCGAGGATGATTGCACTTTGATCGTCTTTGCTTCGTTCGCCAAACTCTTTCTTTTATTATGTAATTCTTTTCATAGTTGGTAATGGATTTGTCTCTGCCCAACTACATGTACCAAATGACAATTCATAGTTGATTATATGACATCTTTTATTTTTTTATTTTTGGATGAGATTAGTTAGCCTTGGTTTAATAAATTTACAGCTTATGTATCCATACGAGGCCTATGTACTTCGTATGAATACAGCTGGCAAGTCTACGTTCATAGTCCTACGTATTTTGGGACTGGGGCGTTACATCTAAGGTTCAAACCTATCTTATATGTATTTGTTCTCTACTAAACTTTTAATGTTCAGTCCCTTACTTGTTATCAATCCTATTTATTGATGCAGACACATATATGATCAATCTCCTCTTCATTTTAATTCCCAGTTATGTAAATTGTTCAGCCACATTACACTTATGGTTCAGTCCTATATATGGACTTGTGCCCAGCCCTTAGCATGTATCAGTCGACTGATACTCCTTTAGTATCAGTCCCATCTTTTAATGTTCAGTCCTTTTTATTTTTGTCCTACTTAAAATGTATCACTCCACAATATTAAAATTCAGTCACAGTTTAGGAAGAACTGAAATGTTCAGTCTCCTTGCACTGCATCACATTTTGTGTATCAGTCACTCACATTATATGTTCTATCCTTCATTTATATTTGTGTGTCTATCCACCTGAATATAGCCTTTGTCCAGCCTCCTATTTCATTTGTATCAGCTAAATGTTCAGTCCATTCCAATTATTCAGATATTATAATGTAGCAGTCCCTATCCTTGGATGTACAGTCCATTTCTCCTCATTAAATTGTTCAGTCCAGTTAAGGGAAGGTAAGGGATCTACTTCTTAATCTAGTGTCAGTTAGTTTAGTGTTAGTGGTGGTATCATAGATATGCTTCAGGTGCTATATATATATATATATATATATATATATATATATATATATATATATATATATATATATATATATATATATATATATATATATAATAATAATAATAATAATAATAATAATAATTTTAGAACTAATATATATATATATATATAGTATATTATAATATATATATATATATATATATATATATATATATTAGTTCTAAAATATTATATATATATATATATATATATATATATATATATATATATATATATAATATATAATATTTTAGAACTAATATATATATATAGAATATCTATATATATATATATATATATAATAGATATATATATATATATATATATAATATATATATATATTTTAATATTAGTTCTAAAATATCATTATATATATATATATATATATAATATATATATTATATATATATAAATATATATCTAAATATATGATATATAATATATATATATAGATATATATATATATATATATATATATATATATATATATATATAATGATATTTTAGAACTAATATTAAAAAAAAATATATATATAATATATATATATATATATATATATATATATATATATATATATAATATATATAATAATAATATAATAATAATAATAATATTTTAGAACTAATATATATATATATATAGTATATATATATATATATATATATATATATATATATATATATATATATATATAATATTTTAGAACTAATATATATATATATATATATATATATATATATATATATATATTAGTTATATATATATATATATATATATATATATATATATATATATATATATATATATATATATATATATATATATATATATATTTTTATATAGTGTGTGTGTGATGATATTTTAGAACTAATATATATATATATATATATATATATATATATATATATATATATATATATATATATATATAACCCTTCCATCTATTTACCTAGTACCCAACATCCATGATAGGCTCTATATTCAATCACCCACATACACACACTCTTAGTTCTAAAATATCATTATATATATATATATATATATATATATATATATATATATATATATATATATATATATATATATATATATATATATATATATAATGATATTTTAGTATATATATATATATATATATATATATATATAATGATATTTAGAACTAAGAGTGTGTGTATGTGGGTGATTGAATATAGAGCCTATCATGGATGTTGGGTACTAGGTAAATAGATAGAAGGGTGACTAGGAAATGTGGGATAAGTGTTAGTATAAGTTTAAGGCACATGTTATATAGGATATAAACTATTAACAAATTACTGACTAACATTAACTAGATATTGACTAATATAGACTGGTATATCTTGGTATCAACCTAGAAACCTAGGCTTAACTCAGTTTGACCAAGTTGGACCTAGTTTTACTTCACTGACCTAGAAGTGGCCTAACATCATATAAATAATGCATTTAAATCTAATATTTACACTAGAACAGTTTGTAATCCTAAAAATTCATATTAGGACTTTGTGACACTAGTTCAGATACCGATATACAGTTGTTGCTCGGGATACCAAGCGAGTACATTTTCTGATTATTTTTATCGTGATAATATCTATATTGCCTGCTCTAGACTACTTTACTTGATGCTGATACATTGTTAACACAGATGGGTACTATATGGATCTTGTCATGAGATGTTATCCCCTTGTCGGATGCAACGGATATTTCATGTTCATGTACTTTATCATTTACATCGTGTAATCCTTGTATTTGTATTATTCATGTATTCTCATGTGCTCTCATGTGCTCTCATGTGCTCTCATGTGCTTCATGTATAAATAATAATCATGTACGTAATATATCGTGATCGAATCCTTGTGTATTGATTGGGACGGGAGAGTAGAAGTAGTTATGTGATTAAAACTCTCTAGCGTAATCATGTATATGTCGATTATACCTTCACATATAATCGAGTTACCGTAAAATAATCATGTTCAACCTAAACCAATCATATAACTGTCTTGTGCTCTAAATCACGTATATTTATTATAGTTTATATATTTTCTATTATATTCCTGTACTCAGTTTTATTATCTATATTTTCTATATTCCTGTATTTTCACTACAGCATGTCATGTATATTCTTTTATTGCTAATTATATATTTTCTACCATACAATAAAACTGCTTTCAGAGTTATGTGCTTCTCTTCAATCCTGATTGGATATGTTGACAAAATTTTGCAGAGAACTTGGAGGATTTCTGCACTACTTATTATGGCGCAGACTTAGACGGCACTTGTGACCTAGATCACCAGGAGGATCCAGCTAGCCTGGAGGAGACACCAGTAGTGCCTAGATTAGACTGCTAGGATATTTATTTAGATTTTTCTCCAACTATCTTCTGTTATGTTATTATTTTATATACTCAATGTGATGTGTTGATAACATTTAGACTTATTTCTATTTGGATTGTATCATATTTTCGACATCTATCTATTTTCATGTCATGCTATATTTCCTCCTTAGCTATTTGTGATTGAGTTGTATATTCTGAGATTGTCCTCCGTATGGAGAGAATATTTGACCGGTACATTATACTGTGTTTAGTTGTTATTGAGACCTAAGACAACGTTCTACCGCCGACACTGCGGTGTAGGCTGGACGTACTCACGGTCTCGTGCCCTTATGCTGGGTGTGGGTCATGACAAGATCGTCAATAGAGTAAAAGAATTAGAAACAATATTCGATCTCCATCGCCACACGTCCCCAGAAAATGAATTATACTCAAAAGATTCTATTAAGGATCAAAATTGTACTTTTATTTCTTTTGTCTCAAAGTAAATGTCTTTACTACTTTTTAATGCCAAACAGACCCAACCCTGTTCGACCCGACCCGCCCTCGACCGGTTAACGGGCTCGAACTGGGTTTGCTTAAAAAAGTTTGAGCCAGCCCAACCCACTTCCTTGGGTTAAGCCTGGTCCGGCCCGAACCGGGTCAAACCCGGTCAAATCGGGCCTCGGGTGGGTCAAATCGGACCACGGGCCGGTCTGGCCCGGTCCATAATGCACATTGACCTTTACCTAGTATAACTGATATTACACCAAATTGAAGAAAATATATAATATGCCTAAAGTAACTCGATCATCTTCAATATCTTCCTATATGTCTTCTTGACTCTTCATGAGTGTCTTTCTTCGTTATTACTATAGCTTTTGATCAAGTCCCTCGTATCTTAACAAGTTGTCGTCTTTACGAGTAAATGTCTTCTAACCAATTTGTCATTTCATTTGCATACGACCATGACTAATGTTGCTTTAAGCTACCCAAATTGCTTTACTATAAAATAATGGTAGACATATAAAGCAAGCATGTATCTGTATCATATCCGATACTACTAGAGAGATCATATATACAAGTACAGATGACTGAATATATATATATATATATATATATATATATATATATATATATATATATATATATATATATATATATATATTTTATGGAAACTCCGAAGTTTATTGAAGTAATAGGCGCAAAATGCCGAAGCCTATATATGTATATATATATATATATATATATATATATATATATATATATTTGTTTTTTTTTTGTTTATATATATATATATATATATATATATATATATATATATATATATATATATATATATATATATATATATATATCCGATACTAATAAAGATCCTGCGACTATTAAGTGGAATGAATACATAGAATTATGTAGAACATAATATAAGGCAATATGCATAATAGCAAACAAATATACATATTGTATCCGATACTAATATATATGTCGTGAATGCAGGTGTGGATAATTATAATAACATCTCTATATTGTATTTGATACTAATAGATATCTTGAACACGTAACATATATCTATATTGTATCTGACATTGATAGATAACGTGATCACACGTGTGGATAAAGAAATTTGCCTTAATTAAGATTTACAATTAGTGATATTACAACTAGAAACTTAATTGATTAGTCGAAATTATAAAAATACTCAAATTATCATTGGACTAACATAATTTATCCAGAGATTCTCTTAAATACTGAGCAATCTCCTCATCCTCTTTTTCTTTTCAGATTAAAAAGAGTTGTTTCCTAGGAGCAATTTTGACTTTGTACTAAACAAAAACGATATGCCAATATGAGCCAATTTGATAACAATCAGCAGACAAGAAACAATGCAACTAATAAATAAAGAACAACAAAACCTGAATTGCAAAATATTGTCTTAAATTTTGAACTTTCGAAGTCTCGATTCCGATAATTCCAAGTTACAACCAGTGAAGAACTAACTAGTATCCTACATCTATCAATTTGAAAGAAGCAATTAGAAAAATACAAATTATCAACATGAATTAGACAATTTAGCTCTATTCCCTTTGAATTCCAAAGCATCCCATAAATTTTAGTTTAGACCCAAGAGTATAAGAACTATCACCAATCACAGTAAACCCACAACAAATTCCAATTATGTCGGGTAACTGACAAAATAGAGTAATGCTATATGTACCTCCAAAAATTCTGTCTCTCCATGTCTCTCCGCCACGTGGCACTCTCATATTGACCTAAGCAAATAGGGGGAGAATTGGGAGAAGTCATGAGCGAATAGAAAAGGGCCACGTGGCGGAGGGACATGGAGTGATAGAATTTTGGAGGTACATAAAGCATTTTCCGACAAAATAACCTTAGATAAAATGAATGTTTCAAGTAAAGGGTAGCCAGAGAATCAAGAAGATTGATATGGACTAATTAAAGTCCAAGACCATGAAATTAATGTATGCCTACAGAACGAAACAACAAGAAATTGATCAAAATATCTTATTGCAACGAACATAAGAGATGACAAATAATTTGAGAAAAATTACATAATTAGAGATACAAGAATTGAGAATAAAGAATTAGAGAATTAGAGATACGAGAATAGAGAACAGATATGAAACTCGTTGAATTTGGGGTTCAATTTGAAGTATCATGATAAAACTTGGGAGTTAAATCACAAATGGGATACAAAAAAAAAAAGACAGAGAGGAACGTAGAAGAAAATTTCGAAAAGGAAGAGAATTTAGGCTATGTTTTGGGGAAGGAGGAGATTATTTGGTATTGGTGTCCACATTTTTCTTCTTTTGGGAGTCAAAACTCGACATATTTTCTTTTTTTTCCAGAGATGTTCATCGTACTATTTAATTTAGGTTATTTTTTTCTTCTAAGACATATAATATAAAATGGGCTAAAAAAATTAGTGCCCCTCAAGTTTTGGGTCCATGTACATCTGCCTTGTCTGCCTGGATCTGGGTTCGACATGATAAAAAATCAACCTCGTGTGTATAGCACTAACCACGGTAATGTGGCAACCATTTGTAAGTAGTCTCTTTGGAGTTCTCCTCCAACAGGATAAATTATTTTATTCGGTGGTCCAGTCTCATCCTGTGGCACTGGTGAGACATTGTTCTCCTCTAATAATAACATGACATATCACGAAAAGAGCAAGCAACACGACACTGCAAGAGTTGTATATCATACTATTATTGGAGGAGAGCAATACCTCACTACTCCGGATCCACTGAATAATTTCTCCTTCCAAGAGTGTATCAAAATATGCATTCCTTCTTTTTCATGTTCAAATTATGTTTCTCCTCCAAGAGTGCACTTAGATCTTTTGACATAGACCAAATGTTTCAGGGGGATAAGGTGGACTGCGTGGTCAGCTCATAATCAGTTAAAATTACACTCGAATATTTGGCTTATAGTTAGGGAAATGGAAGGAAGGCTAAGTGCCAACTACCCTTGTCTTCATATGTACTCTTGAGAATTGTTTTCGTGAAATAATTTTGTATATATATCCCACACCTAACTGATCAAGTTGGTCATCTAACCGTTACGTTAGAGTAGTAGCTAGTGATCATCATTGCTGATGGTGATGGAGCACTTGCAGTACACCAAACATATATACATATACACACCCACCCCAACTCAAAACACACAAAGGTCGCTTCATGCTTTAATTCAAACGTAGTTGTTGTCATCCATCATTGAGAAGAAAAGAAAGAAGAAATGTGGTCATGTTTTCAAGGATGATTGTGGACAAAATGAATATAATGCAACCAACGTCAAAACCTACTCCAACGAAACCGCAGGGCAAATCTTGTCATATATATATATATATATATATATATATATATATACATTATGCTCGGATAAACAATATCTCGAAATTATTTATTTGTACTTCCAAAGATTAAATTTAAGTTGCAGGTGTGGTTCGTTACGTAGTTCATAGACTTTCAGTCCTGAACAGGACGGAGCTAGATTATATAACTTAACAAATATTAAGAAATTATAGTACAAATTTTTATTTTAGCCGGCACGCCACATGTCAACAACCCATTGGTTCCCTGCTTGCTTGGGCCTACCATCAAAGATTGTTGTTGTTTTGGCCTTTAGCACTAGAAACATAGTCCGACATTGCCTAGGCCAAATGGTTGGTATCTCTTTATATAAGCTTTCCTTGTTGAGAGATACACATGTGGTTGTGGAGAGGCACATGGGTGCTATGTGGGGGTATTTTTCTATTGGAAAAAGGTTAAATCAACAATGAAGCATTTACGCGTTTTGTAATGCTCTTGGAATTTAGTCCTTTGGAGCTAAGCCCCGGGAATCGGACTCGGGCTCATGAGGCCTAATGTGCACAATTTGAGCGGTTACGAAACGTTCGGGAGCGATTTTTTTCATGTCCCAAACGTTTTGCATACTGGGCGGTTACTGCGCGCGTCTATATAAGTTGCTCTCTTCTCTCTCATTCAATTTTAGTTCACTCTTTACAATTTTTTTACGAAATTTACGAGAGCAGAGAAGAGAGGAACAACGCCATCGGAGGAGTCTTTGCGTTGAGGAGTCAGAAGAGCAGTGTTTCAAAAGTTCATTTCTGAACATGCTGGTTCCTGGAAGATGATCGTGTGGAGCGAATTTAGCTTTGAACTCCGGTGATCATTCAACTCAGCAGGACGTTCTCTCATTCCGTCCATTTTATTCTTCTGTTCATCCACTTGCAACTCGTTCTGAACGAGTACAGTGCTGATCTAGTCAGATACTGTTAGTGGATTTTTATCGCTGCTACGACGAAATCTTTTGTGCCTTCTTCGAAGTGTTACATTTAATTTTGTTTCTCAGAAACCTTCGGGATCTATGTCGTGCACCTTCTTCGAAGTGTTCCATAAAATCAGTTTTCTATCGAAAAATCACGCCCCGGAACAAACAATCTCAAAGCTAGATTTACAAGATGGAAATTTCTCGTTCTGCTCTCATCAATTCCAATTCTAACAAGTTAGAAAAATTTGATGGAGAGCACTACCAAATCTGGAAAAAGAATGTTAGCCTTAATCTTCAACTTGCGGAAGTTGATCACGTGCTAACTGAGAAAGAACCAAAAATTCCATAAACTGGGTCTGCAGTCGCAATTACTGCTGCTACTAAAAATCAGACCAAATGGAGAAGAAAAATAGCCTCTGTAGACTATTGATTCTAAATGGTATGGAGGACTCCCTTGCAGAATCTTATTCTAAGAAAATCATTGCCAGAGAGATTTGGGAGTTTCTAGAAAAATTGCACAAATATGACAAAAACAGGAGCAAGATATTTATCGTAGAGAAATATCACAAATGGCTCTTTGAAGACGAGAAAACGATGCTGCATCAGGTGAAAGATTTCCTGAAGCTGCGTCAGAAATTGGAAGATAAGGGGATGCTCCTCAACGACAAGTTCGTTGTTGGAGGAATCGCCTCTAAGGTCCCCGCTGGATGGAGCAAATTCTATACGAACATGCATAGGAAAAAATTGGAGATCAGTCTCAAAGATCTCCTATAAGAAATCTAAGTTGAGGACCAGATGAGGGCTCAACTAAAGGTTGACACTCTGTCAAAACAGATGGATAACGCCAATTTGATCCACACTAAGAAATTCAAGGGAAAGCAGGCGGCTTCCCACAATAATAAGAAAGACCCCAATAATCTGAAAGTGAAGGGGACTTCTTTCAAGCAATAGAAGACAAAGTCTTCAACTGGCTTGCTTCAAGTGTGGCAAGAAGGGACACTTTAAGAGTGAATGCAAATCCAAGCCCAAGCAATCAGAGCAAGGTGGGCCTAGTAAGATTTCAATGATCACTGACGGTATTGCCATGATTGCACATGTCACAGCCTAGTAAGGATCAGGACAGTGGTGTTGAAGCTGACTTCAGGGAAGTCTCTGATGCTTCAAGGTGTGAAGCATGTACCTACTATCGCAAAGAACCTGATCTCTGGAGGCCTACTCTGTAATACAGACCTATGGATGGACATCAATGCTGGTCAGATGGTGATATCCATAAAAGGAACATACTTCAGGAAATTATTTTATATCGAAGGAATGTTTAGACTTCAGCTTGTAAATCAGTCTAATATTATTAATGTAGTCTCTCATTCTGATTATACTCTTGAGTTGTGGCATAATAGACTAGGACATGTTCATTGTAAAAGAATAAACAAAATGTCTAGTGTAGGACTTATATTCAAATATGGGGGTAAGGTAGAGAAATGTGAAGTATGTGCTCAGACGAAGATCACAAGAAAAATCTTTCCTCGGGTTAATCGAAGCACATATCTTCTGGAGTTGGTATACTCCGATATCTGTGACTTCAAACAGCTCTCTACAAAAGCCGGGATAAAGTATTTTATAACCTTCATTGATGACTTCTCAAAATACGCGTTTGTCTACTTTCTCAAGGCTAAAGACAAAGCATTCGAGAAGTTCAAAGAGTTCAGAGCCGAGGCTGAACGGCAAACTAGACAACAACTCAAGAAAATAAGAAGTGGTCGAGGCGGAGAGTAACGGTCTCATGAATTCGTATCGTTCTACAAAGAACATGGTATTATCAACGAGACTACTGCTCCATATTCTCCTCAATCTAATGGAGTAGCATAAAGGAAGAACAGAACGTTGAAAAAATGTTAAATTCAATACTGTTGACTGCAGGTCTTCCAAAATGCTACTGGGAAGAAGCTACATTGATGGCCACTTTTATTCTGAATAGAGTGCCGCATGGAACTTCGGACGTTGCTCCTCATGAACTCTAGTTCAAAGTCAGACCAAACTTGAATATCATTCGAGTGTGGGGGTGTCTGGCATATGTGAAGCTCCCAGATCTGAAGATTTAGAAGCTGGGGATGAGGACTACGAAGACGATCTTCTTAGGTTATGCCGAGAAGGGTGATGCTCGGAGATTTCTTGATATTGAATCAAATCATGTTATTAAATCTCGCGACGCAGAATATTTTGAAGATAAATTTGCAAGGCACAAGAACATTGATCTTGTGGATATTTCGGAGAACAATGAGGGTAAGTAGGAAATTGAAGTTTCCAATGAGAACGTAAGCCAAGAAGAAGTTGTCGTTGAAACAACTGTTGAACTAGAACTTGTCGAGCCATCAACTAAGCGAGTGAGAAGGCCAAAGGACTTCGAAAATGACTTTGTCACCTATCATGTGGAAGCAGATCAGCTTACTTATAATGAGGCGATGAAGACCAGTAACGATATTTTTTGGAAGGAGACGATAGACAATAAAATTAATTCAATCACCTCTAATAACATTTGGGTGTCGGTTGATCTTACTGAAGGAGCGAAATCCATCGGATGCAAATGGATCTTCAAGAAGAAGATGAGAGCAGATGGAACTATTGACAAGTTCAACGCTTGGCTGGTAGCCAAGGGGTTTCCTCAGAAGCAGGAGATCGACTACTTCGACATGTATGCTCAAGTAGCCTGGATGACCATCATTAGAATGTTAATTGCTCTCGCAGCAATACATAAGTTGGTAATACATCAGATGAATATAAAAATAGCTTTCCCGAATAGCGAGTTCACCGAAGAGATTTACATACAACAACTAGTGGGATTTTGTCACGACCCGTACCCTAGAGTAAGGGCACGAGACGTGGGTACGTCCAGCCTACGCCGCAGTGTCGGCGGTAGAACGATGTCCTAGGTCACAACATCTAATAATATATCTCTAAATAGTTTATACTCCCCGAATGGAGGTGACATAGCAGTAAAACTCAATCACAACTAAGGAAGAGATAGCACGATATGAAATAGAACTCAAGGAAATAAATAGATGAAAACTAGTCTAAGGTAATCCCAGCAATATCCAGCAGTACAAGGTCTCAGATACAGAATGAAAGAATATATATAACTCTGAACTCCAAATAAAGTCTAGCTAAAACATGCCTCAAGACTACAAAAGGAAGATGAGCCTAGCTAATCTAAACTAGGCAATCGGGGTGATATCCTCAGCTAGAGCTGGGTCCTCCTGAGGGTCCAGCTCGCAGGTGTCATCTAAGGCTGCCCCGTAGAAAATGTCCAGGCAAGCCTCCTCCTCGTCCTCTGTAATATTTTCAACAGGTCCAGTCAGGACAGGAGCGAGTACAGAACATCTCAACAGTTCATAGCAGGTTAGAAAATATAAACATGCAGTAAAGTAAGATACAAGTACTGAAAGAAGTGCAGTATGTAAACAGAGAAAGAGCTGTAACAGAATATCTACTATAATAGAGACTAACAGTGGCTAGTGAGTCAGAGTACAATATGGACATGTAAATGGCATAGAAGATTCAGATAAGACACTATGGAAGAGATTCTGATAAGATACTACTGGTGTATTATTCACATGTCCAATTCTACTCTCCCGTACCCCAATCAATACACAAGGATCTAAACAGGTTATGTTATTGTACATGATATCACGTGGGGGCCCATGAAATGGTGCACATGATAGTATACATGGGGGCTCCGTGAACATGAGAGTACAAGATTCACAGGAGTGTACATGTATAATGAAAGCACAGGAGTACATGATGAAAGTGAAATGCACATGACACAATGTACCCGATACTCCCGAGGGGGATAACATCGCATGTAGAGATCCATATAGTACCAATCCGTGTGACCATCGTGACAGTACAAGTAAAGTAATCTAATGCAAGAAATAATTATAAGCAGGATATGAAATGATCAGAGAATGTACTTGCCTGGTATCTGAGTGTCCAATATAAAAGTACTGTCCGAGGAGTGGTGTCTGGATCCTAATCAGAACAGCACAAGTCACAACAAGTCCAGAATAGTAAAATGAAGTCCTACTATGCTTTCTACATGATTCTAGGTCAATCTAGGCTAAAGTCAACTCTTGGTCAACTCTGGTCAACCCTAGAAGTCAAACTAGGTCAACCAAGTCTAATCAAGTCTAAACTAGTCTACCTATATCTAAAACCTATCACTCTTGGTATATATATATTGAAATCTAATCATACCCACCTATATATGAGATGCACATATATAGTTCACACAATTAATGTACATGATACTATGGGTATAACCAATACAACCTATACATCCAAGTAGGCATCCATACTAGATACCCAAAAGGCACACAACCCTACTATATATATATATATATATATATATATATATATATATATATATATATACACACATATAGCTCAACATTACATATATATATATATATATATATATATATATATATATATATATAGGCAAACATTTCATATTTATATATGTATACATATTACATACATAACTTAACTATATGAGACTAGGGAATTCATATACATATAGAGAGAGGACAGTGTGTGAGCACTGTGTGTGTAAAAACAGTGTACAGGAATAGAACAGTGAAGAGAGGGTGAGCCCAAGGCTGTGTGTGTGTGTGACAAGGGTGTGATGGTGTGAGAGGAAAACAGTGAAGAGACAACCAAGCCTCAAGCCCAACTCAAATAATACATGAAACAGTCCAAACAAATACTAATTAATCAACTACCCTTCCAGTTATCATCACCCATACACCAGTCCACAGTTCAATCAAATAGGAAACTGGAAACAACATTTCTAAACCAAGTTAATACAACATAGGTGAACAAGGGAAATGAATCAGTAAAGTGACAGTCAAAAAAAAGGAAAACTGGAACTCAGGTAATGGATACCCCATTCTCAGGTTTTACAGTGAGCATGTTATTTCAGAATGTAGGAAAAATAAAGGACGCATAGATTCTCAGGATTTGGGGGTGAACCTGTGTGTGTCAATGCAAAATGGGAAGAAAACCAATTCAGTTCACAGTTTTGAATCAAATCTCAGTTTTTATGTCCAAGTACAACCTTGGTTTCCATTTGCCAAACTCCAAGTTCAGCTAATGACAGTTAAGCATGTAACAACATTCATTTCAGTAAAAAAAGAATGTAAGGAACCCAATTCAGGATATTAAGAATGAAATTGAAACATTCAATTTATTTTGTATCAGTTAATACATTCGAGCCCCAACTCATAGTCCAAATTCTAATATATGGATCCAAAACCAATTCCAACAAGTAGATCAACCTATCATGAGCTAACGATTATGTGAGAAACATTAGACAGTTGAAAACATTAGATTAAATGGATAAAAATGGATTTGATAGTTGAAGAAAACTGAAATAAAGTGTCAGTGTATCAGAAATTCTACAGTTCAAACCAATTCGAGCCAAAACTCCATATTAAACCCAAACAAATATGTAACCCTATAATAACAGAGATTAAACATGATATTTAGAATATAATTAATCATTAAAACATTATTTAAAAATATTTAAAAATGATTAAACATCATAATACAATTTTAGAACACACACGCACACAGTGTGTCCCCGTGCACACGAAAATACATGTCCGACACGACACGAGATCATCTCAGATTTGGAGGGACTCGTGTCAGTCGTTGCCCCTTAGCCCACGCCAAGTGGCATGACCTGAGTCGCCGTGTCCATCGAGGAATCTATCCCGAGAGGCAGGACATGCTGCTTGTGCGCGCGCGCGCATGCACCCTCGTGTGCACGTGTCCTGAACGACACGATGCGACACAGGAACCACCTCAGTCAATCAAAAATGCATAAGCAACAGTAAAACTAATTTTCCTATTTAAAAACATCACATAAAGGAGGTCGAGATGCCCTTTGAGGTATTTCGACAAACACTAGTACTAGGGTTCTGATACGTGTCCAGAATGGACACAAAACTCACGAAACCCGACACAAAACCTATACTGATGCTTAGGGGACTCCTAGGTCTCCCTAATGATGAAGACAAAATGAAAATCCATGGAAAAATGGAGAGATTACCTATTCTTGAACTATGGTTGAAAAAGCCCCAAATGGAAAGATTTCCTCAAACCACCAAAATCTCACAAATTGTTTCCTTCCTGCAAACAATCAATACCAACAGCAAGAACAATGATATTAGGATCTAATGCAACTAGTTTGGGGGAAAAAAGGACCTAAAATAGATTTTATATGAATTTAGAAAGATAGGAACTCACCTCTTTCTTCTTGAAATATTTTTCCTAGAAAAAAGAGGCTAGCCCTAGAATTTATGAGGGATTATATAGTGGGGGAATCCCTAGGTTAGGCTAAGGTGGCCGGCCATGATGGGCTAGGTTAGGGTTTGAACTAGGTTGGCTAGTCCTATTAGGTTTAGTCACAAAATGACTTGTGAAATCACAAGCCATTTCTCAAACCATTTAATTCCTAATTCCTTAAGTCAATTTCTAATGAATCAAAAACCACCAACTTAAGTCATACTAGGTTAGACTAGAGTCACTTGACCTAACCAAGTCCAACTAACTAGGGTTAGTTCCTATGTTGGTCTACAAGGGTCAACACTAGTCAAAAATCAACCTAGTCCAAAAAAATTCTAAAATAATTCCTAAAAATTCCCATAAATTCTAATTAATTCTAATAAATTTAAAATACCCCAAAAATGTCAAAAATACCCTCACACTAAAAATGTGGTAGTGACAAATCTACCCTCCTTAAAAGAATTTTATCCTCGAAATTGAAAGGCGAAATACAACTGGTGAGAAGGATAGAAAGCATACCTCATGGTCCAAAAAGATAAGGGAAGCGCTCGCGCATCTCATCCTCCCGCTCCCAGGTAGACTCTCCTGGAGAATGATGCCTCCATGCGACGCGCACCAAGGGTATCACCTGGTTCCTCAGAACCTTCTCCCGTCGATCCAGAATCTCTACTGGCTGCTCTAGATAGCTGAGAGAAGGCCCAACCTCTATCTCTGAATAATCGAGCACATGGCTAGGGTCAGCCACGTACCGTCTCAACTGTGATACATGAAATACGTTGTAGACCCCCACTAGCACAGGCGGCAAGTCTGGCCTGTATGCAACGTCACCGACTCTCCCGCTGATAACGAAAGGGCTAATGAAGCACGGGCTAAGCTTTCCGCCTCTGCCGAAATGTATCGTACCACGAGTCGGAGATATCCTCAAGAAAACCTGGTCTCCGACCTAATCATAAACAAGGTCTCAATTAAAATAATAAACAAACATGATCAAAAATCACAAACAAATAAACCTAAATCTAATCCTACTCTAATCTGTACCTCAAACTCCAAGGGCCTCCGGTGGCTATCGGCCCAGTGCCGATGTCTGTTCTGCGCCATGCGAAGTCTGTCCCTGATGAGCTTCACCTTCTCGGCCGCATCAACAACCATCTCTGGCCTCAGTAAAGCTCGCTCACCAACATCATCCCAGGATAAGGGTGTACGGCACCTACGCCCGTACAGAGCCTCAAACGGTGATATCTCAATGCTGGCCTGAAAACTGTTGTTATAGGCAAACTCTACCAAATGAAGATGATCCTCCCAGGAACCTCCAAAGTCTAGGACGCACGTCCGCAGCATATCCTCAAGGGTCTGAATAGTCCGCTCTGACTGTCCGTCCGTCTGGGGGTGGTATGCAGTACTAAACTTGAGCTGAGTGCCCAAGCTGGTCTGCAGACTCCTCCAGAAATGGAAAGTAAAACGGCTATCCCGATCTGAGACGATGCTGACCGGAACTCCGTGGATCCTGACTATCTACCGCATATACATCTCTGCCAGCCTCTCTGTAGACGTACCCACCTTGAATGGCAAGAAGTGGACCGATTTGGTCAACCTGTCAACGATGACCCAAATCGTGTCTTTTCCTTCTGGTGTGCGCGGCAATCTTGATACGAAGTCCATAGTGATATGCTCCCATTTCTACTCGAGAATGGGCAGCGGCTGCAATAATCCACCGGGCCTCTGTCTCTTTGTCTTGACCTGCTGACAGACCAAACACCTAGCCACGAAGCGAGCCACCTCCCGCTTCATTTCTGACCACCAAACATGCTTCCGCAGATCTCGGTACATCTTGTTGGCACCCGGGTGTATAGAGTACTGAGATCTGTGGGCCTCCTGCATAACCTGCTCCTTGAGCTCTTCGCTGGGCACACATAATCTGGAACCGTGCCTCAAGGCACCATCCACCGCAAGAGAAAACTCGCCCTCAAGCAAACCTGCTCGAACCTGCTCCTGGAGACACCGTAGAGCAACGTCCTCAAACTGTGTCGACTTGATCCTCTCCACCAAGTCTGACTGAATCTGCATCCCCCATAGCTGCATCTGCACTCCGGGCACGATCACCTCAATCCCAAGGCTCTCCAAGTCGGCAAGCAAATATCGATCCATGGTCAAACACATGGCTGTTGGATACCTACTCAAGGCATCGGCAACCACGTTGGCCTTCCCTGGGTGATACTGAAGTAGGATATCAAAATCCTTCATCAACTCTAGCCATCTGCGCTGTCTCATGTTCAACTCCTTCTGAGTGAACACATACTTTAAGCTCTTGTGATCTGTGAAGATCTCCAACCTCTCACCATACAGATAATGCTTCTACAGCTTCAGAGCAAATATCGCTGCTGCCAGCTCCACGTCGTGGGTAGGGTAGTTCTTCTCATGGGGACGTAATTGCCTGGAAGCATAGGCAATCACCTTTCCATGCTGCTGCAAGATGCAACCCAGCCCCTTCCCTGAAGCAACACTATAAATAGTGAAACCACCTGATCCTGAAGGCAATGTCAGAATCGGAGCTGTCGTAAGCCGCTTCTTTAACTCATCAAAAGCTGCCTGACACTCCTCTGACCACACATACTCAGCATCCTTCCGGGTCAACCGTGTCAACGGCTCTGCAACCCGGGAGAAATCCTGCACGAATCTCCGATAGTATTCTGCCAGCCCCAGGAAACTCCTGATCTCTGCAACTGAAGTCGGCGCTGCCCATGCCTCAACTGCTACAATCTTTTTGGGATCAACTGAGATACCATCTCCAGTCACCACATGCCCCAAGAAGTCCACCCGATCCAAGAAGAACTCACACTTGGAGAGCTTCCCGTAAAGCTGCTCCTTCCTGAGAATCTCCAGCACTATCCTCAAATGCTCCTCGTGCTCCTCCTCAGTCTTAGAATATATCAAGATATCGTCAATAAACACCACCACAAACTGATCCAGATACTGGTGGAACACCTTGTTCATAAGGTTCATAAACACTGCTGGTGCATTGGTTAGCCCAAACGGCATAACCAAAAACTCGAACTGCTCGTACCGCATCCTGAATGCGGTCTTGGGAATATCCTCCCCCTTCACCTTCACCTGGTGATATCTCGACCTCAGATCAATCTTGGAAAATACCCGAGCTCTACTCAACTGGTCAAATAGATCGTCGATCCGCGGCAGTGGGTATTTATTCTTGGTCGTGAGGTTGTTGAGTGCCCTATAGTCAATACACCTGCGTACTGACCCATCCTTCTTCGGCACGAACAACACTGGTGCACCCTATGGCGACGAACTCGAGCGGATGAAGCCCTTGTCCTGTAGCTCATCCACCTGTTTTTTCAGCTCCACCAGCTCGCTGTTGTTCACCCGATAGACATGCTGAGAGATGGGCTCCACTCCTGGAACCAAGTCTATCAAGAACTCTATGTCTTTGTCTGGTGGCAGTCCCGACAACTCCTCTGGGAAAACATCCATATATTCTGCTATCAAGGGGTGTGGAATCGTCTGCTCCTCGACCGAGACTCCACAGAAGACTTCGCTGCTCTGCTCTGCCTGACGTCTGGAGTACTCGAACTCTGGCTCCTCCGGCTCTCTGAATAGAACTCTACCCCCTCTGCAATCAATGCTGGTATGGTACCTGCTCAACCAATCCATGCCTAGTACTATATCATAGTTCGACAATGGCATTACGAGCAGGCTCACCTCCAACTCACGGCCTCCCAAAACTACTCTCCGACCCTTACAAATATCACTCACGAGGATAATGCCACCCCCGGTCGTAATCTTGTAAGTCCTAGGCAACAATTCAGCTACGATACCGTGTCTAATCGTAAAAGATACTGATATGAAGCTATACGAAGCACCGGAATCGAATAAGGAAAAAGCAGGACTGGAGTCGAGAAGGATCAAACCTACAATCAGCTCTCCGATGACCTCCGCATCCTCTGCTGCCATGGCGAATCCTCGCCCATGTTGGCCTCCCATGGCCTGCTGCTGGTGCTGGACGAACCTCTGCTGATGCGTCTGCAGGGCTGGTCCTCTCTGCTGGCCTGCTGCTGCTCTGGCTCCTCCTCCCTGGGCTGCTCGTGCTATACGGCACTCCCTCATCTGGTGGTCTGCCGCTCCGTAAAGAAGGCACTTCCCGAGCCTCTTCCTGTACTCGTTCCATCCATGCCCTAGCTTCTTACAGAATGTGCAACTGACTGTCTGGTGCCTAGGTGCCTGATGCTGAAACTGCTGCTGGTGAACTGGCCTCTGCTGAATCGGCTGCGGCTGGAACTGCCTCTGCTGCTGATGCTGAAAGTAGGGCCTCTTGGCCTGGCCCCCGCTACTGCTGCCTCCAACTAGGTCTCTCTCCCTCTTGAGCCTAAGCTCAAGATCATCCTCTGCTAGCAAGGCTCCCGTCAAGATCTCCTCGAACGTAGCATCCCGGTTGCCCTTGGTCAAGGACTTGACCTCCTTGACTAGACCCTTCCGGAACCTCTGGGCCTTCGTCGTCTCGCTCAAACCCTCTACAAACCTGCCGAGACTGCCAAACTCTCTAGCATACTCCTCTACTGAGAGGCTCCCCTGGACCAAGCTCTCAAACTGCGACTCTAAGGCTCTGACTGCTGAATCTGGGAAGAACTTCTTCTTGAAGAAGCCCCTGAACTGCTCCCAAGTCTGCCCTGGTACCCCCACCCTGGGGTCTGACTGATACCAGGTGCGAGCAAGATCTCGCATCCGGCTAGCTGCGGCCTCGATCTGAAGGTCTGCTGGAATCCTGGCCAAGCGGAAGATCTTCTCTATATGCTCGATCCACTCATCGGCATATAGGATTCCCTTTGTCCCCAGAAAGTCTCTGGGGCTCATCTTCTAAAACTGCTCGATCCCCGGTGTCCTCGGCTGCTGCACCACTAGTCGAGTCGCGGCTGTCGTAACGGCCAACTCCATGCCTCTGTCCTGTCGAGCCTGCTGTCTGTCCATAAACTGCTGGAAATATGCGAACATCTGAGCTGCGTCCACGTATCCTGGAGGTGGCTGCCGGAAGGGATCCTCTGGAATGACCGGGTCCTACCTCCGAGTCGGTGGATGCATACCCCCTACTGCGGCTGCCGAGGTCTCCAAACGAGCTGAGGTGGCAGGAGCTGCAGTCCCCTGGCCTCGTCGTACTGGCTGAGAGGTAGCAGTCCCCTCTATAGCATCCTCATGAATGGCACGCTAAGATCTAGTCTCTACCATCCTGAAGATAGACAAACAAGAGTATCAATTTCTGAGAAAGAAGCAAAATAACAAAGGCGGACAATTATAATTCAAAGGATCAGCTGACAAAGAATTTAGATGGCAATAAAAGAAATTTTTCCTAAAGTGATTGAGTACCTTAAAATTAATGTCCTATATCCTACTGCAGGCTGTAGTGATACTCTAATTCGAATACCACTACACTTCTAGTCTAGACCTGCATGGACCACCACTAGAAACGTGTCACGACCCCCACCCTAGAGTAAGGGCACGAGACGTGGGTACGTCCAGCCTACGCCGCAGTGTCGGCGGTAGAACGCTGTTCTAGGTCACAACATCTAACAATATATCTCTAAACAGTTTATACTCCCCGAATGGGGGTGACATAGCAGTAAAACTCAATCACAACTAAGGAAGAGATAGCACGATATGAAATAGAACTCAAGGAAATAAATAGATGAAAAGTAGTCTAAGATAATCCCAGCAATATCCAGCAGTACAAGGTCTCAGATACAGAATGAAAGAATATATACAACTCTGAACTCCAAATAAAGTCTAGCTAAAACATGCCTCAAGACTACAAAAGGAAGATAAGCCTAACTAATCTAAACTAGGCAATCTGGATGATATCCTCAGCTAGAGCTGGGTCCTCCTGAGGGTCTAGCTCGCAGGTGTCATCTAAGGCCGCCCCGTAGAAAGTGTCCAGGCAAGCCTCCTCCTCGTCCTCTGTAATATTTTCAACAGGTCCAGTCAGGACAGGAGCGAGTACAGTACATCTCAACAGTTCATAGCAGGTTAGAAAATATAAACATACAGTAAAGTAAGATACAAGTACTGAAAGAAGTGCAGTATGTAAACAGAGAAAGAGCTATAACAGAATATCTACTATAATAGAGACTAACAGTGGCTAGTGAGTCAAAGTACAATATGGACATGTAAATGGCATAGGAGATTCTGATAAGACACTATGGAAGATATTCTGATAAGATACTACTGGTGTATTATTCACATGTCCAATTCTACTCCCCCGTACCCCAATCAATACACAAGGATCTAAACAGGTTATGTTATTGTACATGATATCACATGGGGGCCCATGAAAGGGTGCACATGATAGTATACATGGGGGCTCCGTGAACATGAGAGTACAAGATTCACAGGAGTGTACATGTATAATAAAAGCACAGGAGTACATGATAAAAGTGAAACGCACATGACACAATGTACCCGATGCTCCCGAGGAGGATAACATCGCATGTAGAGATCCATATAGTACCAATCCGTGTGACCATCGTGACAGTACAAGTAAAGTAATCTACTGCAGGAAATAATTCTAAACATGATATAAAATGATCAGAGAATGTACTCGCCTGGTATCTGAGTGTCCAATATGAAAGTACTGTCCGAGGAGTGGTGTCTGGCTACTAATCAGAACAGCACAAGTCACAACAAGTCCAGAATAGTAAAATGAAGTTCTACTATGCTTTCTACATGATTCTAGGTCAATCTAGGCCAAAGTCAACTCTTGGTCAACTCTGGTCAACCCTAGAAGTCAAACTAGGTCAACCAAGTCTAATCAAGTCTAAACTAGTCTACCTATATCTAAAACCTATCACTCTTGGTATATATATATTGAAATCTAATCATACCCACCTATATATGAGATACACATATATAGTTCACACAATTAATATACATGATACTATGGGTATAACCAATACAACCTATACATCCAAGTAGGCATCCATACTAGATACCCAAAAGGCACACAACCCTACTATATATATATATATATATATATATATATATATATAATACACACATAATATAATATAATGGATATAAAGATGGAGAAGAGGCAGAGGCTGCGGGCGGATGGCCCCCTCCTCGCCCCTCCGCCCGCCCCCACCGGGATCTGCTGGATCGGGTATCCGGTCGGCCTCCTCGGCCCGACGGCACCCCTGATCTACTTCGCCCCCCTGGGCGGACCCCTTCCCCCCGGTCGGACGGTCTCCGCCTGGACGGCTCCCCCATGGGGTTTCCCCTCCCTCCTCGCCGGCTGGCCGCCGTGCGGGCTCGACCCCTCCTTTCCCTCCCTCCTCCAGACTCCTCTTACTCGACGTCGCCGCCGTAGTCGACCCCGGCGCCACCGGCCCCCCAAGCCAGCAGCAGTCCCACCCGGCGCCGTTTCGGCTCCTGCTCCGCCGGTCGTCGACCCGCCGGGAGTTGCCTCGGCTCCTCCCGCCGCTCAGAGCCTTGCCCCGCCGGATGCGCCACCTTTCATCCAGGCCGGAGCCCCCCCTTCCCGGGCGCTTCCTTCCTCCCCGGCGCAACCCCCTATCGCCGCACCCCTATCTTGGCCGGCATCCCCTCCGTCTGCAGCGGTGCCGCCCTCGGCCGCGGACGCGTCCCTCTCCCTACAGTGGCCGTCCAGTGCCGGTGGGTTCGTCTCTGCCCCCGTCGCCCCCTTTCCACTCTCGTCGACGTCCCCCCCTTCTTCGGCGGACCTTCTCTCATGGGCGAAGGTGGCTAAGCAGCGGCCCCCCGTGCTGTGGCCAGCCACCTTCTCTCAGGCCCCCTCCCCGGCGCAGCTCACTGGTCCCCCGTCGGTGGTGTCGACGCCCATGCCCAACCCTCTCCCCTCTTCCGCCGACGGCTTGAGAAGATCCCTCCGCCTCGTGCAGGAGGAGACCCCCCGTCGCCGGTGGTAGGCCCGTCGCCTGCCGCCTGTGAGCCTTCCTCTCCAGGCGGGCATCCTTCCCCCCCCACTCGGTCTCCCCTTCCCCCCTTCAGCTCCTCCCCCTTCTCCGGGATCGGCCTACGCCGGCATTTTTCCGAGCGCCGCGCTGGCCTCTCCCGCGGCTTGCCCTCGCCTCCCCCCGAAGCCCCCGCTCCCCGCCGCAGTCTCCCTCGTCGGAGCCCTCGCTCCCCGTCGCCGGAGCTATCGCTTTCCCCGGTGGCACTCTGCGTCGGGATGCGCGCTATGGTCCCTCCGGCCTTCCAGCCCCCACTCGCCGCCCTCGGCGGCCGTCGGCTCCCCGTCTATCCCCGCCGGGTCGACCCCCCCTCCCCCTAGCTGCTTGGCCCGTCGCCGGAGCCCCTGGCCCGGCGCCCCCTCGGGCCTCCCCTACCTCCGGGCCGCGCGCCCACCTCCGGCCTCCCCTTCCTCCGGGCCGTACGCCCACCTTGGGTCGCGTGCCCCCTCGCGCCGTGCGCAGACTGGGGCAGTGCGCTCCCTCCATTGGGCAGCACAACTGTCCCCCCCCTCGGGACCGATGCCACCCTTTCGATTTTCGGTCTTTGACTTTTTCTAATCAGTTTGACTTTTTCAAATCAGTTTGCCAAAAAAAAAATAAAAAATTCTACCAGCGCCCACATCGGGCAGTGACCCGCCTGCTTCGGGCAGGGTGCACCTAGGGCCTCGTGCCCACATCGTTCTACATGTGGTTTTTAGACCAATATTATTTCTTGTTTTGCTTTGTATCTGCCATTAGGGCCCTTTAGTCTTTGGCCCAGTACCTGTAATGCTCTTCATGAGCCTCTTTTTAGCTTTCAATAAAATCCTTTTTCGTTAATATATATATATATATATATATATATATATATATATTTTTTTTTTATATATATATATATATATATATATATACATATATATATATATATATATACATATACATATATATATATATACATATATATAAAAAATATATATATATATATATATATATATATATATATATATATATATATATATACATATATATATATATATATATATATATACATATATATATATATACATATAGCTCAATATTACATATATATATATAGGCAAACATTTCATATTTTATATATGTATACATATTACATACATAACTTAACTATATGAGACTAGGGAATTCATATACATATAGAGAGAGGACAGTGTGTGAGCACTGTGTGTGTAAAAACAGTGTACAGAATAGAACAGTGAAGAGAGGGTGAGCCCAAGGCTGTGTGTGTGTGTGACAAGGGTGTGATGGTGTGAGAGGAAAACAGTGAAGAGACAACCAAGCCTCAAGCCCAACTCAAATAATACATGAAACAGTCCAAACGAATACTAATTAATCAACTACCCTTCCAGTTATCATCACCACCAGTCCACAGTTCAATCAAATAGGAAACTGAAAACAACATTTCTAAACCAAGTTAATACAACATAGGTGAACAAGGGAAATGAATCAGTAAAGTGACAGTCCAAAAAAAGAAAAACTAGAACTCAGGTAATGGATACCCCATTCTCAGGTTTTACAGTGAGCATGTTATTTCAGAATGTAGGAAAAATAAAGGATGCATAGATTCTCAGGATTTGGGGGTGAACCTGTGTGTGTCAATGCAAAATGGGAAGAAAACCAATTCAGTTCACAGTTTTAAATCAAATCTCAGTTTTTATGTCCAAGTACAACCTTGATTTCCATTTGCCAAACTCCAAGTTCAGCTAATGACAGTTAAGCATGTAACAACATTCATTTCAGTAAAAAAAGAATGTAAGGAACCCAATTTAGGATATTAAGAATGAAATTGAAACATTCAATTTATTTTGTATCAGTTAATACATTCGAGCCCCAACTCATAGTCCAACTTCTAATATATGGATCCAAAACCTATTCCAACAAGTAGATCAACCTATCATGAGCTAACAATTATGTGAGAAACATTAGACAGTTGAAAACAATAGATTAAATAGATAAAAATGGATTTGACAGTTGAAGAAAACTGAAATAAAGTGTCAGTGTATCAGAAATTCTATAGTTCAAACCAATTCGAGCCAAAACTCCACATTAAACCCAAACAAATATGTAACCCTATAATAACAGAGATTAAACATGATATTTAGAATCTAATTAATCATTAAAACATCATTTAAAAACATTTAAAAATTATTAAACATCAGAATACAATTTCAGAACACACACGCACACTATGTCCCCGTGCACACGGAAATACGTGTCCGACACGACACAAGAGCATCTCAGATTTGGAGGGACTCGTGTCAGTCGTTGCCCCTTCACCCACGCCAAGTGGCATGACCTGAGTTGTCGTGTCCATCGAGGAATCTACCCCGAGAGGCAGGATACGCTGCCTATGCACGCGCACGCATGCACCCTCGTGTGCACGTGTCCTGAACGACACAACGCGACACAGGAACCACCTCAGTCGATCAAAAATGCATAAGCAACAGTAAAACTAATTTTCCTTTTTAAAATATCACATAAAGGAGGTCAAGATGCCCTTTGAGGCATTTCTGTTTGCCATTAAAATTGTTTGATTGAAAACTTTAATACAAACAGAACAGTGTTGTAGGACTTAGATGTAGTCTTAGGAGTACACTTTTGTTTAAGCTGGGTCCTTAGTGCCAATGGAGCGAGTGGTAATGCGTTAACTCCGTTGACGGGCTGACGACGGTTATCGGTTCTCTGAAGGTGTGGATTGCTCTGGGTGCTGGAGCTTGCTGAGAGGAGGAAGACGTTGAGTGTCTGTATCTGCCTCTCTGATGATTCCTTGTATGTTCGTTGTGGATTCTCTCTGTGTGTGAAGGAGATGATCCTTTTATTTATAGTTTTGTAGGCTGGCTGTTCATGCGCGCATGTGGGATGCGCCGGTGTGGGGACGCCACATGGAGGTTGCTGATGGAGGTGCGTAGATGATGCACCCTGATTGAGGGGGAGAACTCTTCATACTGCTGTTGTGAGCCAGCACGTAGCAGAGAAAAAGATCTTTCTGTTGCTGAAATCTTGGACGAGTTGAGTCAAAGGACACGTGTCATCGACCCATGGCTCGAAGATCTCGAATTTGGTGGGGGGAAGTAATCTGGTGAGCTGCGCCTTGATTGGGCGCAGGAGGAGGCTGCGGCTCATAACCTTTAGGGGTTACAAACCGTTTAGAGTGCATGGCTTTTGAGACGCATGCAGGCGACTTTCCTTCTGTCTTTCGGGATCAGAGATCAGTCTGGGGCGTATGGCTTTTGAAGCGCATGCAAAGCTTCAACTGGAGACTCTTCTTCTGTCTTTAGGGATCAGTGAAGGGTCTGAGGTGCACGGCTTTTGAGGCGCATGCTGGTTTGGACGCATGGCCGTAGAGGCGTATGTTGGTTTGGACGCATGGCCGTAGAGGCGCATGGCGATTTGGATGCATGGCCGTAGAGGCGCATGCGGATGGCCACGTGGCAGTAGCCGTCGGAATAGAGTCATGATGATGCTGACGTTGCCGACGCTTCGTTCTTTGAAAAAGCTGTCAACTGTTCAGACTTTGGGAAGCGTGCTGCCAACTCTGGTGTCAGTTCAGTATTTAATATTTGTGACATTCGATGGACAGCTGAGTCGGCACATTGGTTGGTGTTCTACTCGGTATGGAGATGTGAGGGGGCGCATCCTCTGTGATACGTCGGGTACTGTAGGGCGCGTCTGTGTGATGCGCTTGATGCTGGAGGGCGCGTCCATGTGATGCACTGTTTGGCTGGCGCATCCGATATGTCCTTTAATGATGCGGCTGTCTCACTCCTCGAGTGCTAAAAATAGCCGTTTGGCTGAATTCGAGGCGTCCGGTTCATCCATTTAATGCAAATTCATTGTACAGAATTCGGAGAGTCATCCACTTGGCGCATGGGTTTGATTTGCCCGGTCTATAAATAGTGGCATGGAGAGAAGGTTTGTTCCTCGTTCCCTCACGTACTTCCAATATGAACTTGGATATGCGGGTGCATTCTGTTGACGGAGTGCTCCCGAGGGTGAAGATGAGACGTCGTGTTGTCTTCGATGCACTTGAAGGTGACTGTTACATCCAAAAGACGGAGTCGAGGGCTTCTGAGGCAGGCGGAAGGTGCCTGTTGCATCCAAAGATAGGGATGTTCGGGCCTCGTCTCCGTTGTTCCGGGAGAGCCGTAGATCGGAATGGCGGTGCTAGGCTCTCTCTTTCTTCAAAGTGGGTACCGCCCACTTTGATTGTGTTGAAAGCTCCTTGTGCCATGATTTCGATCACGGTCTTCCTTGGTCTTTGGAGGCTCTTTCGAAGCCTCCCCTGGCCACAGCTTTGCCGTGCTCTTCTCTTCCTTGGTTTCAGCCAGAGGGTTAAATGCTTTGTGTAATCGAAGCACTTATCAGGTGACCCTGGCTGGAAGAGCAGCACATAACTGGGCTCTGCTCGGCCAGGTGAGCCTGGTTGGAAGAGTACTACTGAAGGGATGCACATAACTGAGCTGGATGCACATAACTGAGCTGCTGAAGAGATGGTGGAATGCGCCTGGCTGGAGGCGCATGGCATTTGCTGTGCCTAACTGACAGCGCATGGTGGCTGCTGCGCTTATCTGGAGGCGCATGGTGGCCGCTGCGCCTATCTGGAGGCGCATGGTGGCCGCTGGCTGTAGATCTAGGATCTTTCTTTTGTAGAAATTCTCCTTTGTACAACCTTTTCTAGCCATGTAATAGACTTTTATAAATAAAAAGTCCTTCTTCGAATGGCTTATTTGATTTTGCTGTCTGAGTTCTGGCGCATATAGTGCCTGGCGCATGGGCTTTCTGGCTGTGAAATTCCATGCTTCTACATGACCCCCTTCAAAGTTTTCAAAACTTTTGAATAAGTTTTGGAATACTTTGAATAAGAAGCATGGAGGTCAGGGCGCATGATTGTTGGGCGCATGTTTGTTTGGGCGCATGCTCCTTCCAGTTGATGATGATGACGCCTTGGTAACCCAAAAGATTAATGATGATCTTTTGGTTGTATTTGCTGTTATCTCCTCACGGAATCCGAAGCGACGGCTGAGATTACACGTCATCGGTTTACGCGTGCGACCATGCCCTTATAAATAGGTGAGGGTTGGAGATTCCGGTATCCCCGGATTATGTCAGGAGGGAAACTGAGGGTGCAGCAGCTTCCGAGACGGCAAAGGCCACAACGGAAGCTTCAAGTGCCGAAGGTTTAACAAGCACGCCGTTTTCTGGTGGTGAAGAAGAATGGAGTTCGTCGTCTTCCGATGACGTTACTCCAGAGCTGCAAGAGCCTGTTGCGGAGGCAACAGAAGTAGTTGAGACAGAGGAGAGGGTTGAATCCCCTCTTTATCATGATGAGGGGAGGTCGACTGTATCATTGCCGAGTCCTACCCCGGCTTCAATCGTGGAAGTTGAGGCGGCTACCGCTCAGGAGGTAGCGACAGATTCTGTCCCTGTCGATGATGAGACCCGTCTTCCGGTCGCGATCGCTGAGACGGGTCAAGAGACAAGTGATGATCTCCCTTTTCTTCCAAGGGAGGGACCAACTGTTGATAGGACGTTGGGGGTAGAAGAGGTGGCCGTTGACATCGGTGGTTCCTCCGGGCTTGAGAAGGATAAGGGTGTAGAACCCTCTGTCGCTCCTTCTACTTGGGGGACCATCTCGACGCCTATGCCGGCCCCTTCTGTTGCTTCGGCTCCTCGGGCTAGCAGTCCAGCCCCTATTGATGAAGAGCCCATTGATGCCGAGGTTCAAGCCTCGCTGATTGAGGTTGGCGGATCTTCTTCCGGTCCGTAAACTATAGTAGCTCCTCTAACTCCTGCGATGACGTCGCAGGTCCTGGCGGATGCAGACGAGTATGTGAAATTCCTCGTCGAGGGGGTATACAAAATGCTGCAGAAGGGTGTATCTGCTGTGATGGATGCCAACAGGAGTTTTGCGACTGCAAAAGCTTTGGCAATGCCCTGCATCGAGCTGATTCGTATTCACCAAGGCCACGACCACATGGCCGAAATTCTGGAGGCTTCAGTGATTGAGCTGGATGAGCGGCTCGCGAAACTTCAACGCATCCAGCGAAATGATCTCTCTATCTTGATAGATGCGGAGAAGGGGAAGCTGATTGCCGAGATCGAGTCTTCATACCAGGCCACCGTGGGCGTTTGGGAGCGTGAGGTGGCTGAGACTGAGGCTGCGGTAGAGCAGTTGTCTCAGTCCATGAAGACGACGGTAGAAACTCGAGCTGCATTGGAAGCTAATATCGCGGATATCGACACCCAGCTGCGCCACCTTGAAGACCAACGGGCCCGACTCCAGTTAGAGGTCGAGCGTGTCCGAGCTGAACAAACAACATTCAAGAAGGATGAAGCGACTTTTACTCAGCGGACTCTTGTCTTGGCGCAGCAACGACAACAGCTTGATGAGAAGCATGCAAGTGATACTTCCGCTGGGGCCATTGAATTGATGCGCTAAGAAGCAGAGCGACGAGTCCTGGCGACGGTGGAGGCCTGCGCAGTCGACTTAAAGCTTCGAGTCAGGGAGCTCTCAGCCCATCCTGGGGAGATTCAGGGACCATAGCTTTTCCCTTTTTCTTTTGTGTTCTTTTGTAACCCTTACTGGGGGATGATGTAGCTTCTTGTACTCCTTTTTTCAGAAGAATAAAGTAGTCTACAACCTTTTTTGTGACGTGTTCATCTTTTGTTGTTATGAACTTGATGATTTGTGTGGACCTATTATCTTTTGTGCACCTTGGTTTTCAGGTACAGATAATAAGTTTGAAGGAACCATTATGTTTGCTCAGAGGTAATGTGGACATGGCAATCATTGGGTTCGAAATGATAGAATCTCCCTACTCAGAGGTATTATGGACGTGGTAGGAATGATCTTGGGGGATACGCTGAACAACTCAGAGGTTATATGGACGTAGAAGTTCTGCGATCAATGTACAATAACGTAGTGGTTGTTTGTACAAGATGTTTACTCAGAGGTAATATGGATGTGGTAAACATGAAGGGTAGCGTAGGCTTACGAAGTGTAAGATTCTGCTTTGTAGGGTGTAGAGAGACAACTCAGAGGTAAGATGGACGTGGTTATCTTTCTACTGGAAGATGCCACGGAACAGCTGGGTTCCGGAAGCGTATGAGTTTGTGGAAAGAGGTTGTTTGGGGAAGTACATGTCTGGAGGATGTCAAGAATAGTACTTCTTTAGGAACTTGCCATTGATGGGCATCATGAACAAGTCCCCATTGGGTTTGGCGAGGCGGTAAGCACCGTTTGAGTATACCGTCTCTATGATGAAAGGTCCTTCCCACTTGGGCTCGAACTTTCCTGGTGTCTTGTGGGTCAACACCATTGGTCTTCTGACTGCTAAAATCAGGTCGCCAACTTGGAAAGTCCTCTGTTTGACCTTCTTGTTGAAAGCCTGTGATATACGGGCTTGGTAGAGCTCGATGCATTGTTGAGCTAGGAGACGCTTTTCGTCAAGTGCCTCCAGTTCCCGCAGACGACGACGTTGATTGTCCTCTTCTGTGAGTTTGTTTGTGATTGCTACGCGGAGCGAAGGTATCTGTATCTCGAGAGGCAGTACCGCTTCGCTCCCGTAGACCAGGGAGAATGGAGTGTTGCCTGTTGGGGTCCATACCGTTGTGCGGTAGGCCCAAAGGCATTCGCCAAGCTTTTCGTCCCAGTCGCGTTTGTTGGATAACACGACCTTTTTGAGCAGCCTAACGATAGTTTTGTTGAATGCCTCAGCCAATTCGTTTGCTGCCGGATTGTAGGCGGTTGAGGCCACGTTCTGAATGCGATTTTTGTCACAGAACCTGCTAAAAATGTGGCTGATAAACTGGGGCCATTGTCATGGATGATCCGCCGGGGTACTCCGAAACGGTAAATGACATGGTGTTTGATAAAGCTGACCACCCTGGAGCTTTTTACTTCTGCCAGTGGAACTGCTTCCGCCCATTTGGAGAAGTAGTCGGTGATGGCCAGGATGAAACGGTGTCCTCTCGATGAAGGAAGGGTGATTGGCCCTACAATGTCCATGCCCCAGGCTTCGAAGGGCCAGGAGGCGACTGTAGGATGTAGCGGCTCCGATGGTGTATGTATGAAGTCTGCATGAAGTTGGCACGTGTGGCACTTCTTAGCATATTCAACAGCGTCGGCGGCCATGGTTGGCCAGTAGTAGCCCATACGTCGCAGTCGATCTTGCTACTTAGGACCGGGTTGATGAGCTCCACAAGTTCCGTCATGAGTTTCTTGAAGAGCTTCGGCTGCTTCTTCGTTGGACAGGCATCGAAGGAGGAGCCCATCGAAGGAGCGTCGGTACAGCATTTTGGTAGCTGTATCGTAGTAGAATCGAAGAGAGCGTCTCCTGACTGAGACGACTTCCTTCGGGTCCTCTGGAAGGATTCCGTAGACAGCGAAGTCGATGAACGGGAACCTCCAGTCTCGGACATTAACACCAGTATTTGTCGGCATGGCGTGAGCCACCTGCAAGCATAGGTTATTTCTGGGACAAATCAGGTCTCGGCCAGTCACCGTGACATAGTGTTGAGTCCCAAGGGGCGCTGCCAATGAGGCTGCGAGGCCAGCCAGAGCATCGGCCTCCAAGTTTTATAAACGGAGGACATGTTCGATGAAGAACCCGGTGAAGGTTGAAATAATGTTCAACGCGACTTCATGATAAGGGATTAAATCTTCATGGCGAACCTCGTATTGTCCTCGAACCTGGTTTACGACGAGTTTTGAGTCGCCGTAGGCTTCCAGATGGTCGACCCCCAGCTGTTGTGCGAGCTGGAGTCCCATGACGAGTGCGTTGTACTCGGCAACGTTGTTGGAGCACGGCTTCGAAAGAGAGTACGTACGCTGGATGACCAGCTGATCGGAGGAGACTAAGACTACCCCCACTCCTACGATGATTTGGCCTTTGGAGCCTGTTCTCGAAGCGCCATCGAAGAACATCCGCCAAACGGAGCTTCCTTCGGTGACGTTGGATTCTTGGACCTCATCCGGGATATCTTCATAGAGTTTTGAGGATTCTGGGATGGGGTGTGCAGCTAAAAAGTCAGCCAGAGCTTGACCCTTGACAGCCTTTTGCGGAACAAACACCATGTTATACGGTGTTAGCAGGATTGCCCATGTAGCCAGCCGGGAGTTCAATGATCCTGGCTTTGTCATGAGGACTCTGAGCAGATTGACTCAGGAAATGACATGAATTGTCTGACCCGAGACATAATGACGAGTCTTCTGGATGGCAAACACCAAAGCCAAGCACTCCTTTTCGACGGGGTTGTACCGGTGTTCGGCCCCGATGAGTGTTCGACTGAGGTAGTAGATTGCTTGCTCGAAGCCTGTATCGCTGTTTTGAGCCAGCAGAGCGCCAAGAGAATGATCCATGGCACGGACGTAGAGGAGAAATGGTTTGCCGGTGACTGGCGCTACCAGGACTGGTGGGCTTGTTAAGTAAGCCTTGATGTCGTCGAAAGCCTTTTGGCACTCCTCTGTCCAGACGTAAGAGACTCCCTTCTTCATGAGCTGAGTAAAGGGTTGACATATACCGGAGAGATTTGCTATGAACCTCCGGATATATGCCAGACGTCCCTGTAGGCCCCGAAGTTCTCGAAGGTTCTTCGGAGGGTCCATGTTGAGGATGGCTTTGGTCTTCTCAGGATCAACATGAATACCTTTCGCTGTGATGACAAAGCCCAAGAATTTGCTGCTAGAAACCTCCAGAAAGGATTTAGCAGGGTTCATTTTGAGTTGATGTGCCTGCATGAGATCGAAGACCGTCTTCAGGTCCTGTAGGTGATCTTCTTTGAGGCGGCTCTTGACTGCGATGTCGTCAACATAGCATTCGACTGTTTTACGAAGATATTGACGGAAGATGGTGCTCATAGCTCGCTGGTATATCGCACCGGCATTCTTCAAGCCGAAGGGCATTACTGTGTAGCAGAAAACACCCTTTGGAGTCCTGAATGACGTGTGTTTTGCGTCATCGGGGAACATCTTGACTTGATTATAGCCTGAATACCCGTCCATGAAGGACATGTGCTCAAAGCCACATGTGTTGTCGATCATCACATCAGTGATTGGAAGCGGGAATTCGTCCTTCGGGCAAGCAGAGTTGAGATCCCTGAAGTCGATACAGACTCGTATCTTCCCGTTCTTCTTGGTGACAGGGACGACGTTGGCTACCCAATCCGGGTGTTGTTCCTCACGGATGAAGCCGCTGGTCAAGAGTTTGTCTACCTCCTGATCGATGGCATTCATGATGTCTGGACGGAAGCGTCGCTGTTATTGTTTGATAGGTTTGGCATCAGGTAAGATGTTTAACCTATGCATTGCGATCTGTGGGTCGAGTCCCGGCATGTCTTCATATCTCCAGGCGAAGACGTCGATATACTCTTTAGCCAGTTGGATTAAAGATTCTCGATCTTCTCCTTCTAGGCTTTTACTGATGAAGATGGGTTTGGAAGAAGACCCATCCCCGAGGTCGATCTGCTCGACTTCGTCTTCGGTGGGAGGTTCGCGTAACTCAAAACGAGATTCCTATTGTTCTCCTAGACGTTGGGCCCAGGGTTCTTCTTCGAAGGGTTCTGGCGCTTGGTCTTCGCCTTCATCTTTTTGAGGTTGTGCTGACGTCATGTTAGCTGACAGCACTTTCCTGAAGACTGATTCGATACTGGTATCGGAATCCCAAGTCGATGCTTCGGACGAGTAGGAATGTTCTACGTCTTCTGCATCTGAACTCCCTGGGGTTGATGGTGGCGTGACATAGCCTAACCCCCGTCGAGTCCGATTATAGTAGTCCTGTGGCTTTCCATTGGGCATCGAAAGCCGGACAGGGAGATGCCGACCCTTGCCGTAGTTTAAGCCTTTGTTGCTTTTCAGGTTGTAGCCCATCTTTTGGATGATGTGCTTTGCCGTATCTATGTACCGATAGACTTGTACTCTGCCAGTATCAGGTTTGGGCTCGATTGACGGGAGGTTCTGATGACGCTCGACTTTGCCCGAGATGATGGTGCCTTCGTCTCGGCTCCGTGGAGGGACTATGAAGACTCCTTGAGACGGGACTACTCGATTATGATGGACGGTCATTATTTGTGTTTGCAACGACCGTAGAGCATTATCTAATGTATATATGGCATTCCAGTGTGGAAGACAAGAATAATAAAAAGACACTCTATTATTGATAAAATACAAGATCTTATCCCGTGGGATTACATTGTCAAAGGAGGGTGCCTCTACGTCAGCCGAGATATATTCACCAAGCTCCTCGTCTGTAAGAACTGGGGGCGGACTAGGAGAGTCCACCACAGCTTTGATTCCGGGGTCTGAGAGGGTTATATGAGCCTTCTCTGACACCTTGGATGACTGCGGCGGGTTGTCGTTGAGACGCACTTTGAGAGGCGCCTCCGGTGAGTGCTGCCTTCCCTTGTAATTTTGTCACCAGGGGAGCCGATGTTTGAGGTGGCTTTCCCTTGAGGTGTATCTTCAGGGGTGCTTCGCGAGCCGGTGCTTTCCCTGATAGCTTGATGCTCATTGGAGGCGCCTTCTGGGGTGGTTTCCCCTTCAGTCAGATTTTCAAGGGGGCGTCAGGAGTCGTCTCAGGCTCCATGTCCGGCTCTGTTGCCGTCTCTGCCTCATCATCAGCGTCGTTGGCTTCCTCCTAGTCAATGGGTTTGTACAAGTCGGAATCGGTGAAGTAGGCTTCAATCCCCTTGAAAGGATCGATGTCTGCAAACTCCGTCCGGATGACGCCATTAGTGGATACATACTTCATGCACTGGTGGAGCATGGAGGGCACCACCATGTACTCGTGTAGCCATGGTCGACCGAGCAGGATGTTGTAGTTGACCTCGGCATCTACCACATAACAAGTTACCTCAGTTTTGAGGCTGCCAATGTGGCACTTCAGTCGGATCTTGCCCAGTGGCTCGCTCTTGCTAGCATTAAAGCCACTGATGGTTGTATTGGAGGGCGCCAGCCGGTACATCGGGATCCCCAGCTTAGATAGCAGCGCCTTCGGGATGATGCTTAGGGAAGACCCAGGATCGATCTGAATCCGGCTCACCTTGACCGAGCCAATGTATCCTGTGTAATACAGCGGTCGGTTATGTCGGTGATACTTGAGCAGCATGTCTTGTTGGGTGAAAGTTATGTTTGGGATAACTTCATCCGCATAATGACAGTACGCACAAGTAGTTGGGAGGTCTTCAGGCTGCTTGACCCGACTGAGAAAGGATTCAGCGTCCTTCAGAGCTTCGCAGAGAGCTTCTCGGGAGTCTTTAGAAAGACGCAGGAGCTCGAACAAAGACAGGCGTGCAGGTGTACTGGCTAGTTGTGCCAGAATGTCGAAGTTGTGAGGCTTGGACAGCCCCGAAGCATTCTCCTTCCGTAGAGGTCTGTCAAAACGGGCCTCCACCTGCTTCTGCTTATTGGCTGCTGAGGGCTTAGATGGACCCTCCTCAGGGATGGTGCTAGGAGGCACCACCTCGGCGGCGGCTTCGCCGGACTGGGAGTTCTGTTGTGCACGTGTTTGCACTGGAAGCGCCTCTTCTGTTGAAGAAGAGACGGTGCGGCAAGACTTGATCTTCCTGCCTTTTGATTTGGAGGTAGGGCGTACCTCCGATTGAGTCACCTCGGAGACGAGGTCGGGGTGAACCCAGAGGACCTCTCCTCGAGATGTGGTGAGCGGGGTGAGTCCACTCACATTGTCACGGGTAGGTGGTAAGTTTACCACCTCCATTGTCGCCTTAGGGATGGGGACGACGCCATCTTGTGTGGTAGTTGGCGGCAAGGTGCCGAACTGAAGCAAAACCACATTGGCTGACACCGTCTTGTCTTCGTAGTCGACAGAGATTACATCCGTATTGATCATACGCTGGATGTAATTCTTGAGGACGTAACAGTCCTTGGTCGGATGTCCGACAAACCGATGGTAGTGACAGTACCTCGGGTTGTCCACTTTTTCGACTTCATCGGGCCGTTTTGGGTCCGGTAGCTTGATCTTGTCATCCTGCTTCAGTATCTCAAAAAGTTGCAGGGTATCGTCATCATTGAATGAATAAACCTCCTTGGGTCTCGGTGCCAGTGGAGGTTTCTGAGTAGGCGCAGATGCGCCTTTCGAGGCATTAACAGTCAATGCCTGTTTCCCCTTTGCTTCTCGTCCGAAGCTGTTAGCTGCGGACTTTTTCCCCTTATCGTCAAAGGCGGGGAAGCTGACACCCAGAAGACGTGCATTGGCCGCCTTCTTTTCTGCAGCTTCAGCTTCGATGATCAGGGAGCTCCAGTTAGGAGGTGGAGTAGAGTTGAGCCAGAGCTTCACTGCAGGCAACATGTTCATACTGCAAGCGGAGAGGAGCGCATGTTCTGGCATGCCTGGAGGTAGCCTGAAGCAGGCCTGTCGGAAGCGTTCGATGAACACCCGAACCGTTTCCTTTTCCTTCTGGCGTATCTCTGTGAGAGACGCCATCGTCATGTCTTTTCCGCCGTCATAGAAGCGGTCGAGGAAGAGGCGCGTCAGGTCGTCGAAGGACGATATGGAATTGTCGGGGAGACTGCAGTACCAGTCATACGCCACCCCTTTCAGGGCCCCGACAAAGATACTGGTGAGGAGCGCGTCCTCCTTTGGAAGATGCCCTGTCTGTGACTGGAAGTACGTCAGGTACCATCGCGGAGAGTCCTTTCCGTCGTATGGGGTGAGTGTTTGTGGTTTATACTTTGGGGGATAAACCACCTTGTTCCACTCGAGGGGATAAGGCTGGGGAATGCCCATCTTCTGGCGTTCCTCTTGCCTGTTCTTGGACTCGAAGCGCTCCCGCAGGTCTTTGATCATTTCGACCACATCCTTCGTAGAGCTAGGAGTTGGGGAAGGAGGTACCATCTGGATTGGAGCGTTTGAGGGCTCCGAGGTCCGAGGTGCTTCTGTATCCGAAGGCGCCCGTTGGAGGGGCACACTCGACTCCCCATTAGTTCTTGGGTCAGGACCAGTTGAAGGTGTCCTGATCAAGGCCGACCGCATCTCAAACACTGCTTGAGTCAGTGCTTGCATAGAGGCAGAGAGGGTTTTGAGTCCTCCCTCTAATGAGTCTATGCGCTGGACTATGTTCTGTGACGGCGCATCAGACTCAACATCATCCCCAGCCATGTATACTGTCCTGACACGGCCAAGAGTGGATGGATGGGTTGAGGCTTCGCTTTCGACCTCACTCTCATGCGGGGGAGTTACTTCTCCTGGTGTTTGGACACCCCCAGCCACATTCTGGAGTTCATCTTCAATAGGCGCATCTGCAAGGGTCTGATTGCCCTCAGCTCCGTCTTGAAGGACCTCTTCGTTTCCAGAACTACCCCGGGCGGTGTCCTGGAGGACATCCTCATTTTGAGGGGCTTCAGGAAGACTAGCCTCACCTTGATGATGAAGATCCGCCGCAGCTGTGCTTTGGACATCTTCGTCTTCGGAAGAAGGCTCGACAAGGATCTGGCTACCCCCAGCTTCCTCCAAGAACTTCTTCCTCGACCGAGTGCCTTCAAACACTCTAGAGGTCGAGACAGCTGCCTTGGTTTTCCTCAGCTGGTTTTTGGATGAGGACGAGGAATTGGCAGTCGGCTTCCGGATTGACGAGGAGTTGGAGATCACGTTGCATGAAGCAACCTTTGGTTCCTCTTCTGTTGGCACCTTCGTCCCAAGGCGACATCGGAAAGGTGTCGATGATTGCAGCCGTTGGAAGACCGACTGTCTTGGTGGAGCTGCCGCTTTGCAACAGCAGTTGATGGTGACCACCGCACAAGTATGCCCCGTGAGAGGCGTATCGTGCTTGTTGGTCGAATCTCCTGACCGGCGCTTGTGAGTGATCACGTTGCGCAGGTCATTGGAGGAGAGTGGTGCCTTCACACCCCTTCAGACGTATGGCAAGGCCAAACGCCGGGGTGGTCAGGTGAGTGCTGCGCCCCCTGATCTAATACCAAGAAGGCATCACGATCAGTAGTGGGGGAACCACAACATTTGAAGTGACTTGAACGAACCTCAAACGCACAACCAGAGGAGGCGCGGGAGTTCAAGACCACCGAGTTTGCCTTACTCGACTTGGTTGTGCACGCAGTAGATGCGCCCAAGCGAGATGAGGACTTTGAAGGTCGACTCGTTGTTGGTACAGGAGCACCTGAGTCAACCCTGTACAGCTTGCCATCGGCAGCGCGCGTGATTGTAAGCGCGTGCCTCTGGCCTGCTGCTGGCATAGCACTTTTATGGCGCATGGCCCGTGCCGCCTTGGATTTCTTCGTACTAGCCCGCTGGGGCGCATAGTACTCAGCATCCAACTTCTCCTCGCCGTTACAGTGAGTGAGTATGTCAAAGACAGAGGCTTTTTGTGGCGCATCAGAGGTGATGTGCGGGGCATTGGCTGCACCCCTTCTCCGTCGACGCATCTTCCTCGCCTGAGAGGGAGATAGCTGGGGAACGTGGTCGGCCGCACGCTTCCCCAAGAGATGCGTCGCATCGGCGGGCGCACCTTAGTTGCTGAGAACGTCAGCAGGAAGGGAAGGCTGGATTGCTGCATCCCCTTCAGTGGTGGTGCCCGAGGTGTCGACCTTGCGCACCCAGGCCGTGCGGATCTTCTTCGGCTTTGGCAGCCGCTTCGAAGGACTCGCACTTCCTTCAGAAATGAACTCCTCGTACGCCTGTTGATTGAGGCGCACGACCAGCGTCTTGTGGGAGGAGCCCACCTTCACGTCGTCGGCCTGTGACACGACTTTCTCGGAAGAGGAGAAAGAAGTCCCCAGCAGAGTCGCCAGCTTATTTGCCATTAAAATTGTTTGATTGAAAACTTTAATACAAACAGAACAGTGTTACAATGTAGCACTTAGATGTAGTCCTAGGAGTACACTTTTGTTTAAGCTGGGTCCTTAGTGCCAATGGAGCGAGTGGTAATGCGTTAACTCCGTTGACGGGCTGACGACGGTTATCGGTTCTCTGAAGGTGTGGATTGCTCTGGGTGCTGGAGCTTGCTGAGAGGAGGAAGACGTTGAGTGTCTGTATCTGCCTCTCTGATGATTCCTTGTATGTTCGTTGTGGATTCTCTCTGTGTGTGAAGGAGACGATCCTTCTATTTATAGTTTTGTAGGCTGGCTGCTCATGCGCGCATGTGGGATACGCCGGTGTGGGAACGCCACGTGGAGGTTGCTGATGGAGGCGCGTAGATGATGCGCCCTGATTGAGGGGGAGAACTCTTCATACTGCTGTTGTGAGCCGACACGTAGCAGAGGAGAAGATCTTTCTGTTGCTGAAATCTTGGACGAGTTGAGTCAAAGGACACGTGTCATTGACCCATGGCTCGAAGATCTCGGATTTGGTGGGAAGAAGTAATCTGGTGAGCTGCACTTTGATTGGGCGCAGGAGGAGGCTGCGGCTCATAACCTTTAGGGGTTACAAACCGTTTAGAGCGCATGGCTTTTGAGGCGCATGCAGGCGACTTTCCTTCTGTCTTTCGGGATCAGAGATCAGTCTGGGGCGCATGGCTTTTGAGGCACATGCAAAGCTTCAACTGGAGACTCTTTTTCTGTCTTTAGGGATCAGTGAAGGGTCTGAGGCGCACGGCTTTTGAGGCGCATGCTGGTTTGGACGCATGGCCGTAGAGGCGCATGCTGGTTTGGACGTATAGCCGTAGAGGCGCATGGCGATTTGGACGCATGGCCGTAGAGGCGCATGCGGATGGCCACGTGGCAGTAGCCGTCGGAATAGAGTCATGATGATGCTGACGTTGGGATGCTTTGTTCTCTGAAAAAGCTGTCAACTGTTCAGACTTTGGGAAGCGTGCTGCCAACTTTGGTGTCAGTTCAGCATTTAATGTTTGTGACGTTCGATGGACAGCTGAGTGGGCACATTGGTTGGTGTTCCACTCGGTATAGAGATGTGAGGGGGCACATCCTCTGTGATGTGCCGGGTACTGTAGGGCACGTCTGTGTGATGCGCCTGATGCTGGAGGGCGTGTCCATGTGATGCGCTGTTTGGCTGGCGCATCCGACATATCCTTTAATGATGCGGCTGTCTCGCTCCTCGAGTGCTAAAAATAGCCGTTTGGCTGAATTTGAGGCGTCCGGTTCATCCATTTAATGCAAATTCATTGCACAGAATTCGGAGAGTCATCCACTTGGCGCATGGGTTTGATTTGCCCGGCCTATAAATAGTGGCATAGAAAGAAGGTTTGCTCCTCGTTCTCTCACGTACTTCCAACATGAACTTGGATATGCGGGTACATTCTGTTGACGGAGTGCTCCCGAGGGTGAAGATGAGACGTCGTGTTGTCTTCGATGCACTTGAAGGTGACTGTTACATCCAAAAGACGGAGTCGAGGGCTTCTGAGGCAGGCAGAAGGTGCCTGTTGCATCCAAAGATAGGGATGTTCGGGCCTCGTCTCCGTTGTTCCGAAAGAGCCGTAGATCAGAATGGCGGTGCTAGGCTCTCTCTTCCTTCAAAGTGGGTGCCGCCCACTTTGATTGTGTTGAAAGCTCCTTGTGCCATGATTTCGATCACGGTCTTCCTTGGTCTTTGGAGGCTCTTTCGAAGCCTCCCCTGGCCACAGCTTTGCCGTGCTCTTCTCTTCCTTGGTTCCAGCCAGAGGGTTAAATGCTTTGTGTAATCGAAGCACTTATCAGATGACCCTAGCTGGAAGAGCAGCACATAACTGGGCTCTGCTCGGCCAGGTGAGCCTGGTTGGAAGAGTGCTGCTGAAGGGATGCACATAACTAAGCTGGATGCACATAACTGAGCTGCTGAAGAGATGGTAGGATGCGCCTGGCTGGAGGCGCATGGCATTTGCTGCGCCTAACTGACAGCGTATGGTGGCTGCTGTGCTTATCTGGAGGCGCATGGTGGCCGCTGCGCCTATCTGGAGGCGCATGGTGGCCGCTGGCTGTAGATCTAGGATCTTTTTTTTGTAGAAATTCTCCTTTGTACAACCTTTTCTAGCCATGTAATAGACTTTTATAAATAAAAAGTCCTTCTTCGAATGGCTTATTTGATTTTGCTGTCTGAGTTCTGGCGCATATAGTGCCTGGCGCATGGGCTTTCTGGCTGTGAAATTCCATGCTTCTACAATTTCGACAAACACTAGTACTAGGGTTCTGATACGTGTCCAGAATGGACACGAAACTCACGAAACCCGAGACAAAACCTATACTGATGCTTAGGAGACTCCTAGGGCTCCCTAATGATGAAGACAAAATGAAAATCCATGGAGAAATGGAGAGATTACCTATTCTTGAACTATGGGTGAAAAAGCCCCAAATGGAAAGATTTTCTCAAACCACCAAAATCTCACAAATTGTTTCCTTCCTGCAAACAATCAATACCAACAGCAAGAACAATGATATTAGGATCTAATGCAACTAGTTTGGGGGAAAAAGGACCTAAAATGGATTTTATATGAATTTAGAAAGATAGGAACTCACCTCTTTCTTCTTGAAATAATTTTCCTAGGGAAAGGAGGCTAGCCCTAGAATTTATGAGGGATTATATAGTGGAGGAATCCCTAGGTTAGGCTAAGGTGGCCGACCATGATGGGCTAGGTTAGGGTTTGAACTAGGTTGGCTAGTCCTATTAGGTTTAGTCACAAAATGACTTGTGAAATCACAAGCCATTTCTCAAACCATTTAATTCCTAATTCCTTAAGTCAATTTCTAATGAATCAAAAACCACCAACTTAAGTCATACTAGGTTAGACTAGAGTCACTTGACCTAACCAAGTCCAACTAACTAGGGTTAGTTCCTATGTTGGTCTACAAGGGTCAACACTAGTCAAAAATCAACCTAGTCCAAAAAATTCCAAAATAATTCCTAAAAATTCCCATAAATTCTAATTAATTCTAATAAATTTAAAATACCCCAAAAATGACAAAAATACCCTCATACTAGAAATGTGGTAGTGACAGATTTGTCGTCAAGGGTCTTGAAGACAAAATCTGTAAGTTGGTAAAATCTTTGTACAGTCTTAAATAAGCTCCTAAAATGTGGCATGAGAAGTTTGACAAGGTCATAAGGTCAAATGGCTACAGGGTCAACGAGACGGACAAGTGTGTTTACACGAAGTTCGCTGATAGAAGAGGTGTAATCGTTTGTCTATACATGGACGACAAGCTGATCTTAGGTACGGATATGGGCTGTATTACGGAGAAAGAATTTCATCTCGACCAAGTTCAGCATGAAGGACTTGGCGAAAGCTGATATGATTTTAGGGATCAAGATCATCCGGATAGACACTAGACTGACGCTATCACAGTCTTATTATATTGAGAAGATGATCACACGCTACGGGTATCAGGATCTTCCAGTGATCGATACGTCTTACAGGTGTGATCTGAAGCTAAAGCCTATTTCGAGGAAAAATGTCAGGCAGCTGGAGTATGCAAGCATCATCAGAAGTTTGATGTATGCTATTACTGCCACAAGGCCTGAATTAGCTTTCGCCGTAGGAATACTGAGTCAGTTCACGAGCAACCCAGGCATTGAGCACTGGAAAGCAGTGAAACAGGTAATAAGATATCTCAAGAAGACTCAAAAATATGCACTGCACTACAACAGAGATCTGCTGGCAGTAGAAGGCTTCAGTGATGCCAGCTGGTGCTCAGAGTTTTAGAGCGAGAGATCTATATATGGATTTATTTTCACAATGGGTAGAGCTGCTATATCGTAGAAGTCGAAGAAGCAGACTATGCTCTCTTATTCTTCTATGGAATCACAGTTCTTTGTACTTGATGTCATAGCGGAAGAAGTAGAATAGCTTTAGAAGCTCATGTATGATCTTCTAGTGGTTGGGACACAGATACCGACGATTCCGATATACTGCGACAACCAGGCGACTGCGACGGTGGCATCAAATAATCTCTTCAACGGGAAGAAGATAACTATGCGGTTAAAGCACAAGGCAGTTCACGATCTCATCAAGAGAGGTGTCATTGCAGTGATTGACGTTTAGAGTCAGAAGAATCTGGCGGATCCGTTCACAAAGGACCTCAAGCGCCAGCTGGTCGATAATATAGCTTATAAAATGGGCTTGAAGGTATTCTAATATTTTGTTATTATAATCCTACCATAAAGTTTTATGCTATTAGTTCAAAGAGATATCTACTAGGCATCTAGCTTTTGGTTTAAAGGAGGACCACTAATTGGGAAAATATCAAAAACAATGGGAACATGTCCTCTGTGGCATGGAAATGATACGGACCTACAACCACAGTTGTCTACTATATGTTTTATGCAGAAAACAGATCAAGTGATGAGGATGGCTTAAACGCCTTAATGAGTTCTTAGGCAGAGTGAATGCTTGGTATGCTTTACAGAAAGCACAGTAGCACATCACTATAAGGAGTGTAACTCCATGCTACAGTGGGGGTGACTCCACCATGAGGTTCCCAGGTAGGGGTAATGCCTCGGCTTTATGAGCCAAGTTATAGCGGCGTAGCACCGCAAATAGGCAGGTAGCCTAATATTGTATGATGGAATTAAAGCATTGTAGACAACACTACAAAGGGGACGGTGTCCTCATGTTATAGTGGCACGACACCACGATGAGGTACCCAGATAGGGGTAAAGCCTTCGCCTTGCAAGCCATGTCGTTGTGGCGTAACATCGCAAGGAAGCGCAAGGCTTCATGCTGGATAGTTTGGCACTACAGAGAGGCTTGTGACCTCATGCTACAGTAGTATGACACTACAATGAGGTTCCTGGATAGGGGTAATGCTGCGGCTTTAATCTATGTCATAGCGGCGTAGCACCGCAAGGAAGCGCAATGCTTTATGTCATGTCTCTTTAATAAAGAACTCACCTATAGTGTATGGACAGAGATAGAAGGCCGTCTCTTGAGGGTAAACTTGTAGACGCCCAAGATAATAAACTGAAAGTAGGCTGGCACAGGGCCTTTAATATACAGCCAAAAGCATATGTGACTACATTGTGTGAGTGGAAAGAATTAAAGCTATGATGCAAAATTCAAGGCTTAGTCCATTCTTGTATTATAGTCTGTTGTTTGACCCATGCGGGAAGATTTAAATCGTCAGCGACATCTATCCTAATGCATAATGGACAGTCACTGTGGGGAACACTCAAACCCATAAGAGATATAGGGAATTGTTGTTGTTTTGGCCTTTAGCACTAGAAACATAGTCCCACATTGCCTAGGCTAACTGGTTGATATCTCTTTATATAAGCTTTGTTTGTTGAAAGATTCACTTGTGGTTGTGGAGAGGCATATGGGTGCTATGTAGGGGTATTTTCTAGTGGAAAAAAGGCTAAATCAATAATGAAGCATTTATGGATTTTATAATGCTCTTGGAATTTATTCTTTTGGAGCTAAGCATCGTAGGGGCTTAGCGACTCGGACTCGGACTCAGACTCGGGCTTATGGGCTCATGAGGCGTAATATGGTGTTTTGTTGGCGCACTTTGCCCTTAGCACGCCAGCATCATCGCTAGGCCAATAGTGCGCTTAAGTTGTACTCGTTGCACGAGCCTATGCGCAGCCGATCGCGTGTCTGTTCGCACAATTGGCGTGCACTATACACCAGTTGGCTCAATCGTGTCTGTGCACTATTTGAGCAGTTACGAAATATTCGGAAGCAATTTTTTCCACGTCCCAAACATTTTGTATACTGGGCGGTTACTGCGTGCATCTATATAAGTTACCCTCTTCTCTTTCATTCAGTTTTAGTTCATTCTTTATTATTTTCTTATGAAATTCATGAGAGCACAGAAGAGAGGAACAACACCATCCGAGGAGTCTTTGCATCGAGGAGTCAGAAGTGTAGAGTGTTTCAAAACTTCATCTCTGAACTTGCTAGTTCCTGGAAGCTGATCGTGTGGGGGCGAATCTAGCTTCGAGCACCGGTGATCATTCACCCCAGCAGGTCGTTCTCTCATTATGTCCATTTTATTCTTATGTTCATCCACTTGCAACTCGTTCTGAATGAGTACAGTTCTAATCTAATCAGATACTATTAGTGGATTTTCATCGCTGCTACTATGAAATCTTTTGTGCCTTCTTCGAAGTATTACATTTGATTTTGTTTCTCAGAATCCTCCGGGATCTCTGTCGTGCACCTTCTTCGAAGTGTTGCATAAAATCAGTTTTCTATTGAAAAATTATGTCCCGGGACTAACAAAAATTTCGACCAATGAGGTGCTGACACTTGGCTTGCGGCCAAAGGGCTATCACAAACCGCTGGCAAATAGCAGTATCCTATATAATTTTCTCATAATATATATTTGGCTGAATTACAACTTGATACCCTCAATTATTGACTGTCCAACTTGATACCCTAAATTTTTTTACTCGATAAATTAATATAAAAAAATAATTAAATATTTTCACCTTGATACCCAAGAATAAAAAAAATATCCCTCCATTCCCACCCAATCCCCTACGAACCTCCCTCATCCCTCCTACCCTTTAAAACCACCCAGCTGTCCCCTCCCCCAGATGTACCTCCACTCTCTCTGCGATGTCGTCGTCGTCCCTGGATGTGCGTACACGCGGAGAAGGATGCAGCCGGGTGATGAAGGGTGTTGGATGTGTGTGTATGTGGCCACACACACACATAAGCAAAAGCTCATGTTCCTCACTACTTTTTGTCCCACATCGGTAAGGCACTAAGAAGGAATAATGTATATATCAACTTCTCTCATTTGTTCTCTTGGAGAGTTGTGTAGAAAATTCCTTGGGCCACACACGCGCACCACCACCGCCATTCGGTTCGGTTCGGTTCAGCGCACGTAACGGGTGCGGTTACATGCCTACGTCTGCGATCACCGAATGTTGATTCGAGTTCGGGTTGAGAGCCTAAAAATCTTTTGCTCCTCTTTAATTTTTGGTCCTCTTGTAATACATAAATATTTGAACGTTGGACAATTATCTTCCATTGAATTTTCATATTAAATTCAAACATTTCAACACAGTTTTATGTGTGCCTTTATCCAACATCAATTGCGTCTTTAAGTTCAGCCATCGGTTACAAACTTTTATGCCCTATATAATGAGCCTTTCTTCTTCTCCTAATTATACAAAAAATCTTTATAGAAAACCTCTTTCAAATTCTTTTCTTGCCGAAGTTTTTTCTGTTCTTCACATTCTCGCTCTGGATAGAGCTAAGTCAGGGTAAATCTCCCCGAGTTATGTACTACGACGGGATGCCGATCGAGCAGAAGTTTTACCACTATGTGTAGTGTCCCATCCCGTTCAGTCAATCGGAGGAATAGGCACGCCAACGGCGTTCGGACTTAGCCTTACAAATGGCTGCTCGAAGACATCGCTCGGTCGAGGCGACCGCTCGCTCAGGTAGGGTAGTTTCGGTGAACTTGCCTCATCTTAGCCTTCACATAATAAATTGCAAGTTTTTAACTTGCACAAGTAGGCTTGATAATAAAAGAAACGAATTCATATAGCTAAAGGAAATAATCCCGACGGATCGAATTGAGTTAGAATATGGAAAGGTCCATTGGTCGGCTTAGAGTTGGTGCACGACGTGCTTTGAAAATGACACTCGGTCCTTCGTTCCGTGGCTTGGGAGACGGAAAGTTGGTTGATTAGGCGAAGTCATGAATCGTAGCCTAAGTCATAGGCGTCGCCCGCATGAATGCTTCATAAAGCATGCACGGTTCCATCGTCCAAGGCTTGGCATAGCCTTGACCCGTCCTATGAGTTAAGTTGCGGCACACGGCTGCTGGCGTAAGTCTAGGCGCCCAAATGACTTGGTCGTTCAGAAGTCGAACGCATGTGCGGCACGTTTTCGTAATGCGAGGCTTGAAAGCAGCCTTTGCTCGTCAAGTCGTTGTGCGTTTAAGTTAGACAAGTTATATTAGGCTATCGGAGTGGTAGTAAGTACGGTCCTATGAGTTCTACGGCTGGGTATAACCACAAAAGTTTTACGGTCTCAAGACCCGTGATATAAAGTATGACTTGGGCGATAGCGTCGCGTAGAACGTAAGTCGGTTTAAGGCACGATGCACGGGCTTAGTGTTTAAGGCATGAACCACGGTTGATTTAATGAGTTTTGGAGAAAGGACTATCGAATAGGAATTGAGTTGAATGAAATAATATGGTAACATGGAAAGAATGCTCACGACCGTGGGTCGGCGATGGGTCTCAAGGATATATGGAAAGAATGCTCGCGACCATGGATCGGCGAGGGGTCTCAAGGATAGAAGTCTTGAATTTGGTTTTGAAAGAGATGGTAACATTGGAAGAGGAATGACTGTGTGAGACGTCAGTTTGTGTCGAGTCTTACATGGTCATTGGACAACTTGTCGACAAGGAGCTGTTTCCACGAGCGGCAACCCTGGGCGCCATGGGACCGCATCGTTCCGGAGGAAAATAGGTATAGACGTAGTTGGACGAACCGCTCGGGTCATTCGGGAACTTTCAGCGGGGCTAGCTACTTGCGTTGAAAGGATCGCCGAATGGCAAGGCTATAGTCCAGGATAGCTTGTGATGTTAATAACCAATTCATATAGATGGGTCGGCACGGGCGGCAATCCGCGTGTGTGCCTTTGGATTGAGTCAGTTGAATGTGTGTACAGTTAGAACACAAGGTATGGTCCTAAGATTTGGTTGCAACGTAGGCAACTTACTTTGGCACGAGATGTGGCATCGAGTCTTATGTTGTCGGCATATAAGTTGCATAAGTTGGTTTGAGTTGTCTTGAGTTTAAGTCAGGAAATGCCGCAAGGCAAAGTTGGTCGAGTAACACTTAGTCCAGAAGTCTTGATTGGGTCAGTTGGTGATCAAAGTAGCACGGGCCGCGAGGTGGCGATGTGGTTAGTCTTACTGAAATATGAGGCACGGCCTCAATATGGGTTTGTGGCACGGTCACACGGAAATAGAGCCTCATCACGTAGTTGCGTCTCTGATTTTAAGCCGTAAGACAACCACGACTCGATAGGTTAACGTTGTTGGCACGAGAAGTGTCTTAAGGCAAGGTATGAGTTAACGTTGTAAGCACGAGATGGTCTAGAGACACAAAATAGGCCAAGGTGTCTGTCCTAAAATCGGTCCTAAGAAAAGAGTAGAAAGACAATTATAAAAGGACTATGTAACACACAAAGTAAACAAACGTATTGGTTTTGTATGGGTGGGCGAGGAGCTCATTCCACCTGTATAGTTGAGTACTGACACCCATATAGTTTACATGTGCAGGCACAGGTAGAAGCACATGGCGCGAAGCTCGCTTGGATGCGTCGAGGCAGAGTTCCTTGGCGATTCGAAGCATACGGTCGTATGGAGTTAAGACTTATACGGGACATAATGTATGGACGTCACCTTCCGAAGCTTCCGCTGGCTCAAGACTTGTATTTGAGAGATGAGAGAGAGCAGAGTGAACTTGTAGTGTGAGATGAGTGAGCTCGAGTGACTTGTAATCTTGGCCTAGCGCCCCATTGTAACCCTGGTTTTAATATCAATAAAAGAGTGTTTTGTAATGACTTGTGTTTGCTTTCTAAATTTTGCTGCTATTACTCAATATCTCTGCTTGGGACTTCTGTGCGACGACCCCGTCGCAGCCGCTGAAATCGGCCGTTATAGAATCCGTCTTACACTAGCGCAATCTAGGCTCGTACGGTATCACGCCTTAGCGAGGACGATCGCTCCTACGGGAGCGGAGCGTGACACTATGAGCATTCAAAAAAGTTTGTATATAGACCCGGATTAACTCTTTGAGTAGTATTTCGTGCGCGACTTCCCCGGAGGCTGATAACTTTAATTTTGCTTATCCAACAAGCTAAGAGTTAATTTTAAATCACTCTATTTTTTTCTTTCAGAAATACTTACTGTAATTGGTTGCAACTGCTGGTAAACTCTTCAAATATTTATTTAAAAAAATAGAAAAAATGAATTATTGTAGCATAATACTGGAGTGCTTATACTTCAAACATTATTCTGTTCAACAATTCTTTTGGAATATTTGTAAGCATTCTTATTATATTAACATAGACTTCTCACAAAATAAGTATTTACATAATTAGCCTCTGGAAAGAATAAAACTTTTGTTAAACATCTTTAAATTATTGGAGCATGTAATTTTCTTCACTTGTTGCCATATTTTAATTTGCTACCAATTACTGTAGCAAATATAAAGCAATATTTGTTTGACACCAACATACTGGTTGAAGAACTTGTTTGTTGTCATAAAAGTTTTGTTTAAGTACAATTAATTTATTTGCTGTCATATATATATATATATATATATTTTGTCACATATATATATATATATATATATATATATATATATATATATATATATATATATATATATATATATAAAAAAAATATATATATATATATATATATATATATATATATATATATATATATATATATATTCATTTTGCTGCCATACATAAATATATTTGCTTCATACAACAAACTTTGTTGTTGTTATAAATACAATTTTAGTATTATAACTTAATTTAGTTAATCTAGATTAAAGAAAATAGTTTATTTATCTTGCATATACTTTTAAACTTTTCTAAAAGTAGAGATTTGTTTGGGTATAAGCCGAAAGGGTCCTTTTGTCAACCGGACGTAAATAGCCGTAAGCAACACATTACTTATTCTTTTTTTTATATATATATATATATATATATATATATATATATATATATATACATTTGCTGCCATACATAAATATATTTGCTTCATACAGCAAACTTTATTGTTGTTATAAATACAATTTTAGTATTATAACTTAATTTAGTTAATCTAGATTAAAGAAAATAGTTTATTTATCTTGCATATACTTTTAAATTTTTCTAAATGTAGAGATTTGTTTGGGTAAAAGCCGAAAGGGTCCTTCTGTCAACCGGACGTAAATAGCCCTAAGCGACATAGTACTTATTCTTTCCCCTGTGGACCTCCGCTAGCTGGGAACGGCCCCTACAGTTAACCTAAGCTGATCAAAATATGAAGGGCTAAAGTTTTAAAGGTTGATTACCAGGATCATTCAAATTATTACTCCTAAATATTAGTCACTTTTATTAAATAAATAAAATCTTTGTAGACTTTTAATTATCTATATATAAATCATTACTGGCAAAGAAGAGACCACCATTGCTAAACCTACTAAGCTTGATGGTTCATACTTCTAAAGGTGGTAAAGCAAAATGAAGTTTTGGCTTACAACTTTAGGATTAATCTCTACTGTTGACGGCTCCACAACCATCACAAATGATTCAGATGATACTGAGTCTGACATAGGGGTATCCAAGTGTCACGCCCCGACCCGGAATCACCCGAATCATCGTCCTCGCAGGGGGCGCAATGCCGCACGAGCCTGGAGTTGCGCTCGTACAAGGCAAGATGACAAGTTCTCAAAATGATTATCTTTGATTTGATATTAGCAAACGGAAAAAAATAGAGTATACGAAACAATTCTTTTTATTGATAATGAACTGAGATTATAAAGACTTTCAATAGCCCAACTGAATTTGCCAGATTGGCTACAACACCTAAGTTCTCTCTTGCCCACAAAGGATTTCACCGTTCCATACATCATGCCTTTTATATCTCGACCATATCAATCATGTTACAAGTTCGAGCGTCAATACGATCGCACACTTCAAATACTATGGCATTTTATGCCTCTGCACGATCAAGCGAAGCTTCGCCGTGAGCAATCCATTCCCTGCACCTATGGACACACACAAAAAGAAAAAGAAATGTCTTCTTTTCTTTATTGGCGCAAGGCACCACAAATCGAGTACGGCTGAAAGATCATGCGCTGAGGATCCCCGAGTACAAAAAAGAATTATGGGAAATAGGACGAAGGAGATCGAGCGGCAGTTTCTCCTTTACTCCGTTGACACTCCGATTACAAAAGTGGGAGAAAACCTAAGAAAATTTCTAAATCTCGGCTCACTGGCAAGAAGTGCAGCAATTTTGCTTTTGAAAATGCTCTCCGTTCTGTGTTTTAAAGAGGGATGAACCACTTTTTATAGTCGTTCTTGAGCTGGAATGATGTTATGCGCCCACAAGAGGAAACATACTGGTTTTCATGTGGGTACACAGTCCTGCTTTGGGCGCATAAGATGTAGGCACATGGAGGCTGCGTGGTCGTAGGTTGATCGTGGTGTTGACATGGCCGTATGCTTCGGTGCACGACTGCTCGTGAAAACTGACGTGGCCATATGCTTCGGTACACGTTTTGATCGTAGCTTTGACCGAGTCAGGGACTGTTCTGGCTTGGACGCGTAGCCTGAAACAGGGCTATACGCCCCCTTCTGGAGGAGCTTGTCTTGGGCGCATAGGCATATGACCTCACTGGAGCTTGGGCGCGTATGACCTTGTTGGAAGCTTTGGGCGTATAAAGCTCTTTGGTGACTTGGGCGCATAAGGTTCTTTGGTGACTTGGGCGCATATGTCTAGTCTGCTAAAATTTTTATGCTTCTACAAGTCCCCCTTCAAAGTTTTCGATACTTGAATGAGTTCGAAATACTTTGAAAGAAGCATGGACCGTCTTCTCGTGATGCAGTGGGCGCATAGCACGGCTCTCTCTTTGGGCGCATGGAGTTTGGCCAGCCTGTCAGAGGGATGGCCGTTGAGATCTTCCTCAAAAATATGAACTAACATATTCATCAGGGTAGAATTTGAAGAGGTACATGTCCACGTCAGCAAATGGCAGCCGCATAGTGTGCAAGAGACTGGGTCTTCACGTAGGCACATAAGCCATGTTGGGCGCATAGTGCACAATGGGCGCATAGGAATTGTGGGCGCATAGAAAATGGCCCATGCCTATAAATAGGTTTTGAAAGAGAGAGAAAGTGCATTATTCTTATTTCTCTTAGAACTTTCAAAAGACTCTTCATCTCCTTTCTTTACGAACGATGTCTCCCAAGGTCGCGAAGAGATCTGTGAAGGGCAAGGGGGCTGCACCGAGTGGCTCTCCTTCTGCGGCAGCGTCCTCACTAGTCCAGGACCCGATTCTGGATGAGGCTACGCCTCAAAAATAAAGTCTCGAGCGTTAATTTATGATGCTCAGACTTTTATTCTGCCTGGACGCATGCGCCTAAGGCAACATGCTTATGTGAGAATTCTTATGCGCCCACAGAAGTCATGCGCTAACACTGTGGTATGCTATGCATCCACATGATGCCATGTTATGTGCCTACATGCTGTTGCATATTTTGCGTCCACATACTGCTGTACGTTATGCGCCCACATGTTTGTTTTGGGCGTATGACCCTTTGGATGCATAGTTTTTTGGGCGCATGGCCCTTTGGGCGCATAAGATTACTTCAATACTTAGTTTTTCCTGCGAATTCTGAGTCTGACTTTCTCTTATGTCCTTGCAGTTAACATGTTTGTCCTGGAACTTGGTGGTATCCCTTTTGGCTCTGCTTGCCACGTCCTCGACACAAGCCTTATAACCGACATGGTCAGCAATGTTCAGGCCAAGATTAGTCATGACCAACCTACGGAACGGATGATCGCCATAATTGAACATGATAAAACCTTTCTGAAGCAGATGCTTAATAATGAGGAAATCTTGCTCGGAGGGACATGCCGTTTGAAGAAGCCATACTTTCTGTTTGGTGATAGTGTAGGATTTGAGAATGACGAGACGATATGTCTAGAGGACCCTCTGGTAGTTAAGTTAAATGACCAAAGAATAGGGTTGCCATCTATGAAGCGCCAATACCCTCTGTCGGCGTTTGCTGATCTGGCTATGCAGAGGCAGATGAAATGGGACCTGACCCCTGAACTACATGGGGTTGTTTCTGGCAGGATCCAATTCAATTCTGGTGACCGGAAGAAGGACACGTTCAAGTGTGTCAAGGGTTCCACGTCCTACTCCATGAGGGGGCTACACCCTGGTATCATAATGAACGATGTCCCGACTGATCTTCACCCCTATGCGGCTGAGACTCTCTCTAACTTGATATAGTCAAAGAAGGAGTCGTACCCGAAAGGAAAGCTACGGATGGAAGGCTGGAGACATTCTGTCCCGTTCTGGAGTGACCTTACTGGATGGGTGCTCTCGACTTACGCGGCCACCCCAAAAACTGTCGGTCTTCTTTATGCCGTTAGAGCCACCTAATATGGCATTAAGGTTAACTGGCCAGTGTTTATCTCCTTAGCAGAGTTATAAAACTATCACACATGCACATTCTTCACTCCGGGTGGGGAGATGGGTTTGGCTCTTCATGAGATGCAAGCGATATCCAAACTTCCCTGGGGGACGGAGCCATATGCAGAATATGTCTCCAGTGATGCAGAGATCTTGGATTTGGAGAAGGAGAACTCCGAGATGATGGGGGTGTACAAAGAGTTACTCTGTCACTTTTTTATTTGTTACCATATTACGAAGAAGGGTAAGACTGAGTGTAACGCCCCAGTCCCAAAATACGTAGGACTAATAACGTAGACATGCCAGCTGTATTCATATAAAGTATACTCCAATATATGGAAATCTCATATGAATACATAATCTGTATAATACGGTAGAACCATAACTAATCTCATCCACACAAAATAAATGAATAAAAGATATCATATAATGATAATAATTATCTCGATACGATATGTTGGGCGGAGACAAATCCACTACCAACAAGTAAAGGAAAAATACATAAGAAAAGAAATGATTTTGGCGAGCGAAGCGAAGACGATCCAAGCGCAATCATCCTCGAAGAAATGGAGAGGACCACGGTTAGAGCTAGAACACCTACGAAAGACAAGAGCACACACCTGGCGAGATAAACAGGTCCTCAGAGGGACGTAACAAGACATATAATATCATGCCATATAAACTGAATAAATATTACTCAAATAAATAAGGGATGCATGCAATAGGGTGCCTAACCGTACTATAGTGAATATGCAATAAAGAACAAACCTTTGACGCATGGGCCGGATCAGGAATATCAGTAATCAGGACCGTATCTCCCACTGGAGATAATCGACAATCAGGACCGTACCTCCTACTGGAGATAATCGGCTATCAGGACCGTACCTCCCATTGGAGATAACCAACAATCAGGACAGTGCATATATGACCCATACATTAAGGAACTGTTCTTCCCACCCAATGCCTATTATGTTATATCCACAACATAAAACCTCTATTAACCGCTAAGTCAAACTAAGCATTGCAACCTCTATTAGCGGTTATTCCTATCGCACGGCTTATACGTACCGATGGCCAGCCAGTCACGCATGTCCGTGTTCTACATGCGACACAGAACTTCGTGGTACAACGTATCAAGGCCAATGAATGCAACACACAAGGTGGTCCCTTAAATCTAGGTTTAATGTGTAAGAAAACTAATACATAGCAGGAAATATATCTGAATAGTAAGTTCTAACAGGTTATGCCATGTATCACAGTTTATTTTGCATAAAAAAAATAATGAATAATGCATGAAATATGAGCTAAAATAAATAAACAGCAAATGGCAAGGTGTCTTGCCTGGTAGGACGCCTGGTGTACTGCAAGGATCAATGTGGCTCGAACTGCAACTTCGGTGTAACAACTACACAAGGGAACCTCTGTTGGCGGTACGGATGGTTCCATCGAGTCCAGGACGGTCAATCTAGTTAGGGTGGACATAATAAAGGTACGGAGTTGGCTATGGTATAGGGAGAATGAGATTTGGTCACGGACAGAAGGATAGTCGAAGGAAATTGGACAAAGAGTAGATATACGATTTTTGAAAATTATAGGAAAAAACCTAGTTTCATGAGTCAAAGATATTCATAGGAAATACTAAAAGTTATAAAGATCGTTTTAGGAGGCTATTTATAATACTTAAAAACTATATTTTGGTTTAATCAAAATAGGTTTTTAGGCAAGTACTTGAAAAATCTAAAATCGTCATTTAGTCAAAAATCTAAGTTTTCCAAATAAAATATATAAGTAGAAAAACTCTATTTTGTTACTTAAAGGTAGTTAACTACTTATTGGAAGATACTTAGTAATTACTCTGTAATCTGGAAACTAGGTTTTTCTTATTCAAAGTATTTTATATAAATATAAAACCTCAAAACAAAACAAAAACAAAATCTACTTTTGCTAAAATAATTTGTAGGTCAAATATTATAATTTACTTAGGTAGAAAACATTATAACCATGTTTTTAAATACCATAAAAAGTAGTATAAATAAATATATTTTAGGTCAATAGCTTATTTTAAAGTATCACACAAAACTATATTAATACTTTAGCCTTCAAGCAAAATATTATGTTTTGAGAATAGCTTAGAAAATACAATAATAATATTTCTAACCTTATTTTGTCCAGGTACAAATAAGACTAGAGAATAAATTTCACAAAGTAGTATAATGACAATCTATACAGAATATCAATAATAATATACCTATTAAATTAATAATAGCTAATATTAGCCATAACTCTTATTCAGCTGCAAAATAGCAAACCATGATAATATAACACAAAAAGGAAAAAGAAAAAAGAAAAAAAAAGAAAAAAAAGAAAAAAAACAAAACTAATTAAACCACTGCAGCAAAAGAGGATACAAACAAAAACACAAGAAAATATTTTAAACGAATTAAAGCTTACCTAACTAAGAGAGAGAGAAGACTGAGAGAAAGGGAAAAGAGGAGTGAGAACAAGAGGAAGAGAGTGGGGATCCATGGGTTTAGAGAGCTCTGGAGAGGGAAGCGGGAGAAGGATTGGGTGGCTCGGGAGATCCGGCGGGCGGAGGAGAAGGAAGAGCGGGAAGGAGTTGCGGGTGAACTCTGAAGAAGAAGGGGGCAGAGAGAGCGGAGATTAAGGGAGCAGTGGTCGCGACGGAGGAGGAGGAACGGAGGGAGCGGGCCAGTCGGCCGGTCTACCGCGGCGTGGATGGCGGTTCGTCGTTTGGTGGAGAGCGCCGGCGGGAGGCTGGGAGCGACGGCACGGTGAGATCGGGTCGGAAGTGGAGGGCAGCGCTGGGGATTCAGCACGACAAAGGCGCTGGCGGAGTTTCCGGTGGCGCACGGATGTTGGTGAGAGGCGGAGGAAGGAAGTCGAAGAGGCACGGGAAGAGGCGGCCCGGCTGAGGAGGACGCCGGCTGTGGGGAATCGGTACGGAGGGGATGCTTGCTCGGCCGGAGCCGAGTGTGGGTGTGACGGACGGTGGTTCGCCGCAGGCGGCTGGGTGCGACTCCGGTGGAGGTAAGCGCCGATGGTGGTGGTATTTAATTAGTGAATTTGTTTTGGGGGGTTTCGGGCTGGGGTCGAAGCGTGCATGCTCGGGTGGCTGAGGTGCTGCTGGTAGTGGTGGTGGTTAATGGTGGTGTGGTGATGGCTGTGACCAGATCTTGGTGGTGATGGTGGTATAGGCGGGGCTGCCGCGGCAGTGGCCGCTGTGGCGGCTGGGTTGTGATGGTTGCAGCGGTGGTGGAAGTTTGGATGACGGGAGATGGTCGGCTGGACTGGTCGTGGTGACAGTGGCTGGGTTGCCGGAAGGATGTCGGAATGGTGGTGTTGGGTAGTGAAGTGGAACAGGTGGAGAAGACGACGGCTACGGCGGAGGTGTTGAGGTCGTGTAGGCTGGCGGTGGTGATATCCGAGCCGAGGAAGAGGTGGGCAGCCAGGGGATGGCCGGGTTAGGTTTAGGTTTGGAAATTTTGGTTCGTATCGGGGGTTTGTGTTCGGTATGTCGGACACGAAGGGGTTGATATATTTGTAAAGGAAAATAGGTAGTGGATGGGACACGGACACGGACACGATGCACTGCACGTTTATGGTGGAAGAAATTTTTGTGGAATAATTATATGGAGGAGTACCTGCCTATTTATAGGATATGGAAATTTCCAATTGGATAAGAATTAGGAGTAATTTAAACCCAATTTAGATAATTCAATTTAAATTAAATCTAAATTCAATTTAAGTTCTAATTTTAAATCTAGATAATCTAGACTCAAATTAAATATAAATTCTACCTTTAAACTATTTAAATAAAATCCAAAAAATCAAATCAAAATTTAAAATGGCCACAATAACTTTCAAATATTTTTTTTAAAATACCCATAATAATAATTTCAAAAATATTAAATATTTTTAAATATCTTTTTGAATAATAAAATATTAATATTCATAAATCTCGAAAATTATATTTTTATTTAAATATAAACTATAAAAATATTTAGAAAATATATACGTATGCACAAGAATATTATTTATTATTAATAACTGTTATAAACAAAAGGCTTTTTATAAATAATAAAATAATGGACTTGGAAATGTTGGTACGATAGTTAAAATAATTATTACATATATTATTTTGAAACTATAAAATAATTAATAAAAATATTTTTCTAAAAATATTTACGCTCGCACATATTCGCACTCGTCGAGCAATCACAAAAAATAAAATTTCGTACACGACGTACAATACAACTACGCGACGTACAATAGAAAATAAAATAATAAAAAAATCAGTACCAAATTAAAAAAAATAATGAAAATTTTAGAGGTTTTATATCCTACCCAACTTAAAAGAATTTCGTCCTCAAAATTAAGATTTTGTAGGGGGTGAGAAGGTACAAGGATATATCGATAAGGAAGTACCGTCAAATTATTGGGCGAGACAAGGTAACGACGTTTAATAAAAACATGCAGTAGAGTCGTGATTTCGATAATGGCGAAGATAATCATGGATTAACGCAAGAAGAAAAATGGTTAAGATAACGCACAATAAAGAATAGTATGGGTTCAAGAAATATAAAATAAATTAGTGACATTAAAGTTATGGTCTCTTGAGTGTAGGTTGAGGGCACGATTAAGAGAACGAAATAGATTCACTTAAATTAAGCGATTAGAGGGTCTTGATAGGGCCGAGTAGTTTAGGATGAAGATATAACAACATCGAGTGAGAATGGTCATAGTCGATAGGAAGTTCTAGTATAACGCCTTCGTCCTTCTAAAATAGTTGAAGGAGAAAGCAATATAGAGTTCGAAGGAGGCGTTTATCGAATATGAATACGTGGTTCAAAGGCGATCGAATAATTCAAAAGGAGTTGCGAAAGGCAGTCGCGGATGGAACTCTAGAGGGCAAGTTTAGCTATGTCCCCATCCACGTAGAACGATAGATAAAAGCGAACCAAAGTGCACTAGGTTGATCAGACCATCATGCACCAGTTCTGAGTAGAGAATACGTTAGCGGAGGCCTCCAATAACATACGTCATGAACAATCTTGGTAAAGGATTGAGCTTGCAAAAACTAGGCTATATTAGCATCATTAGTCTAGATAGTAAAAATATAGGCACGTGAGATTAAGATTGAAATAAAGTACGATTAGTTCAAACGATTCTAAGTCATATCCTGTGTTGGTCTCCGTACAGTCGTCCTACAGTCTGCTTGTCCAAGTCCTTGGTTGACTAGATGGGTTAGGGCCCTCTAAATTCTAGAATCTAAGTAAACTTGTGAATATAGGTCACAAGTACAAAGGGATTGCTAGGTCATAAGGCATTCTACCCAACTTAAAATTTAAACTAATGGTGTTTTGGGACAGTGTCTAACTAGTAGGGGTCACCTGTCTAACCTTTAGCAAAACACGAAGGGAAGATAATAATTATGATGGAAGGAATCAAGCAAGATGCAGTCGATGAGTCGAACGATAGTTCGAATATGGAATCGAGGAAAGAGGTCAAGTATGTGGATGAGATCCTAGACTTCTAATCCTACACGCAGGCTTGCTTGGTACGGTAAAGTAACCAAACAATTTGTCTTGACCTGCATCGGCCACCACAAAAATATGTAACGCCCCAGTCCCAAAATATGTAGGACTAGTAACGTAGACATGCCAGCTGTATTCATACGAAGTATACTCCAATATATGGAAACCTCATATGAATACATAAGCTGTAAAATGCAGTAGAACCATAACTAATCTCATCCATAAAAATAAATAAATAAAAGATATAATATAATAATAATGAATTGTCTCGATACAATATGTTGGGCGGAGACAAATCCAATACCAACAAGTAAAGGAAAAATACATAATAAAAGAAATGATTTTGGCGAGTGAAGCGAAGACGATCCAAACGCAGTCATCCTCGAAGAAATGGAGAGGACCACGGCTAGAGTTAGAACACCTGCGAAAGACAAGAGCACACACCTGGCGAGATAACCAGGTCCTCAGAGGGACGTAACAAGACACATAATATCATGCCATATAAACTGAATAAATATTGCTCAAATAAATAAGGTATGCATACAATAGGGTACCTAACCGTACTATAGTGAATATGCAATAAAGAACAAACCTTTGACACATGGGCCGGATCAGGAATATCAGGAATGAGGACCGTATCTCCCACTGGAGATAACCAACAATCAGGACCGTACCTCCCACTGGAGATAACCGGCTATCAGGATCGTACCTCCCATTGGACATAACCGACAATCAGGATAGTGCATATATGACCTATACATTAAGGAACTGTTCTTCCCACCCAATACCTATTATGTTGTATCCACAATATAAAACCTCTATTAACTGCTAAGTCAAACTAAGCATTGCAACCTCTATTAGCGATTATTCCTATCGTACGACTTATACGTACCAGTGGCCAGCCAGTCACGCATGTCCGTGTTCTACATGCGACACACAACTTCGTGGTACAACGTGTCAAGGCCATTGAATGCAACACACAAGGTGGTCCCTTAAATCTAGGTTTAATGTGTAAGAAAACTAATACATAGCAAAAAATATAACTGAACAGTAAGTTCTAACAGGTTATGCCATGTATCACAGTTTATTTTGCATAAAGAAAATAATGAGTAATGCATAAAATATGAGCTAAAATAAAGAAACAACAAATGGCAAGGTGTCTTGCCTGGTAGGACGCCTGGTGTACTACAAGGATCAATGTGTCTCGAACTGCGACTTCGGTGTAACAACTATACAAGGGAACCTCTGTTGGTGGCACGGATGGTTCTATCGAGTCCAGGACGGTCAATTTAGTGGATATAATAAAGGTACGTAGTTGGCTATGGTATAGGGGGAATGAGATTTGGTCACGGACAGAAGGATAGTCGAAGGAAATTGGACAAAGAGTAGATATACGATTTTTGAAAATTATAGCAAAAAAAACTAGTTTCATGAGTCAAAGATATTCATAGAAAATACTTAAAGTTATAAAGATCATTTTTAGGAGGCTATTTATAATACTTGAAAACTATATTTTGGTTTAATCAAAATGGATTTTTAGGCAAGTACTTGAAAAATATAAAATTGTCATTTAGTCAAAAATCTAAGTTGTCCAAATAAAATATATAAGTAGAAAAACTCTATTTTGTTACTTAAAGGTAGTTAACTACTTATTGGAAGATACTTAGTAATTACTCTGTAATCTGGAAACTAGGTTTTTCTTATTCAAAGTATTTTATATAAATATAAAACCTCAAAACAAAACAAAAACAAAATCTACTTTTGCCAAAATACTTTGTAGGTCAAATATTATAATTTACTTAGGTAGAAAACATTATAACCATATTTTTAAATACCATAAAAAGTAGTATAAATAAATATATTTTTGGTCAATAGCTTATTTTAAAGTATCACACAAAACTATATTAAAACTTTAGCCTTCAAGCCAAATATTATGTTTTGAGAATAGCTTAGAAAATACAATAATAATATTTCTAACCTTATTTTGTCCATGTACAAATTAGACTAGAGAATAAATTTCACAAAGTAATATAATGACATTCTATACAGAATATCAATAATACTATACCTATTAAATTAATAATAGCTAATATTAGCCATAACTCTTATTCAGCTGTAAAATAGCAAATCATGATAATATAACACAAAAAGGAAAAAGAAAAAAAACAAAAAACAAAAAAACAAAAAAAACAAAAAAAAACCCAATTAAACCACTGTAGCAAAAGAGGATACAAACAAAAACACAAGAAAATATTTGAAACGAATTAAAGCTTACCTAACTAAGAGAGAGAGAAGACTGAGAGAAAGGGGAAAGAGGAGTAAGAACAAGAGGAAGAGAGTGGGGATCCATGGGTTTAGAGAGCTCTGGAGAGGGAAGCGGGAGAAGGATTGGGTGGCTCGGGAGATCCGGCGGGCGGAGGTGAAGGAAGAGCGGAGAGGAGTTGCGGGTGAACTCTGAAGAAGAAGCGGGCGGAGAGAGCGGAGATGAAGGGAGCGGTGGTCGCGACCATGAAAGGCGGCGGAGGAGGAGAAACGGAGGGAGCGGGCCGGTCGGCGGTCGGCTGGTCTACCGCGACGCGGTAGGCGGTCCGTCGTTTGGTGGAGATCGTCGGCGGAAGGCTGGAAGGGGCGGTACGGCGAGATCGGGTCGGAAGTGGAGGGCAGCGTCGGCGATTCAGCGCGATGAAGGCACTGACGGAGTTTCTGGTGGCGCACGGATGTTGGTGGAAGGCGGAGGAAGGAAGTCGGAGAGGCGCGGGAAGAGGCGGCCCGGCTGAGGAGGACGTCGGCTGCGGGGAATCGACGCAGGGGCATCGTCGGTGACGGTTCGGAGGGGATGCTTGCTCAGCCGGAGCCGAGTGTGGTTGTGGCGGACGGCGGTTCGCCGCAGGCGGCTGGGCGCGACTCCGGTGGAGGTAAATACCGGTGGTGGTGGTATTTAATTAGTGAATTTGTTTTGGGGGGTTTTGGGCTGGTGTCGAAGCGTGCACGCTCGGGTGGCCGAGGTGCTGTTGGTAGAGGTGGTGGTTAATGGTGGTGTGGTGATGGTTGTGACCGGATCTTGGTGGTGATGGTGGCATAGGCGGGGCTGCCGCGGCAGTGGCCGAGGTGGCGGCTGGGTTGTGATAGTTGCAGCGGTGGTGGAAGTTTGGATGACGGGAGATGGTCAGCTGGACTGGTTGTGGTGACAGTGGCTGGGTTGCCGAAAGGATGTCGGAATGGTGGTGTTGGGTGGTGAAGGAGAACGGGTGGAGAAGACGACAGCTACGACGGAGGTGTGGAGGTCGTGTAGGCTGGCGGTGGTGATAGCCGAGCCGAGGAAGAGGTGGGCAGCCAAGGGATGGCCAGGTTAGGTTTAGGTTTAGAAATTTTGGTTCGTGTCGGGGGTTTGTGTCCGGCATGTCAGACACGAAGGGGTTGATATATTTGTAAAGGAAAATAGGTAGTGGATGGGACACGGACACGATGTACTGCACATTTGTGGTGGAAGAAATTTTTGTGGAATAATTATATGGAGGAGTACCTGCCTATTTATAGGATGTGAAAATTCCCAATTGTATAAGAATTAGGAGTAATTTAAACCCAATTTATATAATTCAATTTAAATCAAATCTAAATTCAATTTAAATTCTAATTTTAAATCTAGATAATCTAGACTCAAATTAAATATAAATTCTACCTTTAAACTATTTAAATTAAATCCATAAAATTAAATCTAATTTTAAAATAGCCACAATAACTTCCAAATATATTTTTCAAAATACCCATAATAATAATTTTGAAAATAATAAATATTTTTAAATATCTTTTTGAATAATTAAATATTAATATTAATAAATCTCAAAAATTATATTTTTATTTAAATATAAACTAGTAAAATATTTAGGAAATATATACGTATGCACAAGAATATTATTTATTATTAATAACTAATATAAACGAAAAGCTTTTTATAAATAATAAAATAATGGACTTGGAAATGTTGGTACGATAGTTAAAATAATTATTACATATATTATTTTGAAACTATAAAATAATAAATAAAAATATTTTTCTAAAAATATGTACGCTCGCACATATTCGCACTCGTCAAGCAATCACGAAAAATAAAACTTCATGCATGACGTACAATACAACTACGCGACGTACAATAGAAAATAAAATAATAAAAAAAATCAGTACCAAATTTAAAAAAAAATAGTAAAAATTTTAGGAGTTTTACACTGAGGGGTCCCTTCCACATACGAGGGCCTGGACTAACTATATTTTCACCAGAGTAGATGGGAACGGCCCAGTCTCCTTCTCGTCTCGCAAGCCCTTGACGAGCTCTGAGATAGAGTAGTTGATGGCAGATCACGGAGCTGTGGATGCCGAAGATAGTGACGATCCTGAAGGAAACTCCCTGATTTATTATTTTTTCACGCAGGCCGAGTTCAAGATGTCAGAAAAGGCGGTGCTAGCCGCTTTCCTGATGATATGGCTTCGTGACTGCGTAGTCCCTGGTGGTTCAGGGTCTATTGAGAGAATAAGTCGGGGTATGATACTTTCGGCTGTAAAGCTGGCCTTTGGACGCCAACTTGCTCTGCTTCCAGCGATGGTCTGTGCCATCCAACGGAGTTTGCGATATTTTGTTGTGAACGCGATAACACCCGAAGGCAGGAAGGACTTTGCTAGGACTGAGTTACCCTTCCACTATCTGATGGGATGGCTGGTGCTACATTGTCCAGATTGATGAACGTCGGGCTGATGGCAGACTCTTGGGCGGGGGATACCTTCCTTCGGAGGTTCAGAGACACGGATTAGACCGTTATAGGGGTGCCTATTTGCAGGATGGCTTTGAGTTTTCTGCAGAACTATGAATTCTTCAGGGTATCGCCTCCGTCTGGTAGTGGTCGCGCAGGAGATACCCTAGTAAATGAGGGGGCACTCACTACTAGCCTTCCTATTGCGGCACTTTGTTGGCTCAAATCCTTCAGTCCTTCCCATTTGGTGTTCAAAAAAGGAACCACACTTTCCTGGAACCTTATTTGCCGAGTCGCTTTGCACGATAATTCTGCTACAGCCAGCTTCTCTTGGACAATTCCAGTCCTCATCTCCAGTCGATAGAGAATCGGATTGACGGGGCACGTGCATGGAGCTACTACAACGCTGGGTGTACGGGAGCATTTTTTACCTTACAGAAGATAAACCTGACACCCACATGCTCTTTGCTGCTGCTAAATTCTATATTCAGGTCAATACCTTTTCTTCTCGGTATAACCGAGAGCAGAGTTTTTTATCGGGGACTAAGTTTGCCCCTACTCTTGCTGAGATAGGACGAGTGCGCACCATGGGGGGTAACAGAAAGGGAGGTACCGCTCCCACAGTTGAACCAGTTGCAGCGCCACAGCAGAGAGTTGTTGTTGAGGAGCCCATCATTGCAGTACCTCGGAGAGAGGGTACTGAAGAACCTCTTTCTGATATTCCTCATAAGAGGAAGGCTTCCACCGAGCTGGTTCCACGGCCCAAAAGGATGAAGGTAGTTATTTCCCGCGGGAGGAAGAAGGTGGCGGATGTGGGTGCTGGCTCGCCTCCTCCCAGAAGGTCTTTCCGGCAGACGGCGTTGCAGGCCATTACCATTCGGAAGGTAGATCCCTTCTTAGACTCCATAGTTATTCTGGTCAAGCCTTTAGAAGCTTTCACACCTTTTTATTTGTCCTTTGCGCAGGACCCTGAGGTTGTAGCTGAGGTAGGTGCCTCCTCGTCTTAGAAAGTGGTCGTGACGATAGTGTCCCCTGCTCGTCCTCGACAAATGGATGAGGGCGGGTCTTCTTCAGCTATAAGGGTTGAACGACGGGATTATCAGGGCGAGGCCCAGACCCCGATGGCAACAAAAAGATTAGTCCCTCCTATGACATTTCTTTGGGGGATATGTCTGCAATAGGAGCTATAATGAGGGACTTAGATAAAAATCAAGTCCAGTCGGCTCATCCTCTGGTAGGTACGTTATCTTTGTGCCTCTCTTCGGATGAGATTTTTCGACTTCGATTTTGCGTGCTCCTCGTAAGGCTGACCACGACTGTATGTTCCTTTGTAGACAAGGGAAAGGAACCCCTCGCGAAGATAGTCCCAGGCATTAGGAAAGGGACAGAAGTTGTTCTCGGCTCCTCCTAATCTGCTGGTGCGGAGGGAGCCGTTAATAAGCTAGTATCGACTGCAGGAGGAGAGGTTAAACAGCCTGCTGAGGGGGCTATTGCTGAATCTGCTCCCGTTTCCGCTAGGATTGTGAAAGATATCAGGCATGATGCCGCTCAAGGCCTTGATATAGTTCTTCTTGAACAGTCTAGGCCTACTCTTGGTTTCCCTGAAGCCAAGACTGATGGCGTAGCCCAGGCTGGTACTGAGCAAGCCGAAGGTACAAAATTATAACTCTTTTGTATTTTTCCCCTTTTTTTGGTTACTGATGTACATGTTTGTTTTCTTGTCAGCTTCGACTTCTTGTCAGGTATTCCTTCCTGGAGCGGAAGAAACTCTCCAAGCCACATCCCCGATGACCTCGACTGAAGATGATGAGATGGCCCAGGAAGTCGTCAAAGCTTTATACTCTGTGCTGAAAGTAAAGCTTTCTAGAGTCCTGAATCAGAATGTTACCGTTGGCCCTGTGAAGGCTGTTGCCGAATGCCAAGTGGCAGCCCTCGAGAGCGTTGTCAGCTATGAAGAGCGGGCTAATACTCTGAGGAAAGTTCTGAATGACTTGGAGGGTCAGGTGGCCAGATTCCGGGATGCCAAACAACGGATCCCGATGTCGCTGTTACGTACAGAAGATGAGGCTTTGATTGCGGCACTCGCGGAGGAGAAGGCTACTTTCCAGGCGAGGAAGGATACCCTCGTTCAAGAAATCAGCGAGTTGGCTGATCAGTATGGTCAGTTCAATACTACAAGTGAGGCACCTGCTGCCTCGAAGAATAAACTGGCTGTACAGATTATCGAGAAGTATAATCACATCGTGCAGATCCAAAATGAGATCGTTCAACTGGAAGCTAACTTGAGAACAACAACATCTGAGCAGGAGGACTACTTGGCTTAAGCTGCGATGACTGCCACCACTTTCGACCATTTGAAGGAACAGCTGGTGAAGTTGGAGGGAGATCACATGAGTCTGATCCTTTTTGAGGATGAAACTGGTCGTCAAGAAGAGGCGCGTCGTCGAGCTACCGTGAAGTCTGAAGCCAAAATTATAGCTCTAAGGGACAATATCAATCGCCTATGTATCCCTTAGAGATTTTTTTTTTCGTTTGTAACTATTTTTTTTAGCCATCACGGCTCTTGTACCCCTTTTATCCCATCTGTTTGATAGATGTTCAAAATAAAGAACAAAAAATCTTTTCAAAATGAATGTGGTTTTGTGAAATATTGGAACTAGAGGTAATGTGGACGTAGTAATGATATTTCTGGTAGGTATTCCGCTGGAGAATTTAATATGGACCTATTATCCATTTTATATTCAAGTTTTTTTTGAATATAGATAATAAGTTGAACGAAGCTGCTAATAGAGGTAATATGGACGTAATAGGAGAGGATGTCCGATATCTGACCAGAGGTAATATGGATATGGAAAGATATATAGCATTAGGTGGGGGTAGATAATTTAGAGGTAATATGGACGTGATTATCGTTGATGAATGCTTTGCTCAGAGGTTATATGGACATGGCAAAACATTTCTTAATCATTTTACTGGGGAAATAATTATCGAAAAACAATTCATAGGTAATAGGGACGCGACTTGTTTTCGTCAAACCGAGTTTGGACAGAGTCAAAAACGGGAATAATTTCACTAGAAAAAATATTTTTAGAGGACCTATTATCCAAAGCATATTCAAGACTCTTGAAATACGGATAATAGTTAGATAATTTTTTTTGAATCATGTAAACATCGCACTGTACATTTACATGACTGAACATATGTGAACATTATTTATAAAAGGTTGTACATGGTATTCCTTCAGGAACTTACCGTTGATAGGCATCATGAACAAGTCACCATCCGGTTTGGTTAGTCGGTATACACCGTTAGAATACACTGATTATATAATGAAAGGACCTTCCCATTTAGGCTGAAATTTCCCTTTTATTTTGTGCGTCATGACCATTGGTCTTCTCACTGCTAAGACTAGATCACCAACTTAGAAGATTCTTTCTTTCACCTTTTTATTGAAGGCTCTGGAAAGGCGTGCTTGGTATAGCTCAATACGTTGCTAAGCTAACAAGCATTTTTCATCTGGCGCTTCAAGCTCCTGTAGACGCAGACAGTATCTTTCTTCGGTAGTCAACTCGCTGGCTAAGGCTACTCGAAGAGAAGGAATCTAGATTTCTAGGGAAGAACTGCTTCACTCCCATAAACCAGAGAGAATGGCGTACTGCCTGTTGTAGTTTGGACCGTTGTACGATAGGCCGATAGACATTCGCCGAGCTTCTCATTCCAATCGCGCTTGTTTGAAGACATAAATTTCTTATGAATTTTAATGATGGTTTTATTGAAGGCTTTTGCTAGCCTGTTAGCTGCTGGATTGTAGACAGTAGAGGCTACATTTTGGATTCGATTCTTATCGCAGAATCGATAGAATGCATGGCTTGCGAATTGTGGACCATTATCATGGATGATCCTGCAAGGTAGGCCGAAGCGGTAGATAACGTGATGTTTGACGAAACAGATCACGTTTGACGCCTTCACTTCGATGAGCGGTATACCTTTCGCCCATTTGGAGAAGTAATCGGTTATGGCTAGGATGAATCGATGTCCTTTGGAAGATGGCGAGCTGATTGGGCCTATGATGTCCATGCCCCAGACTTCAAAAGGCTAAGATGCTATCGTCGGGTGTAGAAATTCCAAAGGTTGAAGAATGAAATTAGCGTGGAACTGACAAGCCTTACACTTCTTTGCATATTCAACAACATCTGCTATCACTGTGGGCCAATAATAACCCATTCGTCTGAGGCGATCTTGTAGTTTGGGCCTGGTTGATGTGCACCACAAACTCCGTCGTGAGCCTCCCGAAGTGCATATTTGGCTTCTGTGTCTGATAAACATCGTAACAGTAGCCCATCGTAAGAGCGTCGGTACAGCATATTGGTAGTTGTGTCGTAGTAAAATCTGAGGGATCGCCTTTGGATAGATACTGCTTCCTTTGGGTCATCGGGAAGGATTCCATAGACGACGTAGTCTATGAAAGGAAATCTCCAGTCTTTAACGTCGACGTTTCTTTTCGTTGTGTAACTGTGATAAATATGTAAGGTATCTTTTACACAGAATAGTTCTCGACCAGATACTGTGATTGACTGCTGAGTATTGGTAGGGACGGTCAAGGAAGCAGCGAGACCGGCTAGAGCATCTGCTTCTATATTCTGTGGTCGAGGCATGTGCTCGATGAAGAATCCAGCAAAAGTAGACGCCAACTCGATTGTCACTTTGTGATAGAGGATTAGATCTTCGTGATGAACTTCATAGTCCTCTCGGACCTGACTAACTATAAGCTTGGAATCGCCGTAAACTTCTAGATAGTTAACTCCTCCCAGTTGTTTTGCCAGTTGCAGGCCGATCAATAGGTATTATATTCTGCCACGTTATTGGTGTAGGGTTCCACGAGAGAATATGCACGATGTATAACCAGATGGTCAGGTGACACGAGCACGACGCTTACTCCGACCATAATATTTCCTTTAGGTCATGTTCTTGATGTACCGTTAAAGAACATTCGCCAAATGGGGATTTCTTCAGTTGCGGTGTTAGACTCCACTACTTCATCGAGGATTTTGTCGTAGAGTTTGGAAGATTCTGGCACCGAATGAGCTGCTAGGAAATCAGCTAATGCTTGGCCTTTTACTGCCTTCTGAGGGACGAATAACATATCGTATGGAGTCAACAGCATTGCCCACGTAGCTAAACAGAAATTGAGAGAACCCAGTTTAGTCATGAGTATTTTGAGAGGATTGACTTTAGATATGATGTGGATAGTCTGCCCAGACACATAGTGGAGCATCTTCTGGATAGCAAATACCAATGCAAGGTATTCCTTTTCCATATGTGTGTATCTGTGCTCGACACCCACCATTGTGTGGCTGAGGTAGTAGATTGCCTGTTCATGGCCGCCTTCATTCTTCTGAGCAAATAGTGCACCAAGGGAATGGTCCATAGCGCGGACATACAGTAAGAAGGGCTTCCCCATTATTGGAGCTACCAATACTGGGGGGCTTGCAAGATACTTCTTGATGTCGTCGAATGCGCGTTAACATTGTTCAGTCCAGACGAAATATATGCCTTTCTTCATGAGCTGAGTGAACGGTTGATATCTTCCAGAAAGGTTCGAAATGAATCGTCTGATGTAGGCTAGCCTTCCATGCAGTCCGCGTAGCTTTTTAAGATTTCTTTTAAGATGCATATCGAGGATAGTCTTCACTTTCTCCGGGTCAGGATGTACACCCTTTGAAGTGATGACTAAACCAAGGAACTTGCCGCTGGAGACACCCAGAAAAGTCTTGGTTGGATTCATCTTGAGTTGATGTGCACGCATTAGTTCGAACACCATTCTCAAGTCTTGGAGGTGGTTGCCCTTGAGATGACTTTTAACTGCGATATCGTCTACGTAGCACTCCACTGTTTTACACAAACGATCGCAAAAAATTATGTTCATGGCTCGCTGGTATGTCTCCTGTCACTCCCCGTTCCCAGAATGCGTATTTTAATACGTGTACTGCTTGAATGTATTTATTTAATATTTATCATGCATTTGTTCTGTATTTAATTCCTTTAATTTTATGCTAATTATTTTTTTGTATTTTATTTTTTGTTTTTGCTTTACTCTTGGTTTATTTTGTTCATGTTGAACCAACTTGGTTTAGCTTGGTTCATCATGATAAGTGATGGATGGCTTAGATTATGTAGGAAGGAATGAGTGGTGGAGATTAACTTGGGCTAGATATTTATACCCCTTTTCTTTCTCTCTTTCCTCACAAACTCTCATTTCTCTTCCTCCACCAAAAGTCCTAACCCCTTTGGAGAGGCAAGTGCACCTTGCTTCCACATGAGAACCCATTTTTTTATGGTTCCTTTATCTTCCTCTCGTGATTCTAAGATAGTTTAGAACTTGACATTTTGCATTTTGAAGTTTTATTTTTGTAGATCTAAAAATTTGCCATTCTCGGATTTTGGTGGTTTTGATCTATCAAACTTCCTTATTTTCAAGTTTTGAATCATTTCAGGTTGTTGAGATTTGTGTTATACCCCATTTTGATCTATGGAAGTCCCATTTTTGGCTTAGATTGAAGGTTTAATGGAATTTGGAGTTCTGGAGGTTTCTTACGCCCATGTTTATACGTGCCAGCGTAGTATCAAACTCTACTCCCATGTTTTATTCGTGTCAGCGTGAATCTGGATTACGCAAGTCAAGACTGTTTTACGGGTAAAACAAAGTCTACCCTGTCTTGGCGTAAAACAAATTTCATACGTAAACTTTAGTCATTTACGCGTACTCTTTTACGCATACTTCCTTACGCGTACCTCCTTTTACGCATACTTCCTTTACACGTACTTCCTTTACGCATTCTTCTCTTGGCATATTCCTTTGGCGTACTTCCCTTGGCGTACTCCTTTACGCGTACTTCCTTTACGCGTACTTCCCTAATGCGTACTTCCTTTATGCATACTTCCCTTGGCGTACTCCTTTGGCGTACTCCTCTGCCCGAAGGCTTCTTAGCACTAACGTATCTGACCCCCTTGCCCTGTACAGTATGGCCCTGGCATCCATTGCCCTAGATTCACCTTTATTGGGCGCATGGTACCCCTTATTATATCCTTACACCTTTTTGACATGAACTCATGAACACCGTTGTGACAGTTATCTTGACATGTAACTTTGAACGCTGTTGCGATGGCTAACTTGAGATGCAATCCATGCAGCACATACAGTCCATGTGGCACATACAACTTGTTGCATGTTAATATTTTAATATATATTGTTGTATGAAGCGTGCCCTGTGTCTTAATTAGTTTGTGGATATCCAGTTTGACTGGAACTTAACCCTGAGAGTTATAGACTCGACCATACTAAATACTAGTTTGACTTTCATGCCTTGTCATAAATTGACATTGATTATTACCTTGACTAAATGATTGATCATACGTCCTAGTTGGAACTAAAAGACTGGCTAGTCGTCTTATTGAATTAAATGAGACACGTTCATGTATGAACTATGAACTATTGCGATCGACTAGCCAATCCCAAACATTGGCATATGGACACGTGCCGACTCCAACTTATTTTCTACAAAAGCAGCATGTGTACCTTAGAGTCAAGGCATGATTATTCCGTAGCTAGGTTTGATTATTGCATTACGCTATGTAAGACCTACAACCTAACCATACGGGCATCGTTATAGAGTTATGCATATCGTACTCTGTACGAAAGTACTCATTCTGAATGACCATGATCCACGGCATGAGATTTCAATTAACATAGGGACCATTAAGTTAAATAAAATAACTATTGGATGGAGAGAATGGATTCCCGAGTTCTTACATGGCAGCCATCTCGGGACAATTAGTGCCCCGATATGCCGGCTGGTTCCCACAGATACTGCAAACCTGCCACATGGACAGGGAGTGGTATCTGTTTATATAATTTTCTATATATTAATGACGAGCATCGAGCTGGGACACGTCTAATTCATGATTGGCGCAATTGTTTATTGGGTAGACTAGCCTTGCTTGTACATTGTAAAAACTGAGGAATCCCTTATTGCATATTTCCAGGACACCTTGGAACTTACAGTTAGCAAGCCGTAGTAGTTGTACTGTCATTTAAATTGATTTATTTGTGTACTGTACCTACTCTGTAAACTACTAAGATGAGCAGAATGTAGTGCCCCGCTCCTCGCGGTCCACTATGTAATACCTACGGCTTGTTGACTCAGTCTTGAATTGAGTATTTGGGGAAATCCTTGCCGGTATCGATTGATCACGGATGAAATGCAATGAACCTTTCTAATTGATGGATTGGCTTCTATTGAAATAAATCCAAGAGTTTTGCTGAATGTTTTCTCTCGCTGTTTGGTTTTGTTGAATGTGTTTTCGTGTTGGTTTTCGATGATTGGTTTTTATTGTTCGCTTTCATCGCATTTCGCATTCATTCTGAATCTTGAGAGAAAGAGACGAAGTATGCTAATCAACTGTTGGTGCCAATGTAGGGCGTGTGAATTGTTCGTGAACGGCATGTGAAGTCCCTCCTTCTCTCAACTAAGATTCATCTAAGTGAGTTGCTTCAACCGAACAAACATTGATCTGTACGCCTAATAAAATGATCTCTAGTCCACTCTGTTGTCTTGTCCCAATGATCAACGATACCACATCCACAATAGATAAGAGAAGATAATTGAATTGAATCAAATGCAAGAATATGTGTTGCTACTCGATCTGCTCTATAAGAATGATCATATGCTTGTCAATAGTATGCCTGAAATGTAGACATGTACAGACGAACTTGTATGTGTTGAGATGAATCTGAAGGCACAAAACAAACGTGTCGTATATCTGTACATAAGTCCAAGTGTGTCTCATCTGATAGAACGGCTAAAGCATGCATTTGGTCTCGGACAACTTGTATACAAGGAAACATTTATCTCTCGGATGGTATCTGGGGGCACCTGGAACCGCTCGGCCTAGGAGAGATTAGGGCCTCCATGTGAAAATGGGAGTCGATCTGAGTCCTTAGCGACGAGCTGAACCAAAGAGTCACAGCGGCTAATCATGGGGATAACCCATGGACCAACATGTAGAATAGTCCACCTGCATGACCCGAATGACAACTTTAATATCTGCAAGAATGAACATGAATTACTCGTTATGCAAATTGTGCTAACATGTTTTGTGCAGGGATGACTGCCAGCGTTGGTAAGTTGCTTATGATATATTTCTACTATCATGTTCTTATAAATTGTTAAAAAGAACCTAGACAAGTAGAAAGATCACTAGTAAATGTTAGCTCAACACATTGATTTAGTACAGAGATTTGCGAGTTCGGCCAAAAGTCGCTCGCTAGTACATGATGTGTGCTGACCCACGTTGTGGGCATCCTTTTCAGAAAGCAAAAGGAGACATGGAGATTTCAAGTGAGGCACCAAAGCTCGTCTAGCCCAGTAGAGCTCGTGGATCGCCTCGAAGTTTCAGTTTCATTCCAGTCAAGTTTCAAGTTTCTTTTCCTTCTGAAGGTGTCTTTTATTTCCAGCATGTAATAGAGGGATATGATGTATGGGCATTGCGACTATTTTCAAAAGAGAGTTTCAAAGAGAATCATGTAGCTAAAATATAAGACACTCTGAGTTTGTAAAGCTTTATACTTGTATTCCTATCAGGTTATCAATAAAAGAAGTATTTCCATTTCAAATCTCTGTGTCCAATATTTGGTTTTCACCAATGAACTGGTACGTGCGTGTGTTTTGCTTAACTAGTGGGTGCGTGCGTGTGTTTTTGCTTGACTAGTTATTTTTGTGCAGGTACATGGCCTTGTGCAAGCGCAACTTAGGCTTGCACGACATCATGCCTTAGCGAGGACGATCGATCCCGCAGGGATCCAGGCAAGTCGGACGACCCTAGCGGGATCGGGGTGTGACAAAGTGGTATCAAAGCACAATTTTACGTCCTTGGCCTCTTGTAAATATCGATTTTGAAAATGTATATAAAGTACTTTGACGGCTTTCAAAAGTGTCCCAATTTTGAGTTATGAAAACCAATATCCCATACAATAAGTTCATAATATTTTATGAGACTGACAGAAGTTATACTCTTTTGTAGAGAAATGGCCCCTACTCGACCTGCTTCCTCGACAGATCCTATAGAACGGATCATGAGAATGTTGGAACTGCAGAGGCAGGACAATGAGGAAAACAATCAATTACAACAGGCCCAAATAGATGCCCAGAAGAAACAGTTGGAGTCCTTGACTCAAATTGTCACGGCGCTTGTGGCAAATTGAGGTACCACCGCAGCGACTAAACTAACGGAAATGCTCGAGATTGAGCCCGTGGAGGGTGATGAGCCCCAGCCAGTGCAAAGGCACACTTTCTTTAGGCCAAAGGACTTCTTAGACGCGAAACCTCCGAAATTTGAAAGCAGGACGTCACCCGACAAGGTGATGGACTGGATTGATAAAATGGAGAGTCTGTTTGCGTTCATAGGAGTTCCAAATAGCAAAAAGATAGTTTGTGCCGTTATGCTCCTACGGCTGTAGGCAAAGGATTGGTGGAAAGCGAAGAAGCCGGCGCTTGTCTCAATGGCTAAGAATGGAAAGATTTTATAGGCCTTGTTCAAGAAGGCGTTTCTGGATCAATATCTGCCTCCAACCATGAGCAAGAAGATGGAGGATGACTTCATCACACTGAAACAGGAAGATATGTCCGTGGAGGACTATGAGTCTGAATTTGCCAAGTTAGCAAATTTTGCTACTGCGATGCTACCCACCGAGCAGACTCGCATAAATCGATTCGTTGGAGGTCTGAATAATGACATCCAGTTAAGTGTGCTGAATCGAGAATGTGGGTCATATTCTCAGGCCTTTGAGGCGGCGCTACAGGTGGTACAGTTCTGTCTGAAAGAGGCATCCAATAAAGTGCAGTACAGTCGAAATCATCCCGCCAAGAGATATCATGACGGAGAGAAAAAGACTGACGGGGAACAAAATGACAAGCCTGTATGCAGCTTCTGCGGTCGGCGAGGGCATGTCAAAGAAGACTGCCGCTATGTGAATGGCCAGAGTTGCAGTCACTGTGGCAAGAGTGGGCACATCAAGGAGGACTGTCGTGCCGCTAATCACGCTTGTTCTCGTTATGGCCAACAGGGCCACTCAGTCAAATATTGCCCGAAGAAAAATCGAAATAGAGGTGATAATGAAGAGCGTGGGCAGCTGCCAGGCCCACCGCCGCTCCGAGATAATCCGTACAACCAGCAGTTGCGGAATGCCAATGCGGCGACAGCGCGCGTCTATAATCTCTCCACGTTGCTTGATCCAGAATGCAACAATAGTGGAGGTGAGTTTGTTTCTTAAGTTTTGAGGACAAAACTTTTTCTCAGTAGGTTATTATGTAGTGCCGCGTTCCTCGCGGTCCACTATATAATACATACGGCTTGTTGACTCAGTCTTGAATTGAGTATTTGGAGAAATCCTTGCCGGCATCGATTGATCACGGATGAAATGCAATGAACCTTTCCAATTGATGGTTTGGCTTCTATTGAAATGAATCCAAGAGTTTTGCTGAATGTTTTCTCTTGCTGTTTGGTTTTGTTGAATGCGTTTTCTTGTTGGTTTTCGATGATTGGTTTTCATTGTTCGCTTTCATCGCATTTTGCATTCATTCCGAATCTTGAGAGAAAGAGACGAAGTATGCTAATCAACTGTTGGTGCCAATGTAGGGCGTGTGAATTGTTCGTAAACGGCACATGAAGTCCCTCCTTCTCTCAACTAAGATTCATCTAAATGAGTTGCTTCAACCGAACAAACATTGATCTTTACGCCTAATAAAATGATCTCTAGTCCACTCAGTTGCCTTGTCCCAATGATCAACGATACCACATCCACAATAGATAAGAGAAGATAATTGAATAATCAAATGCAAGAATATGTGTTGCTACTCGATCTGCTCTATAAGAATGATCATCTGCTTGTCAATAGTATGCCTGAAATGTAGACATGTACAGACGAACTTGTATGTGTTGAGATGAATCTGAAGGCACGAAACAAACGTGTCGTATATCTGTACATTAGTCCAAGTGTGTCTCATCTGATAGAACGGCTAGAGCATGCATTTGGTCTCGGACAACTTGTATATAAGGAAACATTTGTCTCTCGGGTGGTATCTGGGGGCACCTGGAACCGCTCGGTCTAGGAGAGATTAGGGCCTCCATGTGAAAATGGGAGTCGATCTGAGTCCTTAGCGACGAGCTGAAACAAAGAGTCACAGCGGCTAATCATGGGGATAATCCATGGACCAACATATAGAATAGTCTACCTGCATGACCCGAATGACAACTTTAATATCTGTAAGAATGAACATGAATTACTCGTTATGCAAATTGTGCTAACATATTTTGTGCAGGGATGACTGCCGGCGTTGGTAAGTTGCTTATGATATATTTCTACTATCATATTCTTATGAATTGTTAAAAAGAACCTAGACAAGTAGAAAGATCACTAGTAAATGTTAGCTCAACACATTGATTTAGTACAGAGATTTGCGAGTTCGGCCAAAAGCTGCTCGCCAGTACATGATGTGTGCTGACCCACGTTGTGGGCATCCTTTTCAGAAAGCAAAAGGAGACAGGGGGATTTCAAGTGAGACACCGAAGCTCGTCTAGCCCAGTAGAGCTCGTGGATCGCCTTGAAGTTTCAGTTTCATTCCAGTCAAGTTTCAAGTTTCTTTTTCTTCTGAAGGTATCTTTTATTTCCAGCATGTAATAGAGGGATATGATGTATGGGCATTGCGACTATTTTCAAAAGAGAGTTTTAAAGAGAATCTTGTAGCCAAAATATAAGGCACTCTGAGTTTGCAAAGCTTTGTACTTGTATTCCTATCAAGTTATTAATAAAAGAAGTATTTCCATTTCAAATCTCTGTGTCCAATATTTTATTTTCACCAATGAACGAGTGCGTGCGTGTGTTTTGCTTAACTAGTGGGTGCGTGCATGTGTTTTTGCTTGACTAGTTGTTTTTGTGCAGGTACATGGCCTTGTGCCAGCACAACTTAGGCTTGCACGGCATCACGCCTTAGCGAGGACGATCGATCCCGCAGGGATCCTGGCAAGTCGGACGACCCTAGCGGGATCGGGGCGTGACACAGAATGTCAGGATATGATGGGTCAACTTCTATCATTGTTTGGTTGGGAAGTTGGCTTGAAGTATCATGATGTTGTGTGAATCTCAATAGCAAGCAGAGACATTATTTATCATATTCGTATTCCTTATCAATGGTTTTAATTCTTCATGTCGTGCTTCCTTTATGGTATTTATTATTTTGGTACTTGTTATTTGAGGTCTAACCTCTTTGGTTTTGCATGGCCAGATTTAGAACCAGCTCCCGAGGACTCAGCTTACTTCTACTTCCAAGATGGTCAATACTAGAGGGATGATCGCAGGAGGACACGAGTGGGTTCTTTGCTTTTCTGCTCGTTTTTGCTACTTACTTTACTTTTGCTGCTTGGCACCGACATATTAGTCGGACTGTCTTGTACTTACTTTTACATAATTGTAACTAAGTCAGACTGCAGCTGATAACGATTGTGTATACCTTGTTATATAATTTGGCTATATTTTGTAAAGCCAGATCTTAAGAACATTTTGACTGAGCATTTAGGACGTCGTACTGCTCATTCTTACATGTTCTCTACTTACTTATTTTTATTGAATGATTGGGATAATAGATGTTGAGTAACCCAAGGGAAACTTTCATGTAGTAAGCACCCCCTCGTCTTTTAGACATCATTGTTCGTATTATACGGTATTTTCCCTACCCGTAATATGTAGCTGGCTGAGTCATTCCCCCGCTCTCCGGTATTCTAGTTCTGGGGCGTGGCAAGATTTTAGTGGTGGCCCATACAGGTCCGATTTTAGACTTGTGGGGTGTTTTAATTTATAGGATGTCTCAATCATACATGTTTCCTCTTGATCTCATGATTCGTTACTCTCGACCATAGCTTGACATTCTGGTATCCTTTGACTTCATTGATCTTTCATGTTCGATCGTTTGATTGCTCTCTTGTTCCTTTTCTTAGGGGTATCTCGTCCGTATCTGTCAGAGCTGGACAGCAACAACAAGAGCAACACGAACAACATGACCATGTTGGTCAGCAACAAAGGCCAGTACTACCTCAAGAGAACATCCAAGAAGAGGTGATAATGGAACCAACAACTGGACCGCAGTATCCGGAGGTTCCAACACCACCAACAGTTTTGCCTACCCCTATGGTAGTAGACACACCAGCCCTTCTGGAAATCATAAGAGGGATGATGGCTACTCAGCAACTTCAGATGTTGGCCCAGCAACACATGCACACTCAGCTGCAAGAGCAGAATGTATTGCTCATCCAAGGATTGCAAACGGCTTTGGGAAGGGGAGTGAGAACTGACTCAGGGGCATCAACCAGGTTCTGCAAGTACAATCCTCGTCGTTTCGAAGGCACAGAAGATGCCATTTCAGTAGATGCATGGCTTAAGGATATCGAGGCTATTCTGATAACAGCTAAGGTACCGACGGATGAACGTATGGATCAAGTGAAGCTGTTACTTTAGGACCTCGTACGTGATTGGTGGGAATCAGAAGTAGTGGGCATCAGACGTCGTATAGCTTGGGATAATTTTATTGTGAGGTTCAAGATGAAGTACTATAGAGTTGTGGCACAGTTCGAGCTACAACAGAAGTTTATCAACCTCAAGCAGGCTAGCAAGACAGTGGATGCTTATGCAGTAGAGTTCTGCAGACTGAGTAGGTTTGCCCTAGAGATGGTAGCAGCGGAGAGCCAGAGGACTGTGAGATTTCAGCAAAGGTTCCATCTTGAACTCTTGCAATTGATAGAGGGGCACAACTACCAGACTTTCGATGATGTATTGACGGTAACCCGGAGGCATGAGATCACAATCCAGAGGTTCACAACAAGGACTGGAGGTCAGAAGAGATCTCACAATCAGATTGAAGGAGTAGGGGGAGTAGCACCTCGAATAACAGCACCATCTCCTGGCATTCGCATTCACGATATGGCAATACGAGAAATAGTACCACCAACAAGACAATAACAACAGCAGCAGAGGAAGGACCAGTAACCCCCAGCGGGCTGCACATATTGTGGAAAGGCAGGGCACACTAGAGGTGTGTATCGGGCATTGAACGGACAGTGTTTGATATGTAGAAGTCCAGATCATCGGGTTTTCACCTGTCCTATGAATTCGAGGTCAGGAGGACCAGTGCAACAATTCCCTGTGCTGCCAGTACCAAGGGCAGGCCAGTATCAATGACCAGCGGTAGCAGTGAGACTGTTGGCACAACACCTGTTGATGTCACAGGCTCAGATGTTTCGGCAGCAGGGACCGTCGATGCAGCAGCAACAACAAAGACCACCCCAGCATCACCAAAGCAGGGGCCAACAGCAACACCAGGCAAGGCCGCAGCATGGGAACCAACAAGGAGGCCGAGGGCAGGCATTCAATCTGTCCTTGGAAGAGGCATTGGCATCGGAAGATGTTGTGGCAGATAACATTCTCGTCGTCTCATATCCCGCAGTAGCATTGTTTGATTCGGGAGCATCACACTCATTTATATCTGCACAATTTACGACACGATTAGGAATAAAATTCAAGGTATTGCCGGGGATGTTGAATATACTCACTGGTAGTGGGCTCGTAGGAGTTAGTAGATTTATTCTAGCGTGTAGAGTTGTAGTTTGCGGGCGTTTCTTACCCGCCAGGTTGATAGAATTTCCTGTTGGTAATTTCTACGTTTTCTTAGGCATGGACTGGCTGAAAGGCAGTCATGCGACAATAGATTATCGTAGAGGAAGTGTATATTTTAATATTCCAGGCATGAAGCGGTTTACCTTAGTCAGATCAGAGGCATACCAACATAAATAAAGAGTAGTGACGGCAATGGAAGAAGTTCAAGTCCCAAAGGTAGTTGAAGAGTTTCTAGATGTATTTCTCGAAGAACTTCTAGGTCTACCAGCAGTTAGGGATATTGAGTTCAGTATAGAGTTGGCACCTGGAACTAAACCGATATCAGATCGAGTTTACAGAATGGCGGATTCAGAGCAGGCCAAGGTGTATCAGTACATAGAGGAACTGAAGGAGAAGAAGTTCATTCGAGTTAGTGAATCACCATGGGCAGCACCAGTGGTGCTTATAGGAAAGAAAGATGGGTCATCAAGATTGTGTATTGACAAAAGAAAGCTCAACACGGCAACAGTAAAGAACAAGTACCCACTACCAAGGATCGACGACTTGTTTGATCAGTTGAGCAGAGCAAGGGTTTTCTCCAAGATAGATCTTCGATCAGGGTATCATCAAGTTAGAGTTCGAAAAGAGGATATTCTTAAGACGACATTCAGATCAAAGTACGGGCATTACGAATTCTTAGTAATGTCGTTTGGTTTGACCAATGCTCCAGCAATATTTATGGATTTGATGAACCGTATCTTTATACTGTACTTAGATCAATTTGTCGTTGTGTTCCTCGACGATATTCTCGTATACTCAGCTAGTGAAGAAGAGCATGAAGATCATCTCAAGAAAGTATTACAGGTTCTGAGAGAGAACCAGTTATATGCCAAGCTCAGAAAGTATAAGTTTTGGACGGATCGCATTTCATTCTTGGGGCACATCATATCAGGGGCTGGAGTAGCAGTGGTTCCCAAGAAAGTATAAGCAGTAGAAAGTTGGCCAATGCCTAAGACCGTAGCAGATGTGCAAAGTTTCTTGGGATTGGCAGGATATTACAGAAGGTTCGTATCAGACTTTGCAAGACTCTCAGCACCCATGACCCGCTTGACATGGAAGGATGTGTCATTCGTTTGGTCGGTAGAGTGTCAGGCATCATTTGAGAATTTGAAGCAGAAGTTGATCACGACACCTGTTCTTACATTACTGGTTGGACACGAAGGTTTTACTGTATATTGTGATGCGTCAGGAAAGGGACTTGGGTGTGTCCTAATGCAACATAGAAAGGTGATAGCGTATGCATCTAGGCAACTTTGAGACCACGAGAAGAATTATCCGACTCATGACTTGGAGTTGGCAGCAGTAGTATTTGCTTTGAAGCTATGGAGGCATTACTTATACGGTGATCGAGTGGACATGTACACAGACTACAAGAGTCTAAAGTACATCTTTACTCAGAAGGAACTGAACATGAGACAGAGAAGATGGTTAGAGTTGATCAAGGATTACGACGTAGAGCTTCAGTATCATCCAGGCAAGGCTAATGTGGTAGCAGACGCTCTTAGCAGGAGAGGCAGAGCATTTATGTTGACATCACAAAAACACTTTAGAAGATCTTCAAGAGATAGGCATCGAGGTTATACTTCCTAGTGATATAGAAATTCTGGCAAGTCTACGAGTTCAATCTGACTTGGTAGACAAGATCAAGGCAGCTCAGGCACGAGACCCAAGGATTCAGAAGCTTAGGATAGAATGTGAGTCAAGACTCAGAAAGGAGATGAAAATTCACGAAGATGGTACACTTTAGTTTGGATCACGTTTATGTGTACCAAGTGGAGATATCAGACAGGAGGTTATGACAGAAGCCCATAGTTCTCAGTATTCTATACACCCTGGTGGGACCAAAATGTACAAAGATATCAAGCAGCACTTCTGGTGGAACGAAATGAAGAGGGGATAGCTAAATTTGTTTCCCATTGCTTAATATGTCAGCAAGTGAAGGCAGAACAACAGAGGCCAGCTGGATTATTATAACCGCTTCTTATCCCGGAATGAAAGTGGGAGCATTTTACAATAGACTTTATGACCGATTTACCGAGATCACCAAGTGGTAAGGATGCTATTTGGGTGATAGTAGATCGTCTTACGAAGGTGGCATATTTTCTTCCTTTTAGAGTAGGACAATCTACAGAAACGTTGGCAGAGTTATATATACAGCAGATAGTCAGGCAGCATGGGGTCCCTGTCATTATTGTATCAGATACAGATACCCATTTTATATCATATTTCTGGAAGAGTTTACATCATAGTCTAGGCACCAAGTTAAGATTTAGTACGGCTTACCACCCACAGACGAACGGGCTATCAGAAAGAATAATTCAGACTTTAGAAGATATGTTACGAGCTTGTACCCTAGATTTTGGAGGGTCTTGGGAGAGTCATCTTCACTTAGTCAAATTTTTGTACAATAACAGTTATCAAGCCAGTATCCAGATGGCGCGATTCGAAGCACTATACGGTAAGAAGTGTAGGTCTCCACTGGCATAGGATGATATCGGGGAGAGGAAGATGTTAGGCCCAAAAATGATTGTTCAGACGGTTGAAGTGGTTAAGGGAATTAGAGAGCGACTTTGAGTTGCGCAAGATCGACATCGACATTGGGCAGACCAGCATCGTAGGCCGCTAGAATTTTTTGTTGGGGACCACGTGTTCTTGCGGATCTTACCTACTCGTGGGGTTATTAGATTTGACGTTCGCGGGAAGTTGAGTCCGCAATACGTGGGCCTATTTGCTATCCTCGATAGGGTAGGCGATGTTGCTTATCGTTTGTCCTTTCCACCTTCATTACGAGAGGTGCATGATGTGTTTCATGTATCTCAGTTGAGTAGGTATGTATCGGACCCAAGCCATATCCTCGATCATTGAGTTGGTTGTTGGTAACAACCTGTCTTACGAAGAACAGCCTGGGTCTATTTTGGACCGAAGGGAGAAGATACTCAAGAACCGAACAATTAGCCTTGTCCGTGTTGCTTGGGGTCATCACTCTTTAGGAGAGTCAACGTAGAAACGTGATGATGATATCCGATCACGGTATCCGCACATATTTGATTCACAAGGTATATTTCTTTCCGTGTACCTTGATTGTCTTGATTTCTCATGCTTATCACCCTATGAGTAGAAATTGTTTGATGTCGTAGATTGATAAATATAGATATATTACTTGCTATTGATATTGTAAGATGACTGCTTGCTCGCTAAAATTACTTATACTTGGATTAGTCTAGCTCTGATGTTTCTATCCTGCTTGGATTTGAAATTTTGAGGACGAAATTTTTCTAAGGAGGGTAGAAATGTCACTTCCCGTTTCCAGAATGCGTATTTTAATACGTGTACTGCTTGAATGTATTTTTTTTAATATTTATTATGCATTTGTTCTGTATTTAATTCCTTTAATTTTATGCTAATTATTTTCTGTATTTTCTTTTTTGCTTTTGGTTTATTTTGTTCATGTTGAACCAACTTGGTTTAGCTTGGTTCAACATGATAAGGGATGAATTGCTTAGATTATGTAGGAAGGAATGGGTGTTGGAGATTAACTTGGGCTAGATATTTATACCCCTTTTCTTTCTCTCTCTCCTCACAAACTCTCATTTCTCTTCCTCCAACAAAAGCCCTAACCCCTTTGAAGAGGCAATTGTACCTTACTTCCACATGAGAACCCATTCTTTATGGTTCCTTTATCTTTCTCTCGTGATTCTAAGATAGTTTAGAACTTAACATTTTGCATTTTGAAGTTTTATTTTTGTAGATATAGAAATTTGCCATTCTCGAATTTTTGTGGTTTTGATCTATCAAACTTCCTTATTTTTAAGTTTTGATCATTCCAGGTTGTAGAGATTTATGTTATACCCCATTTTGATCTATGGAAGTCCCATTTTTGGCTTAGATTGAATGTTTCATAGAATTTGGAGTTCTAGAGGTTCCTTACGCCCACGTTTACACGTGCCAGCATAGTATCAAACTCTACGCCCACATTTATTCGTGTCAGCGTGAATCTGCATTACGCAAGTCAAGATTGTTTTATGCGTAAAACAAAGTCTATCCTGCCTTGGCGTAAAATAAGTTTGACGCGTAAACTTTACTCCTTTACGCGTACTCTTTTACGCTTACTTCCTTACGCGTACCTCTTTTTACGCGTACTTTCTTTACGCGTACTTCCTTTACGCGTACTTTCTTTATGCGTACTTCTCTTGACATATTCCTTTGGCATACTTTCCTTGGAGTACTCCTTTATGCGTACTTCCTTTACGCGTACTTCCCTTACGCGTACTTCTTTTATGCATACTTTCCTTGGCGTACTCCTTTGGTGTACTCCCCTGCTCGGAGGCTTCTTAGCACTAGCGTATCTTACCCCCTTGCCAGGCGCAGTATGGCCCTGGCATCCATTGCCCTAGATTCACCTTTATTGGGCGCATGGCATCCCTTATTATATCCTTACGCCTTTTTGACATGAACTCATGAATACTGTTGCGACGGTTATCTTGACCTGCTAAGTAACCTTGACTAGTAACCTTGAACACGGTTGCGACAGCTAACTTGACATGCAGTCCATGCGGCACATGCAGTCCATACGGCACATACCACTTTTTGCATGTTAATATTTTAATACATATTGTTGTGTGAAGTGTGTTCTATGTCTTGATTGGTTTGTGGATATGCAGTTTGACTGGAACTTAATCCTGAGAGTTATAGACTCAACCATACTAAATACTAGTTTGACTTTCATGTCTTGTCACGAATTGACATTGATTGTTACCTTGACTAAATGATTGATTATGCGTCCTAGTTAGAACTAAAAGACTGGCTAGTCGTCTTATTGAATTAAATGAGATACGTTCATGTATGAACTATGAACCATTGCGATCGACTAGCCGATGTTTACAAAAAAACAAAATTTGTTTATTCCAAACTTATAAAAGAGTACAAAGTACAATGAATTCTGGAGAAGTATAACTTTAGGAATCTGATCAGAAGACGATTACTTTATCCCTTGTACTATGTGAACTTGAAGACTGTAGCCTCTGGAAAATGCAGCAGCAATTTTGTAAGAGTTCTTGATCTCTGTCTCTGTCTCTGTCTCTCTTATCTCTGTGCCTATGTATTTGATGATTTCACAATGATTGAAAACTCTATTTATAGAGTTCAAGAAATAACTGTTTTAGCAGTTATTCTGTTGTACGCGAGGCTGGGTTACGCCACATTGGGTTGCACCAACCTTCTGTTGCGCCAACTTTTATTCAGTTGTCAGTCGTGTTCTAACTGTATTTAGACGCGTGTCATCACGTGATTGAGATGTGCATGGTCATGTACAAGATAGTAGACACGTCCTGAGAGATTAGTCGCATGTGCGCCATGTCATCCTACTTTAGAATGTCAGTTGTCTCAACTTTATCAGATTGCGCGAGCTTCGGTCAACTGCGCCTAACTGAGCCGTGCCTAGACACGTGGCAGCTTTTGAGCAGAAGCTATTTAGATTGCGCCTAGGCGCAACTAAGGATTTTGTTTAGATTGCGCCTGGGTGCAACTCACGAAGCATACAGGACAACTGTCTACCAACTCTCCTTGAGCGGCATAATTCACGGGATTCGAAGAGATTTTTCTCGTTCACTGTTCTGTCAGTCGTCAGTGTTGTCAGGTAATGATGACCATTAAGTGTCAGATGCCACATAGGTTTCGGCACAACTAGACTGGACGCAGTCTGATATTAGGCGCAACCTGATCAGTGGCACAGTCCGTTCTCTGAGCTTCATATAAGTGGCGCAACCTAATTCTTGGGGCACAATTTGATCAATGATCAGTATATTCAGGGCGCAACTTGATTTTTAGGCTCAACAAGACCCCCTTTAAAGTTTTCAAAACTTTAAAAACATTGCCAAGTTTTGGAATACTTTGAATTTAGAAAAGTTTTGACTGAGTCAAGTTACGTCGGACAAAGCTCGGTCATCGCAATTAAATACCTTTCTCAAACTCAATCCTCTCTTCGTCTTCCGGTATTTCATTGATAATTTTCAATTTCCCATGAAGAAGAAGAATACGAAGAGTCAATTTGTTGATATATGTAGTAGTTGATCTTTGTGCTTTGTTCTTTACTTCTGTTCTTCAATGGCCCCCAAGAAGAAAGAGATGGAGACCAATGCTGACACCACAACCAAGTCTCCTGAAGCGGGACATGATGTTGCACCTACAACTTTTTTGTTGGAGGCTGACCCAGCTTTGAGGGCAGTGAACTTTTTGAACTGTTTCGGTTTAACCCCGTCAGTCTTCAATCGCTCGAGTGGCGGATCATCCTCTGAGGAGCACGTTAATTCGGAGGGATTTCTTAACCTGATGCATCGCTCGGGGATCCGCACCATGCAAGAATTGGATGCCGTACTTCGTCAGACTGATGAAGGCAAGGACAAGAAATAATGTTCTAGGCAGAACAACTTTTTATTTTTATGTCCTTGACTGTAGGGGTCCACCCGTCTTTATGCAATGAAACCTAAAATTTCTGATTTTGTGTGGCTGTGATTTCGAATGGTGCTCATGGACATATTCTTTTAGCTAATTCTTCTTTTACTTTTTCTTTTGAAGAATACGTGGCAGTCGTTACACGGTTTTAGATGCTCATTTTTAGTTCTTTTCTAAAATAGGATCCTAGAACGACGCACCCATCTCATCTTTAACCTCTTTAAAAAGGACATCCAGAAATGAAAGAACCATTCATACTCTCTCAAAACAAATGTCTTCCCATAAGGTTTCACTTATGCCACTTCATCCTGATGTTATTTGCCTGCATGCTGTGTCTTCAAAAATTGGTAAGTCTCAACGAAGAATTAATGGTATGAACATTCTTCTTTCGCACCACTTTTAGAGATAAGTATCGATCTGCTTGGTGTAGACACTTTTAATATGCGCTAACTATTTCTGAAAGTAGGCGCACACTGTGGTCCAGTGTTTAGCTCTGATCAGAGGCACGTATTGCTGACATACACTTATTTGATCAGTGCTTAGTGCTGATACGTGCCTGTTTGTAAGTGCAGTGCTGATGTGCGCCTATTTGTAGGTGCAATATTGATGTGCGCCTATTCGTAGGTGCAATGCTGATGTACGCCTGTTCGTAGGCACAATGCTGATGTGCGCCTGTTTGTAGACGCATATTAATGTGTGCCTGTTTGTAGACGCATACTGATGTGCGCCTGTTTGTAGACGCATACTAATGTACGCCTGTTTGTAGACGTATACTGATGTGTGCCTGTTTGTAGATGCATACTGCTGATAAATTCTGCTAACTTCTCCTATTTTATTGATATTTGTAGGGATTTGGTTAGCGAGCTTCTTCAGAACTGGCATTGGTGATTTGGATATTGTAGAGAGCATTTTTCTGACATTCACATCAGACAGCTCAAGTAGTTCTAACACTCAAATCAGACAGCTCAGGACTCTTCATGTTAAGAAGGGTCTTCCTCAGATGGTAGAAAGAGCCTTAATACATGAGAGTTGGATGTTGAAGACGCAGAACTAGGAATTGTATCACAAGGGTGATCTCGTTCCTAGTTCCCCTGGCGGGCTGTCTTCTCTCCACCAGTTGTATTGATAGCAGCTCCTCTTTGGGCTGCTGCACTCTGGGGTTCTCCTCTCATTTTTCTCAGAGAGAAGACCAGAGTTAATTCTATTATCTGGCTCGTTGCTTCAGGTCGAGACCACAAGGAATTGCCACCAACAAATATGAAGACCCAAAGATGTAATAGACCTTCATTATCGATGAGAAGATCCAAAGATGTAATAGACCTTCATTTAGAATAAAAATCCAAGATGTAATAGATTTTTATCAAGATGTATCTATGCTTTTAAAGAAGGAATAAAGAAATAATTGTCTCATTATTCTTTTTTTTTACAATTAGATTTTGCTATGCTGTCATAGATAACAGAATCCAGAGAGGATTACGAATGTGGCAAGTTGTTTTGATGTGAATATTTGGAATTCAAGTTCGTAAAAGACATGACCTCTCACTATGATGAATGAATGGGTGATCATTCAGTTCAATTTCCAAGGAAGAAATATTGAATGAATGAATGGTCGTTTAAATTTTCGAAGAAGAAAGCGAATGAATCAAGCACGTCGGTTTTGAAGAAGGGAAGATGAAGAGTCGGTTATGAATGAACCGTTAGAAATGAACAAACAGTTGTGCTTCTTTCCAAGAGTCGCATCAGTTCTCAAGGCTGGTTACTTGGTTGTTCTGTCTATAAATTGTCAATCTCTTTTCTTCCTATACAAGAAAAAATGCCTTCCAAAGATTTGATTGCTTCGAAGACTGAAGAAGAAACCAAGACTTCCCTTGCTGAGCCTCCAGTGCCTTCTCAAAAAGAAAGGGGCGAAGGCTCAACTGTTCCTCCTGCTCCAGGACAGGATTTGATCTCCAAGTTAGTGGAGTCTGGAAAAACTGCCAAAGAAGAGGCATTGATGATGGCTGTTTGTGAGTTCCTGGTGCATTCAGACAATGAGATGTTTGAACGGTTGGCGAACTTTGTATTTAATCAGGAAGGGTCAGGGCCTCCTCCCCGTCCTTAATATTATGTAATTTTATTCTGCTTTTGAATAAAAAATAAACATTTATTTACATCATGTTTCTGGAAATAAACTACATTTTGCCTTTATACATAATATTTCTTGAGAAATTTGCAATTGATGGGCAACATAACAACTCTGCCATCCATATCTGTTAATTGATAGGCTCTATTGGAGAAGACTTTATTTATTACATACGGTCCTTCCCATTTTGCCTCGAACTTGCCTTTGCTCATATGTGTCATAGTCATAGGACGTCTGACTGTAAGAACTAACTTGCCTTCTTGAAATGTTCGCACTCTGACTTTGCGATTGAAAGCTTTTAAAATCTGGGCCTGATAAATTTCGATATGCTGTTGAGCTAATAACCTTTTTTCGTCGAGCGCCTCCAATTCCTGAAGCCGAATACGATCATTATTGTCTGTAGTAAGCTCATTAACAATGGCAATTCTCAATGTTAGAATTTGAATTTCCAAAGGTAGTACAGCTTCACATCCATAAACCAAAGAAAAAGGTATGCAACTGTGGGGTTACGGACGGTAGTGCGATATGCCCATAGACACTCTCCGAGTTTATCACTCCAATTACGTTTGTTAATAGAGACAAACTTTTTAAAGAGTTTGATAATGGTCTTGTTGAGTGCTTCAGCCAACCCAATAGCCGCATGATTATAGGCTGTAAAGGCGATATTATTGATTCTTTTATCACCACAGAACTTATTAAACTTCTAGCTGATAAATTGTGGCCCATTATCATGGATGATTCGTCGAGGGACACCAAATCTGTATATCACATAATGTTTGATAAAATTGATAACGCTACTAGTTTTTACTTACGCCAAAGGTATAGCTTCGGCCCACTTGGAAAAATAATCGGTTATAGCTAAGATGAACCGATGTCCTTTAGATGAAGGAGGATTGATAGGGCCAATTATATCCATGCCCCAAGCTTCAAAAGGCCATGAGGCTGCATTTGGATGAAGAAATTCTGACGGTTGGTGAATGAAATCTGCATGAATTTGACATGCACGACATTTTCTTGCATAATCAATAGCATCTGATACCGTAGAGGGCCAGTAGTAGCCCATACGTCGGATACGATCATGTAGTTTAGGACCAGGTTGATTTGCTCCACAAACACCATTATGAGTCTCACGAAATATCTGTTTTGCTTTATCACCAGCGAGACACCTCAAGAGTAATCCATCAAAAGTTCTTCGATATAGTGTCTTAGTAGTATAATTATAATAGAATCGAAGCGATCGACGACAGATACTTATAGCTTCTTTAGAATCTTCTGGCAAAATGTCATATACTACAAAATCAATGAAAGGTACTCTCCAATCCTCGCTAAGGACATTGACTTCAGTTAGGTTGCTGAATTCAATGTTGTGATTGTTTTCAACACAAAATAGTTCTCTATTAGAGATAACAACCATCTGTTGCCTTTTAACTGGAACTGCCAACACTGCAGCTAGGTTAGCTAAGGCATCAGCTTCTGTATTGCATGCCCGACTGTCACGCCCCAGTACCAAAATACGGGGACGGACTAGGCCAGCTACTCCATATGAGGTACGTAACGTCATACGGCGATCGTGGCTGTCGAGAGACTAGGGGGTACGTGCTACAATCAAGTCTCCTATGGTCCCACAGAGTTCTATGTCTCAATCAATTAAGTCAAATTAGCAATTAAATGAACATTAAAGATAAAGCAGTAAGGCGTCCCTGACGCTTCTTCAAAATGATCATGAGAGACTAGCTTTATAATTTAGCTATCTCAGAGAGTCAAGAGTACAAAATTATACACAGCTGCAGTCTGTTTAATTACAATTATGTACTGACACAAAATATCAAGTAATCCGGCTAACAGGTGCCGGTGGCTAAACGCCGCAAAAGTATAAGCAGGAGTGGTGGAGAAGAAACGCACTCGAGTCCCCGAACCGCCATGCTCCTAGTATGCACCATGGATGTCAGGGAGGAAGATCGTGTCCTCTGGCTCTGCTACGAGATCTGGCCAAACAAAACCAGCGGGGTCAGCCCCGAATAGCAAGTACCGCCAAAGGGGCACAAGAGTTAAGATTAAAAACCCAACTAATAGAATGACTGATAATAGTAATACTTATGCTACTATTATAGGGTAGCGCAACATCCTCGAACCCATATGGCACCCTTGCAACCAAATAAGGACAAAAGGTGCCGCATGGAGTCGGGACGTGTCGTACTCTATAACTTTCACATAAGTTAAAAAGGTATAAACCATAAAACCTCTTGATCATGACTTCGGTCGATAGCCTATCGCAGCACAACAACCAACCCAACAATCAAACAAGAACATGGGTTGGATCATGTACCATGATAGACCATGTTCCTCAGTCCTTCACAGAAGTAGCACTTCACAACCAGAATAAGTCTTTCGTTCATAACTTCGGTCCACAGCCTGTCATAGTACGATAACCAACCCAACAATCAAACAAGAACATGGGTTGGATCACGTACCACAACAGTCCGCTTCCCTCGGTTATTCGCGGAAGGTAATAGGATACAAGCAAGTCGTTTTCACGGCCAATCAAGTCTACGAGTTTCTAGTGGGATGAGGTTATCCTCGCGTCATGTTATTAGAAAAATCCTCAGATCGTATCTTTCCAGCATGGCTAGCCAACCCAGGGGTTCGCGTAGACAGGTGTCATGGAGCACAGGTCCCTCGTGAGGCCACCTTGCCCAGACATGTAATATATAGCAGGAATTAATCGGATACAGTCATCCACTCGTTGCGGATGACACAGTATCCGTGGAGACCAGCCGGCACGCCAAGACAACATCTCAGGGCGACTGGTGTAACACGATCTCGGGACTCTGCCCTCCCCATGCATCTAGTATATTCAGTTGCCTAGTTTAACCCTAGGTGAAATCTTGGACTCTCATGTTGTGGCCTGCATGATTACCCTCCTAAAGTCGTACCTTAGTACGAGTACCCCAAAGAGGGTCCATGTCAATTAGTATGTCAACATGTGCTACCCTCCTTAGTGTAATGCATCATTGCAAATACGCCACGTGGAGTTACGAGTCATTTGTCGAGCATGAACAAGAACTGGGACATTCAGGTACATGTATCAGGAAGGAACACTTTGCTCTTCGGGGTCACATCAGTGATCATATCATGCTCGGGACAAAAGGCGTAAGGATATAAAATAGGCATATAATATCTAATAAAATATCAAAAGCATACGCACAACAAGGCAGCGTACGTGAAAAGTCACGCAGGCTTACACAAGGCAGCGTGTATGAAAAGTCACGCAGGCTCAAGGAAAAGAGCAGCGTGAAAAGTCACGCAGGCTCAAGGGAAAGAGCAGCGTGAAAAATCACGCAAGCTCAAGGAAAGAGCTGCGTGAAAAGTCACGCAAGCTCAAGGGAAAGAGCAGCGTGAAAAGTCACGCAAGCTCAAGGGAAGAGCTGCGTGAAAAGTCACGCAAGCTCAAGGGAAAGAGTAGCGTGAAAAGTCACGCAAGCTCAAGAGAAGAGCTGCGTGAAAAGTCACGCAAGCTCAAGGAAAAGAGCAGCGTGAAAAGTCACGCAAGCTCAAGGGAAGAGCTGCGTGAAAAGTCACGCAAGCTCAAGGGAAAGAGCAGCGTGAAAAGTCACGCAAGTTCAAGGGAAGAGCTGCGTGAAAAGTCACGCAAGCTCAAGGGGAGAGCTGTGTGAAAAGTCACGCAAGCTCAAGGGAAGAGCTGCGTGAAAAGTCACGCAAGCTCAAGGGGAGAGCTGTGTGAAAAGTCACGCAAGCTCAAGGGGAGACACGCTTCCAACAGGAAGCGTGCTCAAACAGGAGCACATTGTTCACTGTCTTCTCCAAAACAGCAAGAACACCATGGCTGAACCCAAGCTTCAAAGTATCATAACTTGGCCATCCGAACTCCAAATCCAGATTTCCAAAGCTCCAACTTGGGTGAAACTGAATGCTCTTCCACATGGAAGCATCAAAAACCCATAAAATCCAACTAAAGTAGATCAAACCATGCAAAATCCAAAAATAATTAAAACTTAGATCTACAAAAATCAAAGCTTCAAAATAGAAATTTCCAAGTTCTAAACTAGTATAGATTGAGGAGAAGAACATGTTTTGGCAAATAGTTTTGTAAGAATCATTAACAAAATAATGGATCCTTCTCTTGAGCAAGTTGGTACTTGCCTTGGTTGGTGGAGGAAGTAAATGAGAAGAAGTAAATGAGAGGAGAGAGAAGGAGATGAGTTATTATATAGAATCTTGAACCCATGGGTTCATGATGAACCAAAGGGTTCATGATGAACCATGGGTGAACCAAGAATAGGTTACCCAAATGAGCCAAAACTGTAGGCCCAAATGCAGAAAATAAATTAGAAAATAATATTTTGTCGAATATTTTTGGTAAATGCATGAAGAAATACTGTATAATAAATATTGTATAAATTCAAGGTAAATACAATTTATCGGTTTACGTATTAAAATACGTATTCCAGGATTGAGGAGTGACATCTCTACCCTTCTTAGAAAAATTCCGTCCTCGGAATTCCAGCCAAGACAGGATAGTGAAATCAGGGCAAGCAAGGCACGATCATATATATAAGTTAAATATCATAGCAGTTATTATCATACATCACAAAGTGCAAAATAAGCAGGTGCAGAAAAGCATAGAATCGTGTCAATAAGGTGCATAAATATACCTTATTAGTCAAACAAATACGGATAACGAGATCTGATCTCGTCCTCGTGCTCCCAGGTTGACTCTCCTGAAGAGTGATGGTTCCAGGAAACACGGACAAGGCTTATCGTCCGATTCTTGAGTACCTTCTCTCGCCGGTCCAAAATAGATGCGGGTTGTTCCTCGTAAGTTAGGTCGGTACCAACGACTAACTCAGAATGATCGAGGACATGACTCGGATCCGGGACATACCCACGTAATTGGGACATATGAAACACATCATGTATGCCAGTTAACGAAGGCGGAAGGGCAAGTCGATAAGCCACATCGCCTACCCGAGCGAGAATCTTAAAAGGACCAACGTATCTTGGACTAAGCTTTCCCCGGGTTCCAAATCTGATGATACCCCGAGTAGACGAAATCCGCAGAAACACTTGGTCGCCAACTCTGAACTCTAGAGGCCTACGATGCTGATCTGCCCAATGACGATGTCGGTCCTGTGCAACTCGAAGGCGCTCTCTGACTAACTTAACTATCTCCACAGTCTGCGTGATCATCTCTGGCCCCAACAACTTCCGTTCTCCGACGTCGTCCCATGCCAAAGGGGACCTGCACTTCCTTCCGTACAATGCTTCGAACAGGGCCATCTGAATGCTAGCCTGATAGCTGTTGTTATAGGAGAACTCCACTAGATGAAGGTGATCCTCCCAAGATCCGCCAGAATCCAAGGTACACGCCCGTAGCATATCTTTCAATGTCTGAATGGTTCTCTCTGATTGCCCGTCGGTTTATGGATGATAAGCAGTACTGAATCTTAACTTGGTTCCCAAACTTTGGTGTAAGCTCCGCCAAAAATGGGAAGTAAACCGCGTATCCCGATCTGATACTATACTAACTGGAACACCGTGCTGCCTTACTATCTGTTTCATGTATATTTCTGCTAACTGCTCAGTAGTCTGTCCAACTCGAAAGGGAAGGAAATGAGCGACCTTCGTGAGTCGATCTACTATTACCCAGATTACATTCTTGCCAGCTGGGGATCTAGGTAAACCGGTCACAAAATCCATCGTGATGTGCTCCCATTTCCATTCTGGGATAGGAAGCGGCTGTAGCAATCTTGCTGGTCTCTGCTGCTCGGCTTTTACCTGCTGACATACCAGACACTTGGATACAAATCTCGCTATCTCTTTTTTCATGCCATTCCACCAAAAGAACTGCCTGATATCTCGATACATCTTCGTCCCTCCAGGATGAATGGAGTAAATAGAACTATGAACTTCGGACATAACTTCTTGCCGAAGGTCTCCACTCGGTACACAGAGTCTGTTTCCAAACCTGAGCGTACCATCTTCATGAATCACTAACTCCTTCCTACGGCCTGATTCACACTCCGACCGTAACTTCTGAATCTGTGGATCTCCTGCTTGTGCTGTCCTTATCCTCTCTACTAAGGTTGACTGAATCTGCATACTGGTCATTCTTCCTATATCCCTTGGCAAAACTACTTCAATTCCCATACTCTGAAGGTCTTCTAGAATATGCTTCTGTGAGGTCAAGATAAAGGCACTGTCTCTCCTACTCAGTGCATCTGCAACTACATTCGCCTTGCCTGGATGATACTGAAGATCTAAATCAAAATCCTTCAGCAGTTCTAACCATCTTCTTTGCCTCATGTTCAAATCTCGCTGCGTGAATACGTATTTCAAACTCTTATGATCAGTATAGATCTCTACCCGATCCCCGTATAAATAATGCCTCCACAACTTGAGTGAAAACACCACAGCTGCTAACTCCAAATCGTGAGTCGGGTAATTTTTCTCATGGTCTCGAAGCTGCCGAGACGCATATGCTATCACTTTTCTATGCTGCATCAATACACATCTAAGACCCTTCCCTGATGCGTCACAATATACTGTAAAGCCTCCTGCTCCTACTGGAAGTGTCAAGATCGGGGCTGAGATCAATCTTTTCTTTAATTCTTCAAATGATGCCTGACAGCTAGCTGACCAATCAAACTCTACGTCCTTGTGCATCAAACGCGTTAAGGGTGCAGAGATCTTGGCAAAGTCCGCCACGAACCTTCTGTAGTAACCAGCTAATCCTAAGAAACTCCGCACTTCTGCAACCGTTCTCGGGACTGGCCAATGCTCTACGGCCTCAATCTTCTTCGAATCTACTGACACTCCTGCCCCAGAAATTATATGCCCCAGGAACGAAATGTGATTTAACCAGAATTCACACTTGTCGAGCTTCGCATAAAGTTGATGCTCCCTCAATGTCTGTAAGACATTCCTAAGATGTTTCTCATGCTCCTCTTCACTGCTGGAATAGACAAGAATGTCATCTATGAACACCACCACAAATTTATCCAAGTACGACAGAAAGATGCGGTTCATTAAATCCATGAATACTACGAGGGCGTTGGTTAGTCCAAAGGGCATTACTAAAAACTCATAATGCCCATATCTAGATCTGAATGCTGTCTTCGGTATGTCTTGCTCCCGGACTCTTACTTGATAGTATCCTGACCGAAGATCGACCTTGGAAAAGACGTTGGCCTTGCTCAACTGGTCGAACAGGTCATCAATCCTTGGTAGTGGGTACTTATTCTTCACTGTTACTGTATTCAGCTTGCGGTAGTCGATGCACATCCTCGTCGACCCATCCTTCTTGGGAACTAGAATCACTGGCGCTGCCCAGGGCGATTTACTGTCTCGGATGAATCCCTTAGACTTCAACTCTTCTTCATGTTGATATAACTTATCCTGTTCTGACGGCGACATTCTGTAAACTCTATCTGCAATAGGCCTCGTTCCAGGGTTCAACTCAATGCTAAATTCTACCTCTCTGACTGGGGGTATCCCTGGGAGCTCATCAGGAAAGACGTCGAGAAAATCTTCGACCACTCTCGAAATCTGTCCTGGCTCTGACACTGCTGCTGAGATGACGCCTCCGGCCTGTTTCTTCAAGGTTCGAGTAAAGATGAACTGCTCCATCCCAGGAACGCTGAATATGATCCTACCTCCTCTACAATCAATTATCGCATGACTGTCTCTCAACCAGTCCATGCCAAGAACGACATCAAAATTCCCCATAGGGAATTCAATCAATGATGCGGACAATAAATGCCCACACACCTCTACCGGACATGAAAAGCGCACTCTGCTAACTTCTACGAGCCCATTGCCGGTGAGTATATCCATCCTCTCCGGCAATGCCTCAAACTCTAATCCAATCCGTATAGCATATTGTGCAGAGATGAATATGTGAGTAGCGCCTGAATCAAATAATGCTACAGCGAAAAATGAGGTGACAAGAATTTTACCTTCCACCACGTTACTAGACGCTAGAGCCTCTCCCAAGGTCAATGTGAGAGCCGGGCCCTGCGGAGCCCCTTGTTGCGGCCTTCCTCGACCATGCTGTTGCTGTCTCTTCCTTATGGGCCTCACCCGCTACTGAGAATGAAGCACCCCTATAGAGAAGAATATAAGATTATCAAGTCCGGACGAGAAAGATTTCGAGGATGCAAGTCAGGTTAGAGATCAAGGCAAGGACAGAGAATTCGAAACGGAATTTCAAGGGGAACAAGTTTTGATTGAGACTCCTAATAATTCGCAATACCCCACAAGTCTGAAAAACAGACCTGCATGGGCCACCACTAAAACCTTGTCATGCCCCAGTACCGAAATACGGGGACGGACTAGGCCAGCTACTCCATATGAGGTACGTAACGTCATACGGCGATCGTGGATGTCGAGAGACTAGGGGGTACGTGCTACAATCAAGTCTCCTATGGTCCCACAGAGTTCTATGTCTCAATCAATTAAGTCAAATCAGCAATTAAATGAACATTAAAGATAAAGCAGTAAGGCGTCCCTGACGCTTCATCAAAATGATCATGAGAGACTAGCTTTATAATTTAGCTATCTCAGAGAGTCAAAAGTACAAAATTATACATAGCTGTAGTCTGTTTAATTACAATTATGTACTGACACAAAATATCAAGTAATCCGGCTAACAGGTGCCGGTGGCTAAACGCCGCAAAAGTATAAGCAGGAGTGGTGGAGAAGAAACCCACTCGAGTCCCTGAACCGCCATGCTCCTAGTATGCACCATGGATGTCAGGGAGGAAGATCGTGTCCTCTGGCTCTGCTACGAGATCTGGCCAAACAAAACCAGCGGGGTCAGCCCCGAATAGCAAGTCCCGCCAAAGGGGCACAAGAGTTAAGATTAAAAACCCAACTAATAGAATGACTGATAATAGTAATACTTATGCTACTATTATAGGGTAGCGCAACATCCTCGAACCCATATGGCACCCTTACAACCAAACAAGGACAAAAGGTGTCGCATGGAGTCGGGACGTGTCGTACTCTATAACTTTCACATAAGTTAAAAAGTTATAAACCATAAAACCTCCTGATCGTGACTTCGGTCGATAGCCTATCGCAGCACAACAACCAACCCAACAATCAAACAAGAACATGGGTTGGATCATGTACCATGATAGACCATGTTCCTCAGTCCTTCACAGAAGTAGCACTTCACAACCAGAATAAGTCTTCCGTTCATAACTTCGGTCCACAGCCTGTCATAGTACGATAACCAACCCAACAATCAAACAAGATCATGGGTTAGATCACGTACCACAACAGTCCGCTTCCCTCGATTATTCGCGGAAGGTAATAGGATACAAGCAAGTCATTTTCACGGCCAATCAAGTCTACGAGTTTCTAGTGGGACGAGGTTATCCTCGCGTCATGTTATTAGAAAAATCCTCAGATCGTATCTTTCCAGCAAGGCTAGCCAACCCAGGGGTTCGCGTAGACAGGTGTCATGGAGCACAGGTCCCTCGTGAGGCCACCTTGCCCAGACATGTAATATATAGCAGGAATTAATCGGATACAGTCATCCACTCGTTGCGGATGACACAGTATCCGTGGAGACCAGCCAGCGCGCCAAGACAACATCTCAGGACGACTGGTGTAACACGATCTCGGGACTCTGCCCTCCCCATGCATCTAGTATATTCAGTTGCCTAGTTTAACCCTAGGTGAAATCTTGGACTCTCATGCTGTGGCCTGCATGATTACCCTCCTAAAGTCGTACCTTAGTACGAGTACCCCAAAGAGGGTCCATGTCAATCAGTATGTCAACATGTGCTACCCTCCTTAGTGTAATGCATCATTGCAAATACGCCACGTGGAGTTACGAGTCATTTGTCGAGCATGAACAAGAACTGGGACATTCAGGTACATGTATCAGGAAGGAACACTTTGCTCTTCGGGGTCACATCAGTGCTCATATCATGCTCGGGACAAAAGGCGTAAGGATATAAAATGGGCATATAATATCTAATAAAATATCAAAAGCATACGCACAACAAGGCAGCGTACGTGAAAAGTCACGCAGGCTTACACAAGGCAGCGTGCGTGAAAAGTCACGCAGGCTCAAGGGAAAGAGCAGCGTGAAAAGTCACGCACGCTCAAGGGAAGAGCTGCGTGAAAAGTCACGCAAGCTCAAGGGAAAGAGCAGCGTGAAAAGTCACGCAAGCTCAAGGGAAGAGCTGCGTGAAAAGTCACGCAAGCTCAAGGGAAAGAGCAGCGTAAAAAGTCACGCAAGCTCAAGGAAAGAGCTGCGTGAAAAGTCACGCAAGCTCAAGGGAAAGAGCAGCGTGAAAAGTCACGCAAGCTCAAGGGAAGAGCTGCGTGAAAAGTCACGCAAGCTCAAGGGAAAGAGCAGCGTGAAAAGTCACGCAAGCTCAAGGGAAGAGCTGCGTGAAAAGTCACGCAAGCTCAAGGGGAGAGCTGTGTGAAAAGTCACGCAAGCTCAAGGGGAGACACGCTTCCAACAGGAAGCGTGCTCAAACAGGAGCACACTGTTCACTGTCTTCTCCAAAACAGCAAGAACACCATGGCTGAATCCAAGCTTCAAAGTATCATAACTTGGCCATCCGAACTCCAAATCCAGATTTCCAAAGCTCCAACTTGGGTGAAACTGAATGCTCTTCCACATGGAAGCATCAAAAACCCATAAAATCCAACTAAAGTAGATCAAACCATGCAAAATCCAAAAATAATTAAAACTTAATCTACAAAAATCAAAGCTTCAAAATAGAAATTTCCAAGTTCTAAACTAGTATAGATTGAGGAGAAGAACATGTTTTGGCAAATAGTTTTGTAAGAATCATTAACAAAATAATGGATCCTTCTATTGAGCAAGTTGGTACTTGCCTTGGTTGGTGGAGGAAGTAAATGAGAAGAAGTAAATGAGAGGAGAGAGAAGGAGATGAGTTATTATATAGAATCTTGAACCCATGGGTTCATGATGAACCAAAGGGTTCATGATGAACCATGGGTGAACCAAGAATAGGTTACCCAAATGAGCCAAAACTGTAGGCCCAAATGTAGAAAATAAATTAGGAAATAATATTTTGTCGAATATTTTTGGGAAATGCATGAAGAAATACTGCATAATAAATATCGTATAAATTCAAGGTAAATACAATTTATCGGTTTACGTATTAAAATACGTATTCCAGGATTGGGGAGTGACACCGACGTACATGTTCGATAAAGAATCCTTTGAATGAAGAAGCTATCTTGGTTGCTGCTTCATGGTATGGTACTTGATCTTGATGTCGGACTTCATATATGCCTCTAACCTTATTAACAATTAGCTTAGAGTCACCATATACTTCAAGATATTCAATACTCAATCGTTTGGCTAATTGAAGTTCGATAAGCAGAGCATTGTATTCTGCCACATTGTTGGAGCATGATTCGTCTAAAGAATAGGACCTTTGAATAGTTAATCCATCGGGTGAAACAAAAAAAATTCTTACTCCAGCAACAAGAGTTTCTCCAGGTACAATTCTAGAAGCTCCATCAAAGAACAACCTCCAGGTAGGAAATTCTTTTGAGATCATATTTGATTCTAATGTTTCGTCTGGAATCTCATCATAGAGTTTAGATGTCTCAGGGACAGGATGAGCTGCTAAGAAGTCAGCAAGTGCTTGGCCTTTGACAGACTTTTGAGGAACATAAACCATATCATATTGTGCTAGTAATATGGCCTATGTGGCAAGCCTAGAATTGAGTGTACTTGGCTTCTTCATTAGAACTCGAAGAGGATTGACTCAGGATATGACATAAATAGTTTGGCCTATGATGTAATATATTGTCTTCTGAACAGCAAATATTAAGACAAAACATTCTTTTTCTACTGGACTATAATGATGTTCAGCTCCAATCATCGTTCGGCTAAGATAGTAGATAGCCTGTTCATGAACTTCCTTATTCTTTTGAGCTAGCAAAGCTCCCAATGAATGATCCATTGTGCGAACATACATTAAGAAAGGTATTCCTGAGATCGGTGGTACAAAAATCGGTGGACTCATTAAATACCGCTTTATGTCGTCAAATACTTGTTGACATTCTTCCGTCCAAACGAAAGATACACCTTTCTTCATTAATTGAATAAATGGTCTGCAACGTCCAGATAAATTTGAAATGAACTACCTGATATACGCAAGTTGACCTTGGAATCCTCGTAGCTCTTTTAGGTTGTATGGAGGACGCATCTCTTGAATGACTTTGATCTTCTCGGGATCAACGTGTATACCCTTAGAGGTAATGACGAAGTCGAGAAACTTACCACTAGAGACACCCAAGAAAGACTTGGTGGGGTTCATTTTGAGTTGATGCTGGCATATTAGATTGAAGATAGTTCTTAAATCTTGAATGTGATCGTCTTTGAGACGACTTTTGACAGCAATATCATCAACATAGTATTCGACAGTCTTTTATAGATGATCTCGAAAGATAGTACTCATAGCCCGCTGGTAAGTTGCACCTGTGACCGTATAACAGTACAAACCCCGAGGGGTACGACATAAAGTATGTTTTTCATCTTCAGGATTCATCCGGATTTGATTATATCCAGAAAACCCATCCAAGAAAGAAATTCATTCAAATCCACATGTATTGTCAATCATAACATCAGTAATTAGGAAAGGGAATTCATCTTTAGGGCAAGCATCATTGAGATCCCGAAAGTCTATGCAAACTCGAACCTTTTCGGTCTTCTTCAGGACTGGTATGACATTGGCCACCCAGTCAGGATGTTATTCTTCTCTGATAAAACCACAAGCTATAAGCTTTTTGACTTCATCATCAATTGTATCCATCATTTCAGGCTTGAATCGCCGTTGTTGTTGTTTGACCGGCTTGGCATTCGGCAAAATGTTAAGCTTGTGAGTTGCAATTTGAGGATCTAATCCTGGCATATCTTCGTAACTCCAGGCGAAGACGTCAATGTATTCACGAATAAGGTGAATTAATTCTTGTTTATCATCCTCTGGGAGATTTTTGCTAATGAAGATTGGTCGTGATACGCCTTTCTCTCCAATATCAACCTGGACTAGTTGGACCTCAGTAGGTGGTTCTCGTTGTTCAAAACGAAGTTCCCACTGATTGTCCATCCTTTGTGCCTAAGGGTCCACTTCAGGAGCTTCTTCAATGTCATCTTCATCATCTTCTGAGAATTCGGCAGACACCATGTTAGAAGATACCATCACCCTATGAACATGACCAATGCTGGTATCAGAAACCTATAAGAGAGAATCAGAAGAGTTTGAACGTTCTTCTTCATCAGATTCAGAAAGTTCTGGAGTTAAAAGTGGTGACATATAACCTAGTCCTCGTTTTGTTTTACTGTGGTACTGTTGTGATTTCCTTTTTGGAACAGCAATACGAAGAGGAGTTTGCCTTTCTTTACCGTTGTTGAGGCCTGTTCTGAAGTCAGAACCTATTTTACGGATGATGGCTTTGGATTGTGGACTATAGCGTCATAATTGTAGCCTTCATGTATCATCTCTATTATCATTATAGAGCATGATTTTTTGTTCCTCTCTTTTATTGAAGAATATAGGCTTTTCATCTTTCTTTCGAGACGGTACTAAGAAGTACGACTCTTGTATTGAATCCAACGATACCACGTTTCGTCGAGATGATACGAATTCTATTGTAAGTGGTTTAAAGCTATCTAGCATATCTAGATAACACTGAGTATAGTAAAAGATATCAGTATACTGCAAAGGAGATGCTTTATTGATTTTTACACCATCATTTACAACATGGACTTTAGTCTTAACAGGCTTAGTCAGATTGATGACAAGCGGGGGAGAAGAAGAACGAAAAGGAGGAGGGAGTTTCTTGCAACGAAGATCGATTACAAGCTGCTCAGAAGAGGTGAGCTCTCTTTGTTCTTGACTATCACCTTTAGGTTGCTTCTCATGGGAAGGAAGATAAATAGTCAGAGGTTTGGAAGACTTAGGATAGGAGGTACATCCTTTGACCGGAATCACTAGAGTATCATTAGGTATACTCTTTTGTTCTTCATCTGTGTCCATTACTAGTACCACCTTCATGAATTCCTCTTTGTACATACGAGAATTGTTACAGTATGCTTCAACTCCTTTCAAATGATTCAGATCTGTAACCTTTTTTGGACTTCTCCATTACCATCCACATATTTGAAATATTGGTGGAGCGTAGAGGGTACAATATTATGTTCATGGAGGAATAGCCTTCCCAATAAAGCATTGTATGAGCCATGATTGTCAATAACATAGAAAGTTATCTTTGTACGAAGATTGCCAATTTGAAGTTTTAGGCGTATTTTCTCCAAAGGTTCACTTCTTTCTTGATTGAATCCCAGGATGGCAGTGATAGTTGTAGAAAGATTTTGTACTGGAATTTTCCAAGCATCCAGTAAGGACTTCGGCATGATGCTAAGTGCAGACCCGGGATCAATCAGAATACGGTTGACTTTCATGGTGTCCACATACCCTATGAAATAGAGAGGACGATCATGACAATTGTCTTCTAACAACATGTCATCTTGTGTAAAAGTGATATTAGGCATTAATTCAAATACACTATGACAATGTGCACAGCTGACTGGCTCCTTTTTGGGCTTCTTGAGAATAGTCAAACAAGCGTCAACCTCCATCAAGGCTTCACTTAACGTCTCGCGAGTTTCTTTTAAGAGACGTAAAAGTTCAAAGATTGACAATCTTGCCGGAGTATTGGCCAATTTAGCCAATTTGTTAAAATTATAAGGCTTGTCAATTCCAGGAGATGATGACTTCTTCAATGCTTTATCAAAGCGAACAGGTTGCTTTTCCTTGTCTGCTGATGTTGGTATAGGAGGAGATGGCTCGACCACTGGCAAGGATTTAGATGGTGTATCTTCAGCAGGAGAAGATGATGTAAGGGCATCCGGGGATGGAGCAGGGTTCTCTTGATTTTTGGAATACTCTCGAAGATAGGGTTTCCCAGATCTAGTGCCCATTAGAATTTCTTCTTCTGTTATTGGTTCAAAGGATACCATGTTGCAGTTCTTGGATTTAGACTTGGAATGCTTCTTTTGCTTAGAAAAGAAAGACGTTTCAAATTCTGCCACCAGATCTGGATGAATGCACATAATCTCTCCTCTGTCAGTTGACAGCGGAACAAGACATTCATTTTGAGGAGATGGGATATTCATAATTTCTAGAGTAGTCCTTGGAATGGGGATAGCACCATCTTGTACGAGTTATGGTAAAAAATCATCGAATTGGAGAGAAACCATATTAGCAGTCACCGTTTTCTCATCCTGCTGTAGAGTAATTGCTCCAGAGTTGACCAACTCCTGGATTTTACCCTTGAGCACATAACATGCTCTGGTTGGATGCCCTATGAATCTATGATAAATACAGTATTTAGGATGATCAGTTTTACAACTTCTTCTGGTCGCTTTGCCTCTGGAAGCTGAAGCTTATTGCTTTTGATCAAGCAATCAAAGATGCATAAAGTATCATCTTCATCGAAAGAATACTCTTCTTTTGGATGAGTTTACTTTTGCAGTGGTGCTGATGGGGTGGATGCCGTCTGAGTAACATTGACAGGCAAAGACTCTTTACCTTTGAGATTAATGGCCAGTGTTTCTTTATTCTTGCGGTTATTCTGGCGATTACTACCTCCGGGTGTAGAATGTTCATCTTGGTTAGGATGAGTCATCTGGACTCCTAACTGTTTGAACTTTTTGGCACTAACTTATGCCGCCTTTGCATTAACAATGAAAGAAGGCCAATCCTGGAATTGTGTAGATCCCGTCCACATACTAGTAATAGGCAACAAGTCTGATTTACAAGTGTCTATTGTTACATCAGATGGAGTACCTAAAGGCATTTTGAATACCTCTCGGCGGAATCTTTCAATGAAACTCTCTGTGGATTCATTGTGCCTCTATTTAATTTTAATGAGGGCAGACATCGTCATGTCATTGACTTTCTTATAAAATTGTTCCAAGAATATTTGCTTGAAACCAGCAAAAGAAGTGATACAACCATCAGGCAGGCTACGATACCAGTCATATGCTGCACCGGCTAAACAACCGACGAACACTCTGGTAAGAAGAGCATCATTTGGCTGTAATTGATCATTCATCACCTCAAAATGATTGATGTACTGACTTGGAGAAGTGCTGACATCAAACAGCATAATGGTTGGAAGCTTATACTTAGGAGAAAATAGAACTTCCTTCCACTTTGTAGGATATGGTTGCTTTATGCCCAGTCTTTGTAGGCCATCCTTCTGCTTGAAGGCCTCAAACTGAGTGCGTAAGAGTTTTACAGCTTCATTAGCATCTCTTGATGTTTGGGAATTGGTAGGCTGATTAGAAGTGTTAGGAGGAGGAACAACGTGATAATTACCACCCCCAGTACCAGACTGACATGGATCAGCTTGAATTGGCACAGAAGCAACCTAAGGGGCTGGTACCCCCAGACTAACAGGTACAAAAGATGCTATAAGCTTAGGATTTGTAACAGGTTTTACAATCGGAGGTACTGTATGTTGAGCCACTATTATGGTGTGCATGTTTGTAACTATTTCTACCATGGTTTTTAATTTGTCTTCTAATACAACAATTCGTTGCTCTTGGCTGGTTGACGTAGAGGCATCTTGATCTTCCGTAATGGTATATGTCGTTACTTCTCTTGCAACTGTTGATGAGATAGTTTGTTCAGAACTTTTACTATCTGCGTCAAACTCTGAGAAGAGTCCTCTCCTACATGGGAAATGGGAAGATCTTCTTGATTAAAGATACCTTGGTTCAAATGTCGATTTCTCGATCTAGTGTATTGAAAGACACCTTCACTGGATGCATGGATCCAATCTAAGTATTACTGACTGGGATTACGAGATGCATTACGTCTTGGACTTTTTCCACCCCCAGTGTCTTGAGAAGTCATGTTAACAGAAGCATATAATAGCTCATCTTCGTCTTCTATTATATGTTCAGGAGTTGAAGCATAGTTCAGACGATCGAAGACAGATCGTCGAGCCGATTGGCAACAACAGTTGATGACAACTTCATGTAGGCAGTGGCGATTTGAAGCACAATTTGGAGGTGAGAAAAACATTTTCGTAGTCTCCCACCTTTGTGTAAGATGTTGCCGGAGATCAGTTAAAATCACAGGACGAGAAGAAGTCTGAGGAACATATTCCTTAATGATGTTAGAAACATGTCTCCTATTCTTCAGGTGTTTAGTTCCTTGAGTGTACAAAGATGTACTCAACTCATTAGCATAGGTAGATGGGTCTTTCTTTTCAAACTTTGACTTTTGGTGCAGATTGACCTTTGGCATAGGGTTCATGCATTTTGTCAAAGTTGATATTGGTTGACGCCTATTGAGATAAGCGCGTAAATCTAAAAATTTTGCTCCCGGTGTCTCTGTTTGTGATACCTTCAATTTTTTTACTTGGATCTTAAAATTTGCAAGGTAGGAAGGTCTTGACCAGACCCAATAGGGGTAGGTAAGATACCTCTCTGATCAGTATTCTTTCCGGTATCAGAGATCCGAGGACCTCTGTTTACAGGAATAGAATCTGATACGTCTTCCTTTGAGTCATAGACCAGGGAAGTTTGAGGAAAGACCAAAAGGTGCTTTGCCTTATTTTGAATAGGGTAAGCTAAGAAGAGTTTCCTTTTATTCTGTGGTGTGACCATTTTAGGCATAGATTGTGCCTATTGAGGAAATGTCAAAGGACTTTTCCTTTTGTTTTGTCTAGTGTTGGCACTAGGACATGAATTCTCCAAGTTCAGAACTTGAGAATTGGAAGACGAAATAGCCGAAAGATTAGTTCCCTTGAGTTGTGCCAGAGTAGCAGATTGCGCCTAGGTTGGCGATTTCTTGGGTTGCGCCATAGTCCTACGGACCACTGGTGGTACCTTGGCAGCAACATTGGTAGACTGTGCCTCGATAGTAGCTTGAACTGACTTCGCCTTGGCAGCAAAGATAGTAGTAGACTGCTCATGGACAGAAGAGCGAGCATATTGCGCCCTAGCAACAGAAATAGGCTATACTGGAGCCACTGAGGCGGATTGTGCCTTGGTCATTGAGCACTCAAGTTGTGCCTGGGCAACCGAGACTGTAGGAGATTTAGGAGTCCACACAGTCCTGTTCTTGGCGATAGCCACCGTGCGCTTGTTGCTCTTGGTATTGATCATATTCTCGTAGGCTGTCTAGTTGACTTGAACAACCAGAGTCTTCTGCGTCTTGCCGATCGACACAATGTCACATTGAGTTGTCACTTTCTCGTCGAAGGAGAAAGTCGTCCCCAGCAGAGTCGCCATTTTGTTTGTAAAAAAATAAAATTTGTTTATTCCAAACTTGTAAAAGAGTACAAAGTATAATAAATTCTGGGAAAGTACAACTTTAGGAATCTGATCAGAAGACGATTACTTTATCCCTTGGACTATATGAACTTGAAGACTGTAGCCTCTAGAGAATACATCAGCAATTTTGGAAGAGTTCTTGATCTCTGTCTTTGTCTCTCTGATCTCTGTGCCTATGTATCTGATGATTTCACAATGATTGGAAACTCTATTTATAGATTTCAGGAAATAACTATTTTAGCAGTTATTCTGATGTGCGCGAGGCTGGGTTGCGCCACATTGGGTTGTGCCAACCTTCTGTTGTGCCAACTTTCAATCAGTTGTCAGTCGTGTACTAACTGTATTTAGATGCATGGCATCATGTGATTGAGATGCGCGTGGTCGTGTACAGGATAGTAGACACGTCTTGAGAGATTAGTGGCATGTGCACCATATTATCCTTCTTTAGAATGTCAGTTGTCTCAACTTCATCAGATTGCGCGGGCTTTGGTCAACTGCACCTAACTGAGTCGCGCCTAGACACGTGGCAGTTTTTGAGCAGAAGCCATTCAGATTGTGCCTAGGCGAAACTAAGGATTTTGTTTAGATTGCGCCTGGGCGCAACTCACGAAGCGTACAGGACAGCTGTCTACCAACTCTCCTTGAACGCATAATTTATGAATTCAAAAAGATTTTCCTCGTTTACTGTTGTGTCAATCGTCATTGTTGTCAGGTAATGACGACCATTAAGTGTCAGATGCCACTTAGGTTTTGGCACAACTAGACTGGGCGTAGTCTGATATTAGGCGCAACCCGATCAGTGGCACAGTCCGCTCTCTGAGCTTCATATCAGTGGCGCAACCTAATTCTTAGGGCGCAATTTGATCACTGATCAGCATATTCAGGGCACAACTTAATTTTTAGGCTCTACAGCCGATCCCGAACATTGGCATATGGACACGTGCTGACTCCAACTTATTTTCTACAAAAGCAGTATGTGTACCTTACAATCAAGGCATGATTATTCCGTAGCTAGGTTTGATTACTGTATTACGCTATGTACGACCTACAACCTAACCGCATGGGTATCGTTGTACAGTTATGCATATCGTACTCTGTATGAAAGTACTCATTCTGAATGACCATGATCCACGGCATAAGATTTCAATTAACATAGGGACCATTAAGTTAAATAAAATAACTATTGTATGGAGAGAATGGATTCCCGAGTTCTTACATGGCAGCCATCTCAGGACAATTAGTGCCCCGACATGCCGACTAGTTCCCACAGATACTGCAAACCTGCCATACGGACAGGGAGTGGTATCTGTTTATATATTGATGACGGGCACCCCGCTAGGACATGTCTAATTCATGATTGGCGCAATTGACTATTGGGTAGACTAGCCTTGCTTGTACATTGTAAGAACTGAGGAATCCCTTATTGCATATTTCCAGGACAACTTGGAACTTACAGTTAGAAAGCCGTAGTAGTTGTGCTGCTGTTTAAATTAATTTGTTTGTGTACTGTACCTACTCTGTTAGCTACTAAGATAAGCAGAACGTCAGGATATGACGGGTCAACTTCTATCCTTGTTTGGTTGAAAAGTTGGCTTAAAGTATCTTGATGTTGTGTGAATCCCAGTAGCAAGCAGAGATATTATTTATCATATTCGTAACCCTTATCAATGGTTCTAATTCTTCATGTTGTGCTTCCTTTGTGGTACTTGCTATTTGAGGTTTAACCTCTCTGGTTTTGCATGGCCAGATTTAGAGCCTGCTCCCGAGGACTCAGCTTACTTCCACTTCCAAGATGGTCAATACTAGAGGGATGATCGCAGGAGGACATGAGTGGGTTCCTTGCTTCCCTGCTCATTTTTGCTACTTACTTTACTTTTGTCGCTTGGTACCGACATGTTAGTCAGACTGTCTTGTACTTATTTTTACATAATTGTAACTAAGTCAGACTGCAGCTGATAACGATTGTGTATACCTTGTTATATAATCTGGCTATGTTTTGTAAAGCCAGATCTCAAGAATATTTTGACTGAGCATTTGGGACGCCGTACTGCTCATTCTTACATGTTCTCTACTTACTGCTTTTCATTGAATGATTGGGACAATAGATGTTGAGTAACCCTAGGAAGACTTTCATGTAGTTTGTACACCCCTCATCTTCTAGACAACATTGATCGTATTATACGGTATTTCCCATACCCATAATACGTAGCTGACTGAGTCATTCCATTCCCACGCTTTCCGATATTCTGGTTCTAGGGTGTGACATCGCCCCTGCATTTTTCAATCCGAAGGGCATCACCGTATAGCAGTATACCCCCATCGGTATTCGAAAAGATGTGTACTTCTCATCGTCGGGGAACATCTTGATCTGATTGTAGCCTGAAAACCCATCCATGAAGGACATTCGCTCGAAGCTGCAATTATTGTCGATCATTACGTCGGTGATCGGTAGAGAAAACTCGTCTTTCGGGCATGCAGAGTTCAAATCATGGTAATCGATACAGACTCGAACTTTACCGTTCTTTTTTATGACTGGAACAATGTTGGCAACCCTGTCAGGGTGTTGTTCTTCGCGAATAAATCCACTGGCAATGAGCTTCTTGACTTCATTTTCGATGGCCTCTATGACATCTGGTCGGAATCGTCGTTGTTGCTGCTTCACTGGCTTAGCTTTAGACGAAATATTTAGCGGTACATGGCGACTTTAGGGTCCAGGACTGGCATGTTTTCATAGCCCCATGCAAAGACGTCGATGTATTCTCTTATAAGCTGTATAAGATATTGTCGTTCATCACCGGATAAACTTTTGCTGATGAAGATTGGTTTAAAAGATGATTCATCTCCTAAATTGACTTGGACGACTTCATCTTCGGTGGGTGGTTCACGTTGTTCGAAATGCAGCTCCCACCTAGTTGTCACGACCCGCACCCTAGAGTAAGGGCACGAGACGTGGTTACGTCCAGCCTACGCCGCAGTGTCGACGGTAGAATGTTGTCCTAGGTCACAACATCTAACAGTTGAAGGTAATAACAGTTATACTTCCCGAATGGGGGTGACATAACAGAAATATATCTCAATCACAACTAAGGTAGAACATGAAAAGAAGATAGATAGATAATAAAAGATACAAGATCCAAATCCACAGGAATACAAATAGAGAGAAGCTAAGTGTCTATGATAAACTCCACTAACATCCAGACATAGTACAGATCCAGAATATATACAACTCAACTCCAAATACTATGAAATAAGATAAACTATCTATGGAGTAACTGACTCTACTGCTAAGGGATCCGACTGGAAGTCCGGATCGCAAGTGTCCTCTAAGGCTATCCCAAAGTAAGTGTCTAAGCAGGCCTCCTCCTCGTCCTCTGTAAAATTTTCAACAGGTCCAATCAGGACGGGAACGAGCACATATCTCTCAACAGTTCATAACAGGTTAGGAGTATAAAACATGCAATAGAGTAAAATACAGGAAGTCTTGAAAAGGAAGTACGAGTAAACAAGAGATATTTGTAACTGAAAGTAAATACATGATAAGTAGAGACAGTAAGTGGCTAAGTGATTTAGAGTACAATATGGTTATGTAAACGGCTTAGGGGCACATGAATACATCTAAGAGGCACATGAATAGAGCTACTGGGGATAATGATCACATAACCAATTCTACTCACCCCGCCCCAATCAATACACAAGGATCCATTCAAGTTACGTTATAAGCACATGAATACAGCTAAGGATACGTGAACTCATGTAATGAGTAGTACATGAGGCACGTGATAAAGCACATGAAAGCACATGAGAACATGTAATAACATGAACTAGTACGAGTACAAGGAGTATCTGATGCACATGATAAAGTATATGAACATGAAATACCCGTTACACCCGCAGAGAGATAACATCTCAGGAAAGGATCCATATAGTACTAATCTGTGAAGATACGTGTCAGCATCATGTAGGGTAATCTAGAGCAAGAATATAGTCCAGACAGGTATGAAAAGATCAGAGAATGTACTCGCCTGCTAACTGAATGTCCAGGATAAAAGTACTGTCCGAGGAGTGGTGTCTGGCTCCTATTAGAACAGCACAAGTCACAACAAGTCCAGAATGATAAGAAGATGCACTACTATGCATTCTACATGAATCTAGGTCAATCTAGACCAAAGTCAACTATTGGTCAACTTTGGTCAACCCTAGAAGTCAAACTAGGTCAACCAAGTCAAACTAGTCAAACTAGTCTATTCTAAGTCTAACAAGACTAACAAGTCTAATCTAGGCTCACCTGGTAATACCATGCCATAAGCCAACCCATAACTCATCTACACAAGTCAATCTATAAGCCTAACTATAATACACACCATGATATATCATACAATCTAATACAGGATTATACCTAACATGTAGGCTACCTATATATATATATCATATACATATATATATCTAATATATATATATATATAAAAGCACACACACTCATATATATAGGAAACTTATATATATATCTCAATTTATATATATATATATATATATATTTATATATATATATATATATATATATATATATATATATATATTTAAAGAGAGAGGGGAACACATGATGATGTCCATGGGTGTGTGGGAAAACAGGACTGTGTGTGTTAGGCTAGACATGTGTGTGTGTGGGTGAGTCTTGAGGGTGTGAGGGTGTGTGTGTGATTAGGATATCCATGAGAGCATGTGTGTGCAGGCATAGGAATAGAAAACAGTGAAAGGGAATTACATGTGTATGGCAACAGTTTATTTCAGAAAAAGAAAAACTCATATTGAAATTCCAGTTCAAAACAGGAACCCAAAAACCCAGATTTCTGTCCATATAGTAATCAAAAGAATAACTTCAATCAGTTGACAGTTAACCCTTCTCAGGTTAACACATTGAAATCATCCCACAGTTCATAATATTTAAGAGATTAAAATCTCAGCAAACAGGGAACAACAGTGAATGAAAGTGAATAAAACAAGAGGGTATGTGTGTGTTAATAAGATCCTGAAATCAGTTAATCATTATAGGAAATTTAGTGAAGTAAAATAGCTTGTGAGTACACAGGAAAATAAACCCAAAGCAATGAACTGACCAACATAAGAATCTGGAATTACAGTTAACAGGTAAATCAGTTTACATGTTAAGGGAAGAAATCAGTTAAACAGGTTCAGTCCATATCAAACTAAACTACATTTCAGTATTTAAATCACTTCTTAGGTTTCAACAGTTAACTGAGAACACAAACTCATATCAATATCCAGTTTAAACAAATGAATTATCAGTTTATCAAATCAGTTATCAGTCAAGGTAATGAACAAACATAGATTCAATTTAAAAAACAACAGGACAGGAACCAATTCTCTGTATTCATATTCGAACTCATGTATCAGCCTTTACATTGAAACCAACCCCAATGCCCAATCCCATTCTCACAATCAAAAGTCTATTTTCAAACTAAAACACTATATTAACATATATCAGTAATATGTGGGGACATTAATCTGTGAGGAACATAAATTAAAACAGGGAATTAAAGGGTTTCGAAATCTGGAAACCACAGTATCAGTTCAAACCCCCATTCGAACCAAAATCCCACATTAAAATCTAATTTAACATGTAACCTAATGTAACAGAGATTATATAACATATTTAGGATCTAATTAATTAATTAAAATCATGAATTAAACTAAATAAAACTGAAATAAAACAGGGAACCCAATTACACACTACACGTACACAGTGTACACTCGTGCACACGTAATATCGTGTCCGGTACGACACAAGAGCTCAAACCACTTGGGGAAGCCCGTGTTAGTCATGGACACGACACATGTGTCAAATTTTGTGAGCCAAAGTGGCGCGTCCAGCTCGGAATCAAGCCCGAGTAGCAGGGCATAAATCCTGCCAGCACGCGCGCGTGCGCAACCGCATGTCCGCGTGTCGGTACGACTCGACACGATACTAAAACACGCTCAGTGCAATAGAAAACCATAAGCAAGGTCAAAACCTATTTTCCTATTCAAAAATATTTCACAAAGTCAAACGAAATGTCCTTTGGGGCATTTCGTCGAACACATTCCTATACATGCTGATACGTGTCCGATACGGACACGTAATGGACTCAAATTCTAGGGTTAGCTAATCCTACTGTTAGGTTAGGGCTAGGGAATCCTAGTAATGCAATAAAAATAGAATTTTATGGAATAGATTAGAAATTTACCGATGGTGTAAATCCACACAAAAGCCCCAAATGAAATGGTTCCTCAAGCTCCCAAAATATCCACAAATTATGTATTCCCTGAAATCTCTTAATAACAACAGCAAGTACAATAAAATTAGGTCCTAATGCAATTGATTTGGGTGGCAAAGGAGCTAAATAGGAATTTCTATGATTTAAGGAAGATGGGGACTCACCTCTTTCTAAACTTGCAAAAATCCTAATGGAGGCTAGCCCTAATTTCTAGGAGGGGATTAAATAGGGGAGAGGGGACCTAGTGGCTGGCCAAGTGTGGTTTGGGCCAGGTTTTGGTTCATGGTATGGGCCTATGGGCTTTTAAGGCTTTAAGTCATATAATGACTTGTGAAATCACAAGCCATTCCTTAATCAAACTAATTCCTAATTTTCCCAAACTAATTCTAATGAGTTAATTATCAATAACTTAGGTCAAGATAGGGTTACTTAACCTAACCAAGTAGTCATGACCTAGGTTAGCCTCTAAGACAGTCTCCTAATCAACATTAGTCAAAGTCAACTATAGGACCAAAATCAATTATACTAAAAATTACCAAAAATCACATTAATTCTAATAAAGCTAAATAATACATAATAATTCCAAATAATTCCCAAAATTTTGAAAATGACCAAAATACCCTCAAGCTAGAAAAGTGGTAGTGACACTAGTATCTATCTTTTGAGACTATTGTTCAATCTCGATCGATTGGACATTGTCTACAATTTGGTCAACTGAAACCATATTGAGGGACAGAGTTGCTTTGAGCATGTCGTCAATGCTGGAGTCTGAGTCCCAGAGGCAAGAATCAAAAGAATGAGAACAACGATCTGCTTCATCATCTGATCTTTCGGGAGTCGTTGGAGGAGTGACATAACCCAAACCAACACCGTTTTGTTACAGTAGTTCTCGGGTTTACCGGGGAGGAGCAAAGTGATGTATTGGCAACTATCGTCCCTGGTCGTAGTTTAGCCCCTAATCGCTTTTGATGTCATATCCCATGTTCTAGATGATATTCTTGGCCTGCCAACTATATCGAAAAAGCTGTATTTTCCCAGAGACATAGTCAGCTTCTGTGTTGTGATTTGGAGAAATAGAGTCCGGAATGAACTTTCTTAAGCCAATTATTCGACCGAAAATGATTAGTTCTTCACCCTTATTTCTGGCTGGAACGATGAAGTAGTGGATATCTTTTGGGTAAACTTTTTCCTGCAGATGAGGTGTCGTGACCGACATGCAGAGGTGTTGTCCTATGCCGTTATCTAGAGCATATATCGTATCTATGTAGTGGTTTACAGATTGATAGACATCGAAGTAATTCAAAGATAAACCTTTACTAAGAAAATACGCGAGTTCTTCTTCAGGGATAACATCATCCGCTGAAGGTACATTATTATGAGTATTGATATACTCCTTGAGGGGATCATCATCTGGAAGAGGAGCCACAGTCTTGGCCAAGTTCACCACGTAGGGTAATTCTTCAGGATTGGAAGGACGGACTTCAGTAGGTTCCACCCGAGGTGTCTTGCGGAGAGTGATGGTCAATGGTTTGACCTTATCAGGGTTCTTCTTTTTCATCCAGATTGTGAGAGGCTTCAGAGTACTTTTTGGAGTAGTACGTCCTTTGACTCGGATAATCATGGGACCATCATTGGAGGATGAACTTGCTTCAGCTTCATCGTCAGCTTCGTTGCCGTCATCCTTGGAGGGCTGAGATTGGTAAAGAACCAAATCTCCATAGTAGGCTTCGATACCCTTAAAAGGATCGACATCGGCAAACTCTGTCTTCATAATGCCATCGATGTTGACGTACTTGAATCACTGGTAAAGTGCGAAAGGAACGATCATGTTCTCATGTATCCACAGATGTCCCAACAAGACATTGTAGAATACATTGGCATCGATCATATAGCAAGAAACCTCTGTTCGGAGATCGTCGATCTGGCACTTGAGACGGATCTTGCCCAGTAGGTGGCTTCTTCCAGCATTAAAAGCCATGATAGTTGTATTGGTTGTAGATAGCTTGTGCAGAGGGATTCCTAGAATTTGAAGCAAACTTCTAGGAATGATGCTGAGGGAGGAACCTGGATCGATGTGCATCCGATCTACCTTAATCGCCCCGATATACCATGTATAGTACAGAGGTCTATCATGATGATTATTTTTAAATAGCATGTCCTCCTATGAAAAGGTGATGTTGGGCACCACTTCCATAGTACTACGGCAGTAGGGACAGGAGACAGGGTCTTCAGCGGGGGCTTTGACTTCAGCGAGATAAGAGTCGGCATGTAGTAATGCCTCATTTAAGGCCTTCCGCATTTCTTTGGAGAGTCGCAATAGATCGAACAGAGACAACCTGACAGGTGTATTGGCCAGCTGTGCCAGTATGTCAAAGGTGTAGGGCCGATCCATGCCTTCGGAAGATGGCGCCTTCAGAGACTTATCAAATTGCGTCTTCTTCTGCTTGGCTTTATCGGTAGTTGAAGGCTTAGACGGGCCAGCTTCTGAACTTGTGAGGGTAGCAGGAGCTTGAGAAGGTACTGCTTCTTCTTGTGCAGGGTCGTAAGTCCTTAGGTAAGCCTTTCCCGATCGCGTCTCGCTAGATAGAACTTCGTAGATAGAAGAAGACACCATATGGCACGACTTGTATTTCTTACCATTTTTTGCTTTGGAAGATACGACCCCCTGTGTCATTTCATACACAAGGTCCGGATGGACCCACATAATCTCACCATGTTCAGTCGTGAGTGGCACCAAGGTTGAGTTGCGAGCTGGAGGTAGGCTGACGACTTCCATTATTTCCTTAGGGATCAGGGTCACACCATCTGGGACTTCTGTGGGTGGAAAGTCACCAAACTGAAGAGAGATCATGTTAGAAGATACGACCTTGTCTTCAGCTTCAAGGTTGATCACTTGGCTGTCGATAAGCTGTTGTATCTTCTTCTTCAGGACGATGCAGTTCTTGGTGGAATATAGTGCCCCGAAATTAGTAATACGTATTTTATACGTGTTCGTATTTCTGACCCGTATTTCTCATTTTTTTGATTAGTTAGTTATGGTTTATTTCATATCTAGCATTGTGGTTTAATTGTCATTTATCATTCATGGATTAATTTTGATTAGTGGAGCTTGGTTTTATTTAGATAGGAGGAGGATTGGGTTGGCTCGGTTTGGCCTGGCTTGGTTTGGGTTGGCTTGGTTCGATTTGGGATTACTCTTGGTTCATCACGAACCAAGGGGTGAACCCCCTACCTACCACCACCACTCATATTTATTACCTATTCTTCTTCTCTCTCTTCATTAATCTCTTCTTCCTTCTCTATTAAACCCACCACCAACCAAGAACACACCTTAGGCAAGTGTATCTTGTTTCATGGAGGAATCCGAATTTTATTGTTCCATTCTCTTCTTTGTAATATTTTAACTTACTTTAGTACTGGACATTTTCTTTTTTCATGGCTAGATTCTTGTAGATTTAAGTTTAAATTATTTTCAAAAATCTTGGGTTTTGATCTACTAAACCTTGTTACTTTCGAGTTTTGATGGTTCCATGTTGTTGAGAATTTTATTCTACCCAATTTTGACCTTTGAAAGGTTGGATTTGGACTTGTTTTGACCAAGTTATGGACTTTTGAAGTTTTAGGTTCAAACCATGGAGTTCTTGCTGTTTTGGAGAAGACAGTGAGCAGTGCACGAGCTTTTTAGCTTGTGCCACTGAGCTGCGCGCGCTCTTTAGCGCAGCGTAGTCGACCCCATACGCTGTCTTTTGGGAGCATATGACTCGCATACGCTCGCTTGCTTGACAAGGAGTCGTATCGACCCCATACGCTGCCTTTTGGGAGAGTATGACTCGCATACGCTCGCTTGCTTGACAAGGAGTCGTATGGACCTCATACGCTGCCTTTTGGAGGCGTATAGAGTACTATGACCTGAGCGTATGGCCTTTGGCTGACTTGGTCTTATGTCAGCGTGTCAGATTTGGTTTTATTTTTCTTAAGCTTGGCTCTTCTTTAGCCCTGTATATTAATATTTTATTAGATATTTAACGTCCATTTTATATCCTTACGCCTTTTATCATGAACTTGATATTCCCGAATTTATTTATTATATTTGGAATGATAATTGAACAATACTTGATAGTGGCCCGCCGTGGTGCACTCCTGACTTGATAACTTGACCTGCTACATATAACATGACAGTGACCCGTAGTGGTGCACTCTTGACAAGTACCCTGACATGCTTGATAGTGGCCCGTCGTGGCGCACTCTTGATAAGTAATAATGATAATGATAGTGGTCCGTCGTGGCGCACTCTTGATAAGTAATAATGATAATGATAGTGGTCTGTCGTGGCGCACTCTTGACTAATTAATTCATTAGCCTGGACATCGTGGTTGTTTGCATGGATTGTGCTTGTATAAACTACGAGTCCTGTGTGTCTTGCATCATGTCTAGGGCATGATCCTTGAGTACCACGGTCAGGGATTCATACTGAATCTGGCTAGGTTAATGACTAGATTGATCAAATAGTTCATGGAGAATTTTCCAGTTACCTGTTGCCCCTTTGGTCCTGGCCTTATATATATATATATACATGGGATTTGTTGCTATCCGTCGAGATGAGCGTACTTCCAGCCTGCCATCGAATGTGGTACCTTAGGACACATGTATCTTACTACAGTGTGTCTGCTATATTCTGCTATCTTTTTCTTTTCTTGCTGGGATCACTCAGGTAGTAACAAACAGGTAACCGGACTTGGAATTCTCATTGTATTTGCTAGTAACTAGGCCTGTGATAACCCTAGTTAGTTAAAGTAGCAAGCCGTACTTATTGCTTGGCCGTAAATGTTGGATGGGGTTCAATCTGTCTAGTCTTGTCTTGATCCTGCACAAGATTGTTGCATGTCTCGATTTCTTATATTTACCTTGTCGATAAATGGTGGGAGAAGCCAAGTTCCGTTCAGACGAAGGGTTATAATCCCGGTCCTTGTTTGGTTTACGGATTGTAACCTGGTTATCTGAATAGTCCCATGGTTATCTCATCGTATATCATCCTGTCATGCTTTTCCATATGTTCTGTCTTTTATTAATTTTGTACAAGATTGTCTTTTATATTCACCTGTCATGCTTTTCTTAATTACTGTCTCTTATTATGTAATTATATTCTTGTGCTAATTTGCTGGTTTTTGTTCCTAAATGAAGCCTCCTTTGTGGCACTTGCTCTTTCTGGGGTCTGACCCAGCTGGTTTTGTATGGCCAGATACCGGAGCAGCAGCAAAGGATCTACCTTCTTTCCAGCCAGATGGTGACCACTAGAGGGAATCCTGGCAACGAATGGGTTTCTTTTGTTCTTCCACTGTAATTGTACATTATTCCTTTTAGGCGTTTAGCCGCCGAGCAAGTGTTAGCTCGTGTATATTTTACTTACTGTCTGCCTACGAGCTGTAACATGATTGGCAACTCGAGGTTGATCATGTATGACTTAACTCTTGCTAGTCCTTATATTTTGTACGACTAGCTTCATGATCATCTGGATATATAATGTTTGGGATGCCTTACAATTATATATTTCGTGGTTTGATATCTTGTAACTATTACTAGTTGGTTGAGATTGAGACAATAGGATAATTTATGACCTTAAATGACTGATGGCTTGTAGATAAACCCTCATATATCTAGACAGCTGTGACCGTATGGTGAGATGGATTCCATTTTATTATACGTAGCTGGCTATGTCTGCCCCCACTCTCCAGTATTCTGGTTCTGGGGCGTGACATGGTTTAAGTGGTGGCCCATCCAGGTCTTGTCAATCAAGAAATGTGAGGGTTTACCGGATAGATGTCTCAATCTGTACTCGCCTTTGATCTCCACTCGTATCTTCTTATCTTCTTGGATCCCTGACTTGATAACATGCTTTCATCATTGTTCTATCCTGGTCCTTCTTTAATATTTCCGATGTCATTGCTTCAGTGGCATCATTCCTGTTGATCAGCCAGAAGGAGTTTGGCCGGCAGACCAGCAACAGCAAGAAGATCAAGATCAGTCCTCAGCAGCCGCCTTCCGAGCCATGTCTTCTGGAGAACCAGTGCCCCCAGTCCAGCCAGTTCAGCCAGCAGGATCAGAGGATCGGGTCTTGATAGGACTCATCCGTGAGTTGCTTGCGTCTGAGGACCGTCGAGGTGATGCCTTGCAGCAAGCAGTATAAGAAGCTATGAGCGGAAGTGGTCCTCGAGGGAATAGTGCGGTCAATAATTTCAAGCGCCTGAACCCTCCCTTCTTCGACGGCAGCGAGGATGCTATTACTCCAGATGCCTGGCTACAGGACATTGAAGTTATCTTGGAGGCAGCCAGGACCCCTGAAGCAGAGAAGGTGGCTGTGGTGTGCCTGCAGTTACTAGATCTAGCCCGCAGCTGGTGGGCTATGCAAGCAGCGAGTTTGGGTACGCCTGTCATGTGGGCGGTATTCAGTGATATGTTTCAGACCAAGTACTTCGATGCAGTGGCTAGATATGACCTGTAGACCAGGTTTAGTAATATCAGGCAGATGAACAGGACGGTCGACGGATATGCGGTCGAGTTTTCAAGGTTGAGTCGGTTTGCTCCCACCTTGGTGGCAACTGAGCTAGACAGAGCAAATCGATTTCAGCAGGGGCTCCACTTGGAGATCATATTGGCAGTAGAGCAGTTCGAGCACAGAACTTTTGATGCCGTCTTGCGAGCAGCAAGGAGGTATGAGTACACTTCCCGAAGGATAGCGGACCGGACCGGAGGTCGGAAGCAGTCTCACGACCAGATGAATCAGCCTTCAGCCCCAGCCCCGGCAGCCAGGGCTTTGACTATTGGTGCTCCGAGGCGAGCGGCCTCAGTGACGTCGGTTCAGCACTCAACCCCGATGTACTCTCAGCAGAAACAGAAGCAAGCACAGTCTTCCGCCGTGGGCTGTTCTTATTATGGAAAACCTGGACACGTGGTAGCGGAGTATCGCAAGGCGTTGGGATTGTGTTTATTATGTGGAGCACCGGACCATAGGGTGGGGTCCTGTCCATTCAGAGTTGATTCAGCATCGACAGTAACTAGTCCCTCGGTTATGGGACCAGCACCAGCTCCAGTTCACCAGCAACAGCAGTTCCCGTTTCCGGGTCCATTGCCGTCTCAGGCCCAGGCCTTCTAGCAACAGAGGCCTCAGCAGTTCGCCCTAGCCCAGGCCCAGATCCAGAATCGGCAGAGAGGTATCTGTGTCCTATTGTCTTGCTTTCCGCCGTTGTTATACGGGACACATGTCATGTTTCATGTATCCTAATTACAACGGTATATCCCGGGCCCGAGCCATGCCCTAGATTATTCGAAAATGGTTATTGGTACCAACCTTTTCGTATGGAAAAAGGCCCGTGTCCATGTTTGACAAAGGAGAGAGACCTCAAGCGCAAGGCTATCAGTTAGTTCGTGTTGCATAAGTTCATCGCTCCTTGGGGGAGTCAAACGTGGGAGTGTGAGGATGATACCCGATCATGTTATCCCAATCGGTTTGGCTCGTGAGGTGTAATATCTTCCTTATGCCTTGCCCTTCGATTCCTTGCTTGTATGTATGATTGTATGATTGATTGGTAGCGTAGATTGCTTGCGATAAGTATAGCTGTCCCGACATCCCTAGTCTCTTGATTAAATTTCGAGGACGGAATTCTTTTAAGGTGGGTAGGATGTAGTGCCCCAAAATTAGTAATACGTACTTTATACGTGTTCGTATTTCTGACCCGTATTTCTTATTTTCTTTGATTAGTTAGTTATGGATTATTTCGTATCTAGCATTGTGGTTTAATTGTCATTTATCATTCATGGATTAATTTTGATTAGTGGAGCTTGGTTTTATTTGGATAGGAGGAGGATTGGGTTGGCTCGGTTTGGCCTGGCTTGGTTTGGGTTGGCTTGGTTCGGTTTGGGATTACTCTTGGTTCATCATGAACCAAGGGGTGAACCCCCTACCTACCACCACCACTCATATTTATTACCTATTCTTCTTCTCTCTCTTCATTAATCTCTTCTTCCTTCTCCATTAAACCTACCACCAACCAAGAACACCCCTTAGGCAAGTGCATCTTGCTTCATGGAGGAACCCAAATTTTATTGTTCCATTCTCTTCTTTGCAATATTTTAACTTACTTTAGTACTTGACATTTTCTCTTTTCATGGCTAGATTTTTGTAGATTTAAGTTTAAATTATTTTTGAAAATCTTGGGTTTTGATCTACTAAACCTTGTTACTTTCGAGTTTTGATGGTTCCATGTTGTTGAGAATTTTATTCTACCCAATTTTGACCTTTGAAAGGTTGGATTTGGACTTGTTTTGACCAAGTTATGGACTTTTGAAGTTTTAGGTTCAAACCATGGAGTTCTTGCTATTTTGGAGAAGACAGTGAGCAGTGCACGAGCTTTTTAGCTTGTGCCACTGAGCTGCGCGTGCTCTTTAGCGCAGCGCAGTCGACCCCATATGCTGTCTTTTGGGAGCGTATGACTCGCATACGCTCGCTTGCTTGATAAGGAGTCGTATCGACCCTATACACTGCCTTTTGGGAGCGTATGACTCGCATATGCTCGCTTGCTTGACAAGGAGTCGTATGGACCTCATACGCTGCCTTTTGGAGGAGTATAGAGTACTATGACCTGAGCGTATGACCTGAGCGTATGACCTCAGCGTATGACCTGAGCGTAGCCTGACCTGAGCGTATGGCCTTTGGCTGACTTGGTCTTATGTCAGCGTGTCAGATTTGGTTTTATTTTCCTTAAGCTTGGCTCTTCTATAGCCCTGTATATTGATATTTTATTAGATATTTAACATACATTTTATATCCTTACGTTTTTTATCATAAACTTGATAATCCCGAATTTATTTATTATGTTTGGAATGATAATTGAACAATGCTTGATAGTGGCCCGCCGTGGTGCACTCCTGACTTGATAACTTGACCTGCTACATATAATACGACACTGACCCGTAGTGGTGCACTCTTGACAAGTACCCTGACATGCTTGATAGTGGCCCGTCGTGGCACACTCTTGATAAGTAATAATGATAATGATAGTGGTCCGTCGTGGCGCACTCTTGATAAGTAATAATGATAATGATAGTGGTCCGTCGTGGCGCACTCTTGACTAATTAATTCATTAGCCTGGACACCGTGGTTGTTTGCATGGATTGTGCTTGTATAAACTACGAGTCCTGTGTGTCTTGCATCATGTCTAGGGCATGATCCCTGAGTACCATGGTCAGGGATTCATACTGAATCTGGCTAGGTTAATGACTAGATTGATCAAATAGTTCATGGAGAATTTTCCAGTTACCTGTTGCCCCTTTGGTCCCGGCCTTATATATATATATATACATGGGATTTGTTGCTATCCGTCGAGATGAGCGCACTTCCAGCCCGCTGTCGAGTATGGTACCTTAGGACACATGTATCTTACTACAGTGTGTCTGCTATATCCTGCTATCTTTTTTTTTTCTTGCTGGGATCACTCAGGTAGTAACAAACAGGTAACCGGACTTGGAATTCTCATTGCATTTTCTAGTAACTAGGCCTGTGATAACCCTAGTTAGTTAAAGTAGCAAGCCGTACTTATTGCTTGGCCGTAAAGGTTGGATGGGGTTCAATCTGTCTAGTCTTGTCTTGATCCTGCACAAGATTGTTGCATGTCTCGATTTCTTATATTTACCTTGCCGATAAATGGTGGAAGAAGCCAAGTTCCGTTCAGACGAAGGGTTACAACCCCGGTCCTTGTTTGGTTTACGGGTTGTAACCTGGTTATCTGAATAGTCCCATGGTTATCTCATCGTATATCATCCTGTCATGCTTTTCCATTTGTTCTGTCTTCTATTGATTCTGTACAAGATTGTCTTTTATATTCACCTGTCATGCTTTTCTTAATTACTGTCTCTTATTATGTAATTATATTCTTGTGCTAATTTGCTGGTTTTAGTTCCTAAGTGAAGCCTCCTTTGTGGCACTTGCTCTTTCTGGGGTCTGACCCAGCTGGTTTTGTATGGCCAGATACCGGAGCAGCAGCAAAGGATCTACCTGCTTTCCAGCCAGATGGTGACCACTAGAGGGAATCCTGGCAACGAGTAGGTTTCTTTTGTTCTTCCACTGTAATTATACATTATTTCTTTGAGGCGTTTAGCCGCCGAGCAAGTGTTAGCTCGTGTATATTTTACTTATTGTCTGCCTACGGGCTGTAACATGATTGGCAACTCGAGGTTGATCATGTATGACTTAACTCTTGCTAGTCCTTACATTTTGTACGACTAGCTTCATGATCATCTGGATATGTAATGTTTGGGACGCCTTACAATTGTATATTTGGTGGTCTGATATCTTGTAAATATTACTAGTTGGTTGAGATTGAGACAATAGGATAATTTATGACCTTAAGAGACTGATGGCTTGTAGATAAACCCTCACATATCTAGACAGCCGTGACCGTATGGTGAGATGGATTCCATTTCATTATACGTAGCTGGCTATGTCTGCCCCCGCTCTCCAGTATTCTGGTTCTGGGGCGTGACATGGAATGATGCACGTACTGATGATAGAGATAGTACTTGGGATCGTTGAGTAGGTTCGCCTTTGCAGGACGTCGTGGTGGAGGCAATGTCAGTTTATTATCCTTCGTCAATGTATGAAAAATGGTAATGACATCGTCTTCATCAAAGGAGAAGGTCTCCTTAGGCTTGTCGGAGGCGCCCTGAGAATTGGAAGCTCCCTTGGAAGTATCGACCTTCAGTACTTCTTTTCCTTTACCTCCACGGGCAAGGATAGTTTGAGGATGCTTGCCCTTGTCTTCATATTTGGGTATTTTCAACCCCAGTAGTTACAGATTATGAACGTCATTTTCAGCAGTATCAGCAGCCCCAATGAATGCGGGCCATGTACCATACATATATATACCTAGATAGAACTTCACTTTAGGAAGGAAGTTATGTCGACAAGTATCCATAAGTTCTGAGTCTGGTATGCCGAAGGGTATGTTCAACGCTAGCCGCCTGAAGCGTTCGATGAAGGGAATGACAGACTCAGTCCTCCTTTGTTTGGTCTCGATGAGGGTGGACATACTAACATGCATGTCACTCTCATAAAACTTGTTGAGGAACAACCTCTCCAAGTCTTTAAAAGAGTTGATACAACCGTCAGGCAGACTGCAGAACCATTCAAAAGCTACCCCGTGTAAGGTGCTAATAAACAGTTTTGATAAGAATGGATCGTCCCTGGGTAGGTATAGTGTCTGCGTGTTGAAGTATGCCATGTGTTGACGAGGAGAGGTCATCCCGTTAAATAAATTTAGCGTCAATGGCTTGTAGTTAGGAGGGAAAGTAGCATTCTCCTATTCAGGAGGATAAGGTTGAGATATCACCATCTTTTGAAGCTCGTCTTTGTGTGAGATAGTTTCGAGACGGGCAACCAAAGAATCAATTGCATCCTGTTGATTTAGCAGGTGTTGGGAAATGACTATTGTACGGCTGTCAGGCGTCGTTGGTGAAGGACCACCCCCATCATTTATAAGATTTGGAGGAGGTACAATGGAATGATACTCCTTTTGTAGTGCAGAAGGGTTGTTACTATGAGCCGGACTGACGTGATTCGAGACATTTTGTTGAGTTGGAGGGACAGCCCAGTAGCTTGGACCGCAATGATACTGGTAAGCATATCAGTGATCTTGGCAAATCTTATTTCTAGACCCTCTAGCCGTTTGCTGGTCTGATAACTGGCTTCTTCAGGTCTTTCTCTGTCTGCCATGTATTTAGATAACATACAAGGATAAACAGAGAAAATAGTATAACAGGTGCTGATACTGTCTGTCTCTGAGTTGATAAGTCCCTCATCTTCAGGTAGGGGAGGTAGATTGTCGCCATCAGACTCGGAGAGATCATCATCCTCTGAAAGGCTACCCCCTGTGTAAAGGTCATCCGCTTCAGACTCTGAGGGAATACTACTCCCAGCTTGGGAGTCTTAGTCATCTATACGAAATCTCGCCTTTGACCGAGTACCCATATAGACTCCTTCTGATATGACAGCCTGCTAGCCATCTGTTGGTAGACTTTGTCTTCTTCTTCTCGCAGAACTGAGAGAGAAAGTTGGGTTCGTGGTCCACCGTCTTTGATTGGGGCTTCTGTTAGAGGGACCCCATGAAGCCATGTTGGATGAAACACACAGCAGCTTTTCATCGTTAGAGAAATACAGTCGTCGAAACATAGACTGCCTCTGAGGCACTCTCGTTGCTTTGGAGTAGTAACAGTTGATGAAAATGCTGGTGCACGGATGTGCACCATGAATTGTTGTGTCCTTCCTTGCTTTACGCTTATGATTTATCATGTTGCATAGGTCAGCGGAAGGGAGTTTTGCCTTAAAACCTATGTCACATGCATCGCCGAGCTTTATATGTGGGTTTGTAAGGAGAGTTGGCACATCCAGACTTAGTTCACGTGCAGGGGCAACCCCCACACCTAAGTTCTGTGATGTCCATAAAGACAGCCCCGTGTTATACGCGTTGGGGCCTGTCTTTTTGCTGTGGGCGCATAGGCCCTGGAGTCTGCCTGTGGGTACATGCTTCTTGGCAGTATGTCTGAGCTTCTTCGATATGGGCGCATAGTATGGGTCGATTGAGCATGGGCACATGACCCTGGATGCCCAATCTATCGAAGACAGAAGCCTTCTGATTATAGTTATGCGCCCATACACCCTCTTGGGCGCATACTTGTGGAGCAGTATTGTTTTCTCTCAGCTTCACCTCCTTCGTTTGTGAGCCTCGCTGGGTTTGCCCAGAGTGTCGAACACTTCGATTCTTAGCATCGTAGTATTTTTCTTTGCCAAGTCTCGAGTGTTGAACACTCTTTTGTTTGTTGCACAAGAAAGAAGTCACTGGGCTAGTAGAGCTCGGAACGGTGTGAGCCTTCTTCATTCGTAGAGCTTATGTAGCGTAACCATGCGCCCATGTGACAAAGTCCTTCTGTTGCATATCTGCTATGATACTGGCAGGATATGCACGACGAGCCTTCAGAAGCCAAGTCTTGTGAGACTTGTTTGGCTTCACTGATTTTGAGAGAGTAGAGTCGTCCCTCGAGAGCATCTCTTCGAACGCCTGCTGATCGAACTTCACGATCAGCATCTTCTGAGTGCTTTCTACTTTGTCGATATCGAATTGTGTCACCACCTTCTCGTCAGAGAAAAAGGTAGTCCCCAGCAGAGTCGCCATTTTTGTGGACACATATAAAAAGAAAAAAAAATATTGTCTTTTCTTTATTGGCACAAGGCACCATAAATCGAGTACGCCTGAGAGATCCTGTGCTGAGGATCCCCGAGTACAAAAAAGAATTCTAGGAATGGGACGATGGAGATCGAACGACAGTTGCTCCTTCGCTCCGTTGACACTCTGATTATAAAAGTGGAAAAAAACCTAAGAAAATTGCTAACTCTCGGCTCACTGGCAAAAAGTACAGCAATTTGGCTCTTCAAAATGCTCTTCGTTCTGTGTTTTGAAGAGGGATGAGACCCCTTTTTATAGTCGTTCTTGAGCTGGAATGATGTTATGCGCACACATAAGGAAACACACTGGTTTTTATGTGGGCGCACGGTCCTGCTTTGGGCGCATAGGATGTAGGCGCATGCAGGTTGTACGGTCGTGGGTTGATCATGGTGCTGAGGTGGCCGCATTCTTCGGTGCACGACTGCTCGTGGAGACTGACATGGCCGTATGCTTCGGTACATATTTTGATCATGGCTTTGACCGAGTCAGGGGCTGTTCTGGTTTGGGCACATAGCCTGAAACAGGGCTATGTGCCCCCTTCTGGAGGAGCTTGTCTTGGGCGCATGGGCATATGACCTCACTAGAGCTTGGGCACATATGACCTTACTGGAAGCTTTGGGCACATAAGGCTCTTTGGTGACATGGGCGCATAAGGCTCTTCGGGACTTGGGCGCATATGGCCAGTCTACTAAAATTTTCATGCTTCTACAGCACCCTGCATAAAAGCTTGTGGGGGATCAGTACGTCCGTCCTCGCAAGTACTGATAAAAAGACCCACTTTCTAAACCGACATTTAGAATTTATGTTGAATCATACAACTTAGCTTATGATCTTGCTACATTCTCCTTAGGGTCGATTTCATGGCAGATTCGAAAGCGGTAAAGCATGTTATCATGTCAAGCATGTTATCTTGGCAAGCATGTTATTCGAGTTGAGTAGGCAAGCAGGCAAGCAGGCAAGCAATCTCGTATTTGTTTCGTGGTACGACTTCTTACCAGCATAGACGCACTCGCCCTTACTCCGATGCAAGGTGAATAAGCCCCATTCTTTTCCTGTCATGTTATAAGTGCTCTCTATGCCGGATCTATGTGTGCAGGATACATACGTGCCTGCACTTTCAACCCATCGTTCCTTAACTATATGAAGGTCATTGGCCTATCTGTGTCATAATGGACTAAACTTGTTTCTCTTTCATTTTCTTTCCTTTCTATTCTCAAATTGGGTAGCCCGGTGCTTCACGGGTTGGGTTGCCAACCCAAAGAACCGAAGATATACCGTATGCATACCATCTTTTACAGCTTTTTAAATCTATAACCGGTTGCAAGTCGTCTTACAGATGTGCATCCATCAAAGATTAACGTCCCTCCTAGGCCAAACAGTTCCGGCGCCCCGGCACTAACCGTTCGAGGGAACACCCGTGCATGGGCTATTATCTCTTACATTTGTCAAGCCCATTCGACCATGCGATGCACATTTTATTCAAACAACAAAACATAGTCTTGAGTCCACGACTCGGACATTCATCTCGTATTTCTTCCATTAACTTTCTATTTTCTCACATTCCATACTTCGTTTCAATGTTCAATGGCATCATGCCTCAACTCAAATGTTCGTCAACCGAACGACTCGAAGGTCCCAAACACTTTTCAAGGTATCATGCCACATCTAACAGTTCCGTCACCTACATGCCACAACTGTTCTCTTCGTAACGAAGCCATCTTTTATGATTCTCATGCACATAGGCATGCATTGACACGATTGTTCTCATTTCTTCGAATCGTGCATGCGATGCACACCTCGATACCATAATTCCATGTTCTTAGCCTTAATGTTCAATGTTCGTGGCTTGCAAGCTAGGGCGCTCGCCTTTAAAATCTTTCAGTGTGCTAACCTTTCTAACTCGTGCGCGAATGCACGGAATGGCTCGTGTACGAAGGCACTCGCCGAATATATTTATCCCATGTTCTAGTGGCTTGCGCACCGAAGCACTCGCCTTTGCGATATCCAATATTCCATAGCGACTCGTACATTTGATACATGTTTTATTTCAATTGTTCTAACTAGTGTCCGATACACACTATGATTTATCTTCCGACCGGACCCCGCTAGTGGCGTCGATAGGTTAACTTAGCATACAATGATACATTATTACTTAGGCATGAAGGAGTAAAAAGAAGAGTCAGTCCTCCCACCTTAAACCGATATGCCTTGTGGTTTGCAGAGCCGATGCGGCTCGATTTCATATCTTTGTTGCACGGCCAAATCTCCTGACTTATCCATTCTAACACTTCTTATTTTATTGAACTACTCGATCGATTTCGGCCTACCATGCCCAAGTCCCAACCCGTTGCGAGGCGGTGATTTGGGGTTCATGGACCCGTTGTGAATGAGATAAAATGTCGACATCTAACATTTCAGCGTAAACGGATAGCTTGCACATGAAATAAACTAAAATCAATACTTGCATCAATTCGGACTTGCGTCTTGGTTCGATTCGATTTCCCGATTCAACGCACTTATCCTTCGGGGCAATGCAGCGCTTCATATCAATTTAACTCGATACATTTTTTGGGACAATGCAACTCTTCGCATCGACTTAGTTTGATGTATTGCTCGGGACAACATAACTCCCATATCGATTCAAATTGATACATTTTATTCGGTCAACGCGACTCTTTGAGTCAATATCTCAGCGTAATGTGTCGTGCAGAGCGAGGAATTACAGAATATACCACATAAAACAAGGTTCGTCCTCGAACCAAAACCAACATTCCGATTAAGTGTTTTATAGATCGTTTCACGATCTCGTCCCACCAATGTTTTTCAGTTTCACACTATCTTGCAAGCTTTTCATTAACATTTAAAAGTCTTTCCTATAGCTCACTTTGAATTTATTATACAACTTGATTTGGACCGTAGACCTATTCAAGGCGTCCTAAAAATATGTGTATTTCAGCCAAGCCCAGTGGTAGAGAATTGGAACAAAGCTGACAGGTAAATTTCAATCCTATACTTGCCATCTCGTACTCCTGTATCGGACAAAAATCTCGAACGGTCGTTCTCAAAATTTTTATTGCGTATGCATATTCGATGCGTACGTGATTGTCTAATAAGGTCATAGCATGCGACGCGATTCAAAAATTGTATTTCGCATTTTATAAGTTTTGCACTAACTGCCACTTCTATATGTTGCGTTAAGCCGTTGCACATACGATCGCAACAAGTCTTCGCAATGCCTTGTGTTCAAAGTCGCTGGCCCACTATTCTGAAGCTTCACCATATAACTTATCGATACGATTTTCCTTTTATTGCCTAACAAGAGCATCAGCATTAAGGACTACGTCCGCTAGGTTACATACCTATACATTATGCTTAAATTCTCCCGACGCTACTTTAAATTGACATTGCACAAAGGCCACAATCTATCCGACACAAAGTTTTACATCGAGGTGACGGTGCTTAAGGCAACAATCGCTTTGACTCAAAGTCTCTACGATGCATCTTATGTTCGATTCCTAACGAGTAGGAATTCACTAGCCAAATTCCCAACTTATCCGTCTTGCAACATCGAATATAAGTTCGATTCACGCAAGCTCAATTGCAAGGTGAATCCAAATCTAACGACATAACTCATACGTCATTCCCTTACCACTCGCGCTCGTGCAAAGCACGATTCTCAAAATTGCCTAGACTTATCATCAACATGCACCACATTATATTTTTCATCGATGCAATTTCATATGCGATATCGCATGGGTCATCTTACGGTCTGTAACATTCAATTTGATTTGGCGGTCAAGTCTTCTAGAGTCAGCTACCCCGAAGCTACGCTCGATAATTGTAAAACCCCTAAATTTCTACTATTTTTTAAAGTAAATTTGGTATTGATTTTTTTTCTTTCTTATTTTGTATTTGTGCGTCGCGTAGTTGCATTGCACGTCGTGCGCGAAATTTCGTTTTTCGTAATTGCTCGACGAGTGCGAATATGTGCGAGTGTACATACTTTTAGAAAAACATTTTTTCTATTTTTATAGTTTCAAAATAAAATATATAATAATTATTTTTACCTATCGTACCAAAGTTTCTAAGTTATTATTTTATTTATTTTATTTATAAAAAGTCTTTCGTTTATAACAGTTATTAATAATAAATAAAGATTCTTCGTGCATACATATATTTCATAAATATTTTATTAGTTTATTTTAAATAATAATTTAATTATCAAAATTATTATTATATGCATTTTTAGAAAATATATTTTAAAATTTTGTGGAAATTTAAATCTTTGATTGGATTTTTATGGATTGATTTAAATAGTTTACATTTTATATTTAATTCAAGTTTATATTATCTAGATTTAAATTATAATTTGATTTGGATTACTATTTGATTGAATCAATTTAAATTTGATTTAAATTAAGTAGATGAATTATCTAAGGGGATTTAAATATTCCTAATCCTTATCTTCTAAGGATTGCCTCAACCCTATAAATAGGGGAGCCTCCATAAGCTTTTCATTTGTTATTTTCTCCACAAAATTCCACCACAAAGTGAGTGCCTCGTGTCTGTGTCCAACATCTCCCGTGTCAGCCGTGACGGCTTCGGGTCCGACCTCGGGTGTCTTTCCAATATATCTATTTTTTACGTATACATTATTTCTTCTCCCCGTGTCTACAACCCGGACACGATGCACCCCTGTCCCATAGCCCATCGGACACATCCCCCTAGTCTCTAACCTAACCCGAGCCCTAACCACGCCGCTGATCCTTGTCCACCACCACCTTCACCACGCCTACCACTAGAACTATCCCGCTGCTACCGCTTGGCCCTGCCCCTGGCCACGACAACACCGCGGCTACCACCCTGGCCGCGTAACCACCGGTCGGCCCCAAAAACTCACGTCACCACCAACACCCCTCCTTTTCGACACCCGACCACCCTGCTTCGTCGAACCACTCGACTCTGGCCAGCCTCACCCAACCACCATCGCAGCCCACCATCGGCAACACCAACATCATCTCATCCACCACAACCAATACACAAGATCTACCGTGTCTACTACATCCAGTCCAATCCAGTTATACATTGTCGTGTCTGAATCGGACATGACCCAATTATGCAGTAAAATTTTTAAACCCCAACCTAACCTCTGGAGCCGCCGCCACCATCGCCTCGGTCAGTCCCAAGCCACCGCGTCCGATTTCCCAAATACTACTGCTATCGCCGTTGTTCCCAAATCGGTCGAGCCGTCGTTACTCGAAGACCACCCTGTCACTCGACCCGTCTCCGTGACGCCCGACCGCGAACGGACAGCCGTCGTCTGATCTCGTCGGAGATTGACGTTGAGCGCCGCATCCGCCCGCACAGGTGGACGGTGAGCCACGGCCGCCCGTGGCTAGCACCACCGGATCTGAGCAGCGCCAGCAGCGTTCGCCTAGCCACCAGGCCCTCCAGAACCTCGCCACCTGCCTCGTCGCGCTTTTTCGCGCCCGACCGCCGACGAACCTCCACCTCCCGAGGAAACCCTCCGCCCGACCGAAACCCCTGACCGTCGAACTACTTTCCAGCCACCGCGTCGACCGCCCAAGCCGCGGATCTGGCGCTTGCCCGCACCTAGCCGCCGCACAGCCTTTGCCGCCCGCCGACGAGCCCTGACTGACGACTCCCCAAAACCCTCTGCCAAGCTCTCCCGCACTCCGCCCGACCTCCTCCGGCGCAGACCGTCGCTCCGTCGCGCCGCTGAGATTCAGCGCCCTCCGCCGCCGGTGAGAGCCGTCGGCGACTCCGATCTCCCTCCTCCTCCGCTGATCGACCCACGTGCTCCTGCCTCCGGCTCGTCCCCTCTTTCACCACCGCTCTCTTTTCCCTCTCCCGAGCTCAATCTCCCTCTCTCTTCAGTTCTCTCCCTCTCTCATTATGCTGTGCTATTTAAGTAAAGGATTTTATTATGATTTTTTTATGACTTTTTTGCTCTCATGTCTGAGTAAAGCAACACATGGTGGTACTCCATAATGTTAATATTATTATTATTATTATTATTATTATTATTATTATTATTATTTCTGTTGTTTTATTTGTATATTACTTTATCATATAAAGATAAGTATTTTCATATCATTATTTTATAAACTCTACATATACATATATTTAGGTTTAGGTATAGAAATATAAGTTATTTAAGCTTTGGAAACAATTATTATTATTTTTGCCATATTTTAATTAGAGATTTGTAAATCTAATATATATTATTATAGTATTTCTAAAACAGCTTTGACTTAAATGTTATTATTAAAAACCCTAAATAAAATTTCTAGATTTTTAATATCACCTAGAAATATGTTGACCCATAAAATATAGTTTGCAAATTATGAAATAAATTCTTGGTATTGTTCCCTTCAATATTTATCTAAAGTATTTTTTTAAATTATAAAATATAGATTTCTACCTAAAATTACATTTAGACAAACTTAGAGTTTTTGCCGAAAATGATTTTCTTGACTTTAAGTATTTTAAGTATTTTTCCTATAAATATTTTGACTCTTGAAAACTAGTTTTTAGGAATTATAAATATTTTCTAAATTTTGTATATATAATATTTATCTATTATTTCTTTGATTTTTCTCCTGTCCGTAACCAATCCTACTATTCCTACTCCTTTGCCAATTCTATACTACCTCATGTCCACCCTAACTAAGTTGACCCTTTTGGACCCAATGAAACTGTCCGTGCCATCATCCGAGGTCTCCTTGTGTAGTTGTTACACCGAAGTCGCAGATCGTGCCACCTTGATTATCGCAGCACACCAGGCGTCCTACCAGGCAAGACAACTTGTCATTTGCTGTTTATTTATTTAGCTCATATTTTATGCATTATTCATTATTTTCTTTATGTAAAATAAATTGTGATACATGGCATAACCTGTTAGAACTTACTGTTCAGTTATATTTCCTGCTATGTATTATTTTCTTACACATTAAACCTAGTTTTAAGAGACCACCTTTCTGTGTTGCATTCATTGGCCTTGACACGTTGTACCACGAAGTTGTATGTCACATGTAGAATACGGACATGCGTGACTGGCTAGCCACTGGTGTGTATAAGCCGTGCGATAGGAATAACCGCTAATAGAATTGCATGCTAGTTTGACTTAGCGGTTATAGAGATTTTCTGTTGTGGATACAACATAGTAGGCATTGGGCGGGGAGGGCAATTCCTTAGCGTGTGGGCTTCGATGTACTTTTCTTTGTGACCCGGAAGCTCCGCTGGAGATACGGGATTGATGAACCATGATTACTGACGGGCACTGACGTTCTGCGGAACGTTATGCTCTTATTGATTGGGCCTCTGGTGCCCCTAGGGGTGACTATGCCGATCCCATTTTAGCCAGGACCCATATGTAGGAAGGATTGTTCTTAACTATATTTCACTTAGACTGGATAGGCTACCTTATCCGTTAGGTATAAGTACTTTTGGTTTGGGTACTTGTATCTGATCGCAGCTTGGAACAATAACTTGTCGCGGATTAGTTCGTCAAATCTTGTCCTTGTTGGGTTGTAGGTGTGACTTACTACTTCGATGAAAAGGTATTGAACCTTGTTGGGGTCCGGATACCATATTGGATTCATAGCATGGAAAGATACATCACCGTAAATTAGTTTACCATCTTCTGTCCTTGTTTGGTTGGGAGGATGGTAAGCTAGTTCAATAGGTGTGTATTAGACCATGTTATAATTCAATTGACTTATTTATTTGAGCAATATTTATTCAGTTTATATGTCATGATATTATGTGTCTTGTTACGTCCCTCTGAGGACCTGGTTATCTATCCAGGTGTGTGCTCTTGTCTTTCGCATGTGTTCTAGCTCTAGCCGTGATTATCGCTATTTCTTCGAGGATGATTGCCCTTTGATCGTCTTCGCTTCGCTCGCCAAAATCATTATTTTATATATCATGTATTTCTTTTCACAGTTGGTAGTGGATTTGTCTCCGCCCAACTACATGTACAAATGACAATTCATAATTGATTATATGACATCTTTTATTCATTTATTTTGTGTGGATAAGATTAGTTATGGTTCTACTGTATTTTACAGCTTATGTATTCATACAAGGTTTCCATATATTGGAGTGTACTTCATATATATACAGATGGCATGTCTACGTTCCTAGTCCTACGTATTTTGGGACTGGAGCGTTACAATAATTGTGGATCATTAAGGAAGGTCAGTTTACTACGAACCATGTTATATCTTATTTCGGAGCCAAATCACGTTTCGACGATTTCTATGCGACTACCCAATTTTGGACAAAACTTATTTCTATCTGCACAATTGATGTACAACTATCCTCCGAGTAAAGTCATGCACTACCGTCGATGATTTCGAAATTTACGAAGCATCTACTCGTATTGAGTTCGAGTCTATCTATCCACGGTCGAAACCCGAGATGTTATATGCATCGAAACAATCGTCGATAACTTTATGGTCTCGTCCTGATCAATCACAAAGTTTATGATCAACTAGTTCGAAACTTCCGTATTACTATTCCAAAATTTTGATATCATAGGCCCGCTCTATTTTGTGTTCTCACATCGTGATTACGTTTCCTTGCGTATCAATTTTGATAACACGAGGGTCAACTTTGAATCCGCATCAACGTCGACTTTAGTTCCTATTGCATATATCCAAGTTTACTACAAACTTTTCCATATGCATCAACTCATTTTTTGTTTTCATCGCATCCCGCTATACATTGATCGCGTAACCGAGTTACTTATTATCCAACATCGAACCCTCGAGTTATACGATCACGCCATCTAAGTTTTTGCGTGTTTCAGTCGTACTCAAATGAGTTTTGTCGTAACGTAACCAACTATCTCTTAGGCACTATTTACTCGCATCAACCAACTCTTCACCGAAGTCGCACATCATGCGATCCAATTATAATTTGCTTCGCCCAATATTTCTATCGAGATCATAAGTCATGCGATTCGATTTTGATTCACCTCGCCCAATATTTCTATCGAGATCGCAAGTTGTGCGACTCATTTGTAAGTTCAAGTTTTCCTTTTCCGTCGATCCGATTATTATTTCAAGGCATAATCGTTTCGCTAGTCTCGATCATTCCACTGACTTATATATTTTTGTCTGATGTATCATTCATTGATACGAGTACCTGCCCTATCGTTCCAACTAATTATCGAAGAACACTTGCATCAACATACCGTCATACAAATTTCTAATCGAGTCTCGGTACTCTTCCGTCTATTGCGGACAAATCTTCTGCAATTCTCACAACTCAACGATGCAATTCAGTGCACAAGTGGTATATCATGTACCACTCAGAATCGAGTCATTCATCACGTACGTGGTATGGCATATACCACTCGAAAATCAAGTCATTTTCCTGGCATCATACTCAGTATGAACGAATAATCTATTCCGACTCACGATTTCCGCAGTGATCATGCCGATCACAACCGTAACTTTTGATTAATCAAATCCGACACAACTCGGCCAATGTTTTCATTTGCCAACATAAGTTCGGTGTGCAACCAAATGATTCGTTCTATCGATTTATGATTTCAGTTCCTTCCATTGCATCTCGTACAACGATTCATTTTCGATATCCGTTGCACTCCGTGCAGTGATTTTACTTTGACGCACGTTGCACCATGTGCAACGATTTTACTTCCGATACGTATTTCACAGCGTACAACATTTTCTTTTTGATATGCGTTGTACTTCTTGTACTAATTTATTTATGATAACCATTGCATCTCGTACAAGTATTTATCTGTAACATTCAAAGCCAATGCTCGAATCCGTTCAACACATTCGATACCAACTTTTATTATTCTTGCAAGCATCATTCACACTTCAACTCATTACAATTTGATACATCGACATTTTATTTCACTCGTTATACTTCATGCAACTTTTTATTTCTCATTCAACTTTGTTGCATTGCAACATCGAACATCTCATTTCGCATTTTTCAACTTGTTGCACTTGCAGCAACGAATATCTAAATTCACATCTCATGATGTGTTGCACTGGCATCAACAAATATCTCAATTCACATCTAACGATGTGTTGCACTTGCAGCAACAAATATTTCATGTCTCTTTGCACTCAATACAATAAACCTTTCGCGAGTTTCTTAGCAAACATCATGTAATTTCCAAAATACGTACGGCAAAATTACACAATTTGTATTAGACTTATTGTATGGAACATCCAATGCGGCATCGAGTAGAGTCAAGAGTGGTTCGATATGTGGTGGGCAACTCTTTGGAATTGAAACAAAGCAACCGTCCTGAGAAAATTGAGCCTAGAGCTCTGATACCAATTTGTCACGCCCCGACCCGGAATCACCCGAATCATCGTCCTTGCTGGGGGCGTGATGTCGCACGAGCCTGGAGTAGCACTCGTGCAAGGCAAGATGACAAGTTCTTAAAATGGATATCCTTGATTTAATATTAGCAAACGAAAGAAAACAGAGTATACGAAACAATTCTCTTTATTGATAATGAACTGAGATTACAAAGGCTTTCAATAGCCTAACTGAATTTTCCAGATTTGCTACAACACTCAAGTTCTCTCTTGCCCACAAAGGATTTCACCGTTCCATACGTCATGCCTTCTATATCTCGGCCGCATCAATCCTGTTGCAAGTCCGAGTGTCAATGCGATCGCACGCTTCAAATTCTACGGCATTCCATGCCTCTGCACGATCAAACGAAGCTTTGTCGCGAGCAATCCATTCCCTGCACCCTGCATGAAAGCTGGTGGGGGATCAGTATGTTCTTTCTCGCATGTACTGATGAAAGACCCACTTTTTAAACCGATATTTAGTATTTATGTTGAATCATGCAACTTAGCTAACGATATTGCTATATTCTTCTTACGGTCGATTTCATGGCATATTCGAAAGCGGTAAAGCATGTTATCATGGCAAGCATGTTATTTGAGTTGAGTAGGCAAGTAGGCAAGCAATCTCGTGTTTGTTTTGTGGCGTGACTTATTACCAGCATAGACGCACTCGTCCTTGCTCTGACGCAAGGTGAATACGTCCCCATTCCTTCCCTGTCATGTTATAAGTGCCCTCTATGCAGGATCTATGTGTGCAAGATACATACGTGCCAGCACTTTCAACCCATCGTTTCTTAACTATATAAAGGTCATTGGCGTATCCGTGCCATAATGTACTAAACTTGTTTCTCTTTTATTTTTTTTCCTTTCTTTTCTCAAATTGGGTAGCCCGGCGCTTCACGGTTGGGTTGCTATCCCAAATAACTGAAGACATACCGTATACGTATTCATACCATCTTTTACTAGTTTTCACATCTATAACCGGTTGCTAGTCATCTTACAGATGTGCGTCCATCAAAGATTAACGTCCCTCCTAGGCCAAACGGTTCCAACGCCCCGTCACTAACCGTTCGAGGGAACACCCGTACATGCGCTATTATCTCTTATATTTGTCAAGCCTATTCGACCATGCGACGCGCATCTTATTCAACCAACCAAACATAGTATTGAGTCTACGACTCAGATATTCATATCGTATTTCATCCATTAACGTTCTATGTTCTCACATTCCATACTTTGTTTCAATGTTCAATGGCCTCATGCCTCAACTCAAATGTTCGTCAACCGAATGACCCAAAGGTTCCGAACACTTTTCGAGGCATCATGCCACATCTGACAGTTCCGTTACCTACATGCCACAACTGTTCTCTTCGCAACGAAGCTATCTTTTATGATTCTTGTGCACATAGGCACGCTTTGACACGATTGTTCTCATTTCTTTGAGTCGTGCATGCGATGCACGCCACGATACCATAATTCCATGTTCTTAGCCTTAATGTTCAATGTTCGTGGCTTGCACGCTAGGGAGCTCGCCTTTAAAATCTTTCAATATGCTAGACTTTCTAACTCGTGTGCGAAGGCATGGAATGGCTCATGCACGAAGGCACTCGTCGAATACAGTTATCCTATGTTCTTGTGGCTTGCGCACCAAGGCGCTCGCCTTTGCGATATCCAATGTTCCATATTGACTCGTGCATTTGATTCACGTTTTATTTTAATTGTTCTAACTAGTGTTTGATACACACTATGATTTATCTTCCGATCGGACCCCGCCCGTGGCGTCGATAGGTTAACTTAGCATACAATGATACATTCTTACTTAGGCATGAAGGAGTAAAAAGAAGAGTCGGTCCTCCCATCTTAAACAGATATGCCTTGTGGTTTGCCGAGCCGATGCGGCTCGATTTTATATCTTTGTTGCATGGCCAAATCTTCTGACTTAGCCATTCGAGCACTTCTTGTTTTATTGAACTACTCGATCGATTTCGGCCTACCATGGCCAAGTCCCAGCCCGTTGTGAGGCGGTAATTTGGGTTTTGTGGACCCGTTGCGAATGAGGCAAAATATCGACCTCTAATATTTTAGCATAAACGGATAGCCTTCACATGAAACCAACCAAAATCAATACTTGCATCGATTCGGACTTGCGCCTTGGGTCGATTCGATTTCTTAGAATCTTCGAGCCGATTCAATGCACTTATCCTTCGGGGCAATACAGCGCTTCGCATCGATTCAACTCGATGCATTCTTTGGGACAATGCAACCCTTCGCATCGACTTAGTTCGATGTTGCTCGGGACAACGTAACTCCCGTATCAATTCAAATCGATACATTTTATTCATTCCACGCGACTGTTTGAGTCAACATCTCAGCGTAATGCGCTGTGCGGAGCGGGGCATTACACCAAGTCCTCTTCTTCCACCAGACCTAAGACCCCTAAGAAAATAGACTATCATTATTTCTAGTGATTCTTAACCACTTTGTTTGAGTCTTTTTATGACATCTTTTTTTAATACAAAAGCGCTAAAGAACTTTGGAATGACTTGGAAGATGAATATGGTTCGGAGATACTGGAATTGAATAATTCAATTCCTCTACATTCAACAGATATTTCATGGTAGATTATAGACCTTTGAATGACCAAATCCATTCATTCCAGAAATACTTTAGGCATATTCAAGCCAAAGGTACATTATTCTCTAATGAGCATAAAATAGCCTACTTGATAGACAAACTCCCTCCTTCTTGGTTTGATGTGCCAAAGATCTTATCCATTTACAAGAAGATCTTACATGTTCTTAAGTCTTAAAGAGAATTAACAAAGAAGAACATATTATGTTAAAATCCAAGCCTAAGACTGATTCTAAATCTAAAGTAAACCTTGTAGAAGCATATAGAAAATTGAATCATAATCACCATCACAAACCTAAGAAGAACTCCTTAAAAAAGAAGCATAACTTTTAGCCGCATCACCAACAATCACATAAACCTAGAAACATCGGTTAGACTCAGGATTAAAAGAGATTTTATTTTGTGTGTGATAAAACAAACTATATGGCCATCAACTACTTCAATAGGAAGAAAGAAGCTGTCAAGACCTTCTTCAAAGGGAAAGGCTCAAACAAACTTGAAGCTAACATGATTCTGAATGGATCTTCTAGTTCATTCAGGTCTATAAGCTATCAACCTATAGCCAAAATTTTCTTTACCATTCTGATGATTGGTGGTTGAATTCTAGAGCTAATATTAATGTTTCATTCGATCGCTCCTACTTTTCAGATTATCAGAAATAAGATGGAGTAGGTGTGACCCTAAGAGATGCTCTACGGCACAGATTGTAGGAAGAGGAAGAATAGATCTAAAAATGACATTAGGGAAAATTATACCTATTTATTATGTGCTTCATGTGCCATCGATTAGGAGAAATCTAGTTAGTTGGTCTTTACTTATAGCCTTAGAATACAAGATTGTAATGGAGGCTAATAAAGTAGTATTTTCGAAGAATGAATTATTTATAGGAAAAAGATTTGTAAATGATAGTTTTTTAAATTTTAATACTATGAATACAATATCAAATACTTCTCTTGTTGTCTTTAATATAGAATCCTCCAATGTTTGATATGGCGGATTAGGTCATGTGAATTTAGGATCACTCAAATGGATTAGGAACTTAGATCTTATTCCTAAAACTCCAATAGATGATAAACACAAATGTAAAATTTGTATTCAAGCCAAACACAATCTATTACCTTTCAAATATGTCTAAAGGGATTCCGAACTTCTAGAACATATCCATAGTGATGTATGATTTTGACTCGAGGCGATAGAAAACACTTTGTCATTTATATAGATGATCATTCAAATTATTGTTACACATACCTTCTTAAAACCAAAGATAAAGTTCTAAACATATTCAAGGTCTATAAATCTGAAGCAGAGAACCAGTTAGATAAAAAAATTAAGATTCTTAGATCATATAGTGGTGGAGAGTATACCTCAAATGAAATGACAAAATTCTATGAAGAATGTGGAATTATTTATGAGTTTACTGCTCCATATCCACCACAGTCCAACGGAGTTGCTGAAAGAAAGAATCGCACTCTGTTAGACATTGTAAATGCCATGCTTCTCAGCTCAGGTGCTCCTGATAATCTGTGGGAAGAAACCTTATTGTCATCCTATTATATCCTTAATATGATACCCAATAAGTCTAATAATAAGACACCATATGAGTTGTGGAAATGTCGAACTCCTAGAATTATTACCTCAAAGTTTGGGAATGTCTAGCTAAGGTAGGAATTCCTGAACCCAAAGAGAGGAAGATTGGACCTAAGACTGTAGACGCTATGTTCATAGGATATGCCCTAGACAGCAATGACAATAGATTTCTTGTAACTCATTCTAAATTAAATAAAATATCTAATAATCTAATTGTAGAAACTAGAGATACAGTTTACCTTAAGAATATATTTCCTTTTAAGGACAAAATTTCATCATCTTCCTTCAACCCTTCTATTACTCCATCTACTAGTTCTCATGTTCAAGTATCAAGTTCACAACATGAACAAGATATAAAACCTAGAAGGAGTAAAAGAGAAAGGATTGAAAACAATCTAAGAGAAGGATTCTTCACATTTTTGATAGAGGGTGATCCCTCAACTTAAGAATAAGTCATATCTTCTCATGATGCCCCTTTCTGGAAAGAAGATATTAACAATGAGTAGAACTCTATTATGGATAATAGTACCTGGGTTTTATCATACTTACCTTTAGATAGTAAACCCATAGGTTGTAAGTGGATCTTCAAAAAAAACTTAAAGCCGTTGGTACGATAAATAAATACAAGGTTAGATTAGTAGCAAAATGTTTTATCCAGAAAAGGGATTAGATTATTTGATAACTATTCTCCTGTAGCTAGAATAACTTCTATTATAACCCTTTTAGCCTTAGCTTCCATTTATGACATGCTAATCCATCAAATGGATGTAAATGCCGCATTTCTAAATCGAAATTTAGAAGAAAATATATATATGGATCAACCTAAGGCTTTAATTGCTAAATAAATATGACACAACAAATTTGTAGATTAGTAAAATTATTTTATGGCCTAAAACAAACTCCCAATCAATTACACAACAAATTTGAGAAAGTCATTTTAGAATTTTGTTTCCTGCCAAATAAATATGACAAATGTTTGTATTCTAAAAATACAATTGGAAGTTATGTCATCTTATGCATGTATGTTAATGATATCCTTATTCTAGGACCTTCACTGGAATTGATAAATAACACTAAGAATTATTTATCTAACCAATTTGATATGAAAGATCTAGGCGAAGCCAACTTGATCCTAGGAATGCATGTGTCCAAATGCATAGAGGGCTATACTCTATCCTTAGCACACTCGATCGAGAAAATGCTAAAAAGTTTGAACATTTTATTAAGAAACCTGCACTTACTCCTTATGACGATAATATTATTCTCAATAAGAATGAATGATCACCTATAGAATAACATATATATTCACAAATGATAGGTTACCTTATGTACATAACTAACATGACCAGACTTGATATTGCATTTTCCATTGGGAGACTAAGTAGATACAATAAAAACCCAAACAAGTCACATTGAACTGCATTGGACAGAGTATTTAGATATATTAAGGGTACTTCAGGTTAAAAACTTTATTATACTCGACACCCTGATATCAAAGAAGGTTACTTAGATGCAAATTGGGTAAGTGATTCACTTGATGTAAAATCCACTACTGGATATATTTTTAACCTGGGAGGAGTTGTAATCTCCTGGGGATCATGTAAACAAACTATTATTGCTAGGAGTATAACGGACTCCGAAATGATAGCATTATATACTACTTGTACATAAGTAGAATGGCTTAGAAATCTTATTATACATATACATATTTTTCTTAGTCCTATTCCTGCAATTTGTATAAACTGTGATATAAATCTGTTACAGAACTACTAAAGCATGATTCTGTGAATATTAAGATGAACAGATACCTGCAGCTAAGCTTCAAGTCTATAAAGAACCTATTGGATAAATATGTGGTTCTTGACTATACAAAGTCAGAAAAGAAATTTATAGACCACTTGACGAAGGATCTGTCTAGGACTTTAAGCCTATGAGTTAGTCACCAGCAGTGGCAACCCAACCGAGTATAATTCGAGATCCTAAGAAGCCGGTTCAACGGGTAGGAACAAGCTGGAGTTAGGTGACAATTATGGAACACTGACTCTAAGCTTAACTTCTTTTAAAATAATGCTTAAGAGGTTGAACGATGTTGTACATGGATACCCCATTCCTATGGTAACAATATTCTAGGATGATATGGTATGGATGAGTTTTAACTCTTAATAAGTCCAAGCATGATATGCAGGGTTGACTGCTATTACTATCCCTTGAGGACTTACCTATATGAGAGGTCATGAAGGCCGCGACTATAGAATAGGACGATCCTAGACAACTCTCATGAATATGTAAAAATGTGCATTTCCAATCTAACGTGCCACCCGATAGACCAAAGTACCTCTAGCGTACTATGTGTGCTATTTTTAGAATATGGTTCAAGAAGTCAAATTCAAGACATAGTCCATCAAATACTTCTTCATATAAAGGCAATAGTCACTAAGTGAAATTCAAGGTTGTAGTCTATCTTATCCAAGCATAGTAAATAACTGTCCAGAAATTTTCTACTCCTTTTTCTCCTATTACTTCAGAACTTGACCATTTGAGGGGGAGTGGGAATTGTTGGCTGTGTGTGTATGTGTCCATACGCACACATGAGAAAAAGCCCATGTTCCCCACTACTTTTAGTCCCACATCGGTTTGGCACTAAAAATGAATGGTGTATATATTAACTTCTCTCACTTGCTCTCTTATGGACTTGTGTGGAAAACCCTTGGGCCATACGTGCGCATCCGTCGTCGTCCGGCCCGGCTAAGCTCGGTTCAATTCGGTGCGACGTACATAACAGGTGCGGGTATACGCCCACATCTATGGGTGCCGAATGTCGATCCTATTTTCTCTTCGGGTCCGGGTTGAGACCCTAAAAACCTTTTGCTCCTTTTTAATTTTTGGACGTTTGTAATATTTAAATATTTAATATTGGACAATTATCATCCATTGAATTTTTATATTAAATCCAAACGTTTTAACACATTTTTTATGTGTGCCTTTATCCAGCATCAATTACGTGCTTAAGTCTAGCCATCGTTTACAAAGTTTTATGCATATATAATGAGCCTTTCTTCTTCTTCTCCTTACACAGAAAATTTCTATTCTGTTCTTCATATTCTCGCTCTGGCAGAGCTAACTCAGGGTCAATCTTTCCGAGTTGTGTGCGACGACGGGATACCGGTAGAATGGAAGTTTTACCTATTAGGGGCATTCGAAAAAGTCTGCACATAAACCCAGATCAACTCTTAGTGCATTGCTTCGTGCTCAACTTCCCCAGAGGCCGGTAACTTTAATTTTTGTTTATTTTGTTTGCATATTATTAAACGATATATATATTTTGTGTGTGTATATATATATATATATATATATATATATATATATATATATATTTTTTGTGTATATATATATATATATATATATATATATATATATATATATATATATATATATATATATATATATATATATATATATATATAATATATATATATATATATTTTATATATATATATATATATATAAAATATAAATATATATATATATATATATATATATATATATATATATAAAATATAAAAATATATATATATATATATATATATATATATATATATATAAAAATATATATATATAAAATATAAAAATATATATATATATATATATATATATATATATATATATATATATATATATATATATATATATATATATATATATATATATATATATTCAACAATGTAAGAGTTAATCACTTTGTTTTTTTTTTCTTTCGAAAATACTTACTGCCGTTAGTTGCAACTGCTAGTAAACTCTTTAAATGTTTATTTAAAAATAAAATAAAAAACAAATTACTGTAGCATAATACTAGAGTGCTTATACTTCAAACATTATTCTGTTCAACAATTCCTTCAAAATATTTTGTAAGCATTGTTATTATATTAATATAGACTTCTGACAAAACAATTGTTTATATAATTAGCCTCTGGAAAGAACAAAATTTTTTATAAGCATCTTTTAATTATTGTAGCATATATTTTTTTTACTTGTTTCCATATTTTAATTTTCTACCAATTATTATAGCAAATATAAAACAATATTTGTTTGACACCAACTTACTTGTTAACAAACTTGTTTGCTGTCATAAATTTTGTTTAAATACAATTAATTTATTTACTGTCACATATATACATATTCATTTGCTTCCATACATAAATATATTTGCTTAATATAGCAAACTTTGTTGCTGTTATAAAATACAAGTCTAGTAATGATAGAACTTAATTTAGTTGATGTAAATTAAAGAAAAATTGTTTATTTATCTTGCAAATTCCTTTAAATTTAAGTTCTAAAAGTAGAGATTTGTTTGGGTACAAGTCGAAAGGGTCTTTCTATCAACCGGACGTAAATAGCCCTAATCGACACGGTACTTAATTGTTCTCTTGTAGACCTCCGCTAGCTGGGAACAGGCCCCTAAATCTAACCTAAGCTGATCAAAACTTAAAAGACTAAAGTTTTGAAGGTTGATTACCAAGATCATTCAAACTATTATTCCTGAACATTAGTCACTTTTATTAAATAAATACATTCACAGACTTTTGACTATCTCTATATAAATCATTCTGGCAAAGAAGAGACCTCCACTACTAAACCTAATAAATTTGATTGTTTATACTTCAAGAGGTAGCAGAGCCAGATGAAGTTTTGGCTCACAACTTTAGGTTTAATCTCTGATGTTGATGGTTCCACACTCATAAATGATTCAGATTATACTGAGTCTGACATAGGGGTATCCAAGTCCTCTTCTTCCACTAGATCCAAGTCCCCTAAGGAAATAGACTATCATTGTTTTCAAAGAATCTTAAGTACTTTGTCTGAGTCTCTTTATGACATCTTTTTTGAATACAAAAGTGCCAAAGAACTTTAGAATGCCTTGGAAAACGAATATGGTTGTGATGATGTTGGAATTGAAAGATCCAATTCCTTCACATCCAACAGATATGTTGTCACATCCTGACCCAGGAAATCGCTCGTCCTCACTAGATTTTACCCAAAATAATTGTCATCGCTGGGGCGTGATGCCGCACGAGCTTGGAGTTGCGCTCGTGCAAGGCATGACGACAAATTCACATAAGTTTATCTCAAATTGATAGCATTCATAGTGGAGGAAAATAGAGTATATAATAAGAATCTCTTTTATTGATAATGAATTTTTGTTACAAAGGCACGGAATAGCTCAACTCATAAACAATGTCAATTGGATTACAACACTCATGATCTTTGTAGCTCCCAAAGGATTACATTGTTCCTTACATTATGCCTCTTTATAGCCAACAAGTAGTCTTCGGCCGAACACCTCCATGTTGCAAGTTCGAACGCCAATGCGATAGCTCGTCTCGAAACGCTAAGGACTCCATGCATCGACACATCCAAGCCAACCCCCGCCACGAACCGAACATATCCTGAACCTGCAAGCAAACTGGTGGAGGATTAGTACTTTCTTCCTTGCTGTACCGATCAAGATCCACTCGCCTAAACCAACACTAAGTAAATTAGTGAAGCATGCAGATTATTTGGTGATCTTTCTATTTATCCTTAGGATCAGTTTTATGGCAAGGTTTAAAGCAGTAAAGCATGTTATCAATAGCAACTGAATCATATATGTGTCCAATACCGTATCCCTGTAACAGATATGTTTAGACATATACTGAATATAAGCAAAGTGATCATGCACATTTTCATCTCCATCCGCTAAGCCTATAATCAATAGCAATTCACCTAATCAACTAACAAACGTAGCATAATCATAAGGGTGGTAGGACTTGTGCTTGCACCAATACTAATCTCAAGTTCACTGGCCCTAACTATATGAAAGGTCACAACGTTCTGTGCCGTAATAGACTGGTATCTCAATGTGTCAGAAGGCGATTTCTCTAGTACGGATTGATAGTTCAGTATCCAGGATCCCAAACTTACTGATATCATAGCTTATCACAACATGGTCGATCGCAACCCGTCCTAATAAAGTGCACCACGAATACCAAACATAATTCCCTCCTAGGCCGAACGATTCCGGTACCCCGGTCGTAACCGTTCGAGGGAAGTCGCACCCGTGCACGGACAATCTGAGTCCATTGACAATGCAATATGCGCCTGAGTTTCATACAACCAAACATGTTCGCCTATCTATATTTTTATTTGGCACAACGCCCCAATACATCCATATTAATGCACGGTACCCCAATACGCACATCTACTTGGTCGACGGTTCTCAAGTTATTTGTATAATAGCAGTTTCTGCGACAATTGTGCCACAACTCCATACTTTGATGCACGAAGTATACCCATCAATATTCCGAAAGTTTCGTGGCATTGCACCAAAACCTGTCCAATTCGCTTACTAGCTCATTTTCGTAGTCTCCGTGCACGGATGCACGTTCAATGCCATATATTCAATATTCTAGGCCTATTGTTCGATGTTCTCTGAGTCATGCACTTGATGAACATCTCAAGTTTTCCTTCCATGTTCTACCATTAATTTCCTATCGTGACCCGTGCGCTTGGTACATGTCGCCTCAATTATTGATTGTTCAATATTCTATCTTAATGCTCGACACACACTAAGACCTTTACTCGATTCGAGCCACGCTTTGCTATCTCGATAGGAACACTAGCATAATAGGGTATATTTTATTAGGCATGAAGGGGAAGGAGAGAAGGGTCAAGAACTCGTCCATCTTAAACTGATATGCCTTGTTGGTTTCGTCGAGCTGATGCGGCTCGATTTCATAACTTTGTTGCACGGCCAACTCTTTTGACTTAGCCATTTGAGCACTTCATGCTCCGTTGAACTACTCGACCAATTTGGTCTACCGTGTTTATGCCTCAGTCCGTTGCAAGACAATGTTTTGGTTTTGCGGACACTGTTGTGAATAAAAAAAAATATCGACATCATATAATTCAGCGTAAAGGCGTAACCTGCACACAAAATCAATTAAAGTCAATATTTCTTCGAATCGGACTTATGCCTTTCATCGCTTTGATTTCTAGATTCGAATCGACTCAAAGCTTTCTTTTGGGCCAATATAACTCTTGCATCGATTCGCATCGATACTTCATCGAGTCAACTCAACTGTTCGAGTCAATGACTCATCCTAATACACCGTGTGTAGCGGGGCATTACATATGTCATGGTAGATATTAAACCTATGAATTACCAAATCTATGAATTCCAGTAATACCTTAGGCATATTCAAGCTAAAGGTACATTCTTATCTAACGAGCATAAAATAACCTACTTGATAGACAAACTCCCTCCTTCTTGGTCTAATGTTGCCAAAGATCTTGCCCATTTATAATGCGATCTTACATATTTTCAAGTCCTAAAGGGAATTAGAACAGACGAACAGATTAGGTTACAATCCAAGCCTAAGACTGATTCTAAACCTAAGGTAAACCTTGTAGAAGAAAATGGCAAATCTAAGCCTAATCACCATCACAAACCCAAGAAGAACCCTCCCAAAAGAAGCAGAACATTCAGCCGCATCACCAATAATCTCATAAACCTAGAAACTTTGGTCAAACACAAGATCGGAAGAGATTTTGTTTTGTATGTGGTAGAACAAACCATATGGTCATCAACTACTTCCATAGGAAGAAAGAAGCAATCAAGACCTCCTTCAAAGGAAAAGGCTCAAACAAACTAGAAGCTAACACGATTCTCAATTCTAGATCCTTCAGGCCTGTAAGCTATCAACCTGTAGTCAATATTTCTTACCATTCTAATGATTGGTTGTTGAATTCTGGAGCTAATGTTCATGTTTTATTCGAATATTCCTATTTTTCAAACTATCATGAATCGTATGGAGCAGGTGTGACCCTAGGAGATGGCTCTACGGCACAGATTGTTAGAAGAGAACACTACCAAAATACATGTATTTACCGACGGCCTTATCCGTCGGTAGTCCGTCGCCAAAAATAAATACCGACGGATTACCGACGGATATTTTGGTAAAACAGCCGTCGGGAATAACCTCGTCGCTAAAACATATCCGTCGCTACTCCGTCGCTCAGCGACGACTTAGCGACAGAATACCGTCGGCGCATTTAAATATATATAGCGACGGATTGCCGACTAGCTTTCGTCAAAACATGTATCAGGATATAGGATTAGCGACGGAAAACTCCGTCGCTAGAGAGCCGGCAAAACCGTATCAGTGATTTTCTGATACGCAATATCCGTCGCTAATCCGTCGTAAATTTGTCGGTAAAAGCGTATCAGAGATTTTCCCATACGGCAGGTCGTCGTTATGCCGTCGCTAATCCGCCGAGGTGTACGACGGATTAGCGTCGTATTAGCGACAAAACATCCGTCGCTAACTGCAAAATTTATGTACATCAAACAGAACCAGGTCGACGGACATTCCGTCGCTAAACCGTCGCTCAATGTAAAATTCTCCAGGTAGCGACGGATATTACGTCGCCAATCCGTCGATACATTAAATTCCTACAGTTAGCGACGGATAGTCCGTCGGGACTTTGTCGCCAGTCCACCGTAAGTTAGTCGCCAATCCGTCGCGAAAGCTAAAATTTATGGACATCAAACAGCACCAGGTCGACGGATCGTCCGTCGCTAAACCGTCGCTCAATGTAAAATTCTCCAGGTAGCGACGGATATTACGTCGCCAATCCGTCGATACATTAAATTCCTACAGTTAGCGACGGATAGTCCGTCGGGACTTTATCGCCAGTCCGTCGTAAGTTAGTCGCCAATCCGTCGCGAAAGCTAAAATTTATGGACATCAAACAGCACCAGGTCGACGGATAGTCCGTCGCCAATCCGTCGCTTTATTTAAATGCTCCAGGTAGCGACGGTTTTTACGTCGCCACTCCGTCGCTAACCTCAGTTTCTCCAGTTAGCGACGGACTATCCGTCGTTGAGTGGTCGCCAGTCCGTCGCTAACTTCTAATTTTTGGAAAAAAAAATACTGCAAACAGACTCTTTCCTGTTTATACAACACATCCAACACAATATCAAACATGCAAAATATCCATATACAACACCATATATCCATATCCAACACGAATATCCAACGTATCCAATATCCAACACCATATATCCATATGCAAAATATCCATATCCGACACCAATATCCAACGTATCCAATATCCAACAAAATATTACCAACACAATATATCCAATATCCAACATTAAATTATCCAAACATAAAAAAATATCCGAACATACAATGTATCCAAATGTCTACAAAACCAACAACATAAACAAAATCAAACCCCATCCGTCGGATCGTCTCGTGCTCGTGCCGCCGCATCCGCTTTGCGTATGTACTCCTCCATCGTGTGTGCCGGCACTTGGGACAAGACATGGTCTGGAAGCGCACGTAGCTGCTCTGGCGATAACATGTCAAGGAGCGTCAAGATTGTGTTATCCGATACGATGCGGGCGTCCGCAGAGCGGTTAAACGAAAGCCGTCCGGGGAAAGAAGGACCAGGTCGATCCGAAGCACCGGCAGCAGCAGTAGACGGACCGGAAGCACCACCAGATGAACCGGGAGCACCAGCAGACGGACCGGGAGCAGACGGACCGGGAGCAGACGGATAGCGCCCCAACACTATCGCCCACAAATCTGACACCGTGGAGGTCAGAGTCGCAAGCTGCGCCCTCACATCGTCAACCGGGGGCGCTGGGGGAGGCGGAGGCGGTGGATATCTCGGGGACGGCTGCAACGAGGGCGCCATGGAACCTAAGCCGTAGACGCGCCCTTTCCTAACGCCGCCGACGGATTCTACGAACACGTCGTCGTAGCGAGCGGCCATAGAAGAGTGCGTCTGGGTGGGCGTCGTTTCGCCGACATTCTCGAAAGGGGGCTCGGTCTCAAGCCGACTAAGTGCCTCACGATACGCAGCCTATCCAATGAATGTGTTTATACTATAAGTTTTCCTAAGTTATAATCTAAATCCTATGTTTCCCTAAGTTATAGTCTGAATCCTAAGTTTATCTAATTAACTTAACAATAATTATATTTCTAACATAAATCTCATAAACGTAAGTACTTACATCAGTCTCCTCGGCCCTCGCGTCGACGAAGCTCCCGTCCTTCCGTCTCTTGTGCGTATGCACGAATACATCGTGAGCGGTGACCGTCTCCGCCTCTTTCCCCTGCTTCACCGCCCGTTGGGCCTGCATACGTAAAATTTAATTAACTTCGTATATTAACAGTACGAAATTAAATAATAGAATGAATTTGAATTTGCGCTATCTCACCAAATCTGCACGCGTCGATGCGTGGGGCCTTGATCCTCCCGTATGCAGACCCACGGCCTGTCGATTAGCCTTAGCTTTCTCCGATTTCAGCTTGAACTGCGGAGTATCCATCTTCTCCAACATCTGCTCATAGTACTCCGCCCGGATCCAGTCCTTCCTCGTATGCGCCGTACGAAGGTCGTACACCGCATCCCGTATCTTTTTCCCGACGGCGGCTTTGTAGGTCCTGCGGATCGCCTCCTCGCGATGGGGGGGGCCACCAGAACGTCCTCTGACATACAAATTCAAATATCACGTAATAAAAAATTTAATGATTTAAAAAATAATTAATAATTCACCGACGGATTTATACCCTCATCTCGTCGAGCCAGACGTACTTCATATCCTGAGGCACCTCAGAAAAATTGAGGTAGGGGCCATGGTAGTTATCCCGGATAATGCGCCCTAGAATTCGGGCAGCATCCCACGGAAAAAACCTATAAAGAAGCAACGACTGGATTATTAACTTGAATAAATGAAACAAATTTAATAAATTAACTTAAATTTACTTACGATTCACCAGCGGGCCATAGCTCTCGTCGGAACTCGCCCACCAGCCTCTCTGGTGGCGTCGGGGGATCCGCGGGTCCGCGTATGTACTCCCCGGTAACAGGATGAAACTGAATCCCGGGGTACTCCGAGGCCCACCCTGCAGTAACTGCTGGGCCCCCTGCTGCATCTGCTGTTGCATACGCTGGTACATCCGGTGGCGGAACGGATCCACTAGCAGATGGAGTCACAGGCCTCGACGACGATGTCGGTGGCACCGAGGAAGAATGACGGCGGGAAGAGCCTGTGTCTGGGCTCTCCAAGTCGGGATCGGAGGTCACATCCGGGGAATGCGGCTGGCGACCACGACCGCTACCACCACGCCGACGCCTACGCCCACGACCACCACCACCGCCGCCGCCGCCGCCGCCGCCACCGCCACGACCACGGCTAGCACCACCAGTACGGGTGCTCGCAACCATGCCCTATAAATAGAACACATAAACAAAATACCGACAACATAGATTTATAAATGAATATAAAACTAAATATATCCATACCAGCAGCAGGGCGATGAGTGTTGCCCAGACGAGTAGGCCTAGGAGTGCCATCTGCAAAAAGAAACTCATACAATAATACGCAAATATCCCAAACTGAAATAAATATTACAATCAGAAGTGAAGTACGAATAAAAGCTAGATACACAAAATCTGATAAAATCACGCACCAATACAACAAAGTACAATTCTTGTAACTTTTGATGAAAGGGCATCTTGTGTTCCACTAGACTTGTAATTGTAAATCCAAATGTAATAGGGTAATTTAGGATTCGAGACTAGATATTGGGTGCTTCAAGATACAACTGAAATATAGCGATATTTAATCATCGTCATCGTCCTCTTCCTCGGCCTCGGCCTCATCATCATCATCATCCTCATCGTCGAATTCATCTGTATCCTCATCCTCATCCTCATAAAGTTCTTCTTCTTCTTCTTCTTCTTCTTCTTCTTCTTCTTCTTCAGTCTCAATACTTGGGACAAGACGCCTCTTTCTCCCCTGGTTGACATCTAAGTCTTGTATATCAACCTCTTCCTCCCCTCTATTTTCATCAGCAAGAGGTATATCAACCTCTAATTCAACATCCATGTCACAAGACTGTTGTCCCAAGTATTGGGGCTTTTCGATCTGGTCCTCTTGGTATGCTGGGTCTCCAACGTTGAATGTATTTCTAGATTTAATCTTGCATACTGCCCACCAGTCAAAGTGATCTCTACGACGCCTTGGGTAGCTTGTATAGTAGACTTGAACAGCCTGACTTGCTATCGCAAACGTATCGGACCCTCTATACCTCCTGCGATGATTTATATCGACGAATCCAAATTGTTTATCGATTCTCCAACCGATATTTGGTGTCGTATCGAACCACTCACATTTGAACATAACAATATGCATATCAAATGGGGCACTATATTGTAATTCTACAATATCTCGAAGCACTCCATAATAGTCAAAGTCCGGCTCGTCGTCATAGATTGTGCCTCTTATGCAAACACCAGAATCCTTCGTACTGAAGCCGTCATTGAGAAATTCGGCATTTATAGGATATTGAGTTGTCTTAAACTTGAAGCCATTAACGACATAGCCGGGCTAAGTCTTTGCATGCTTCTTCGGTCCCAATGACAAATAATGAATGCTCTCATTTGTGAGTGTACTTGGTTCAGCTAATAAAACCTGTAAACTTTAAATGTTTTAGTTGCATATATATATTTAAATGGTAGCCGCATAACATATTATCTCAGTTACTTACGTAATCTCGAAACCATGACGGAAAGGTAAAATCAACCTCTCTTTGAAGTCCCTCATCGGTAATATCGGGTGTCCTTATTTTGACTTCATCTCTAAATACACTGTTAGAGAGAATAAAAATTAGTGTAGTCACTTACCTCACCAAATTAGAGATTATAACGAGGTGTAGTCACTTACTTCTCCAAATCTCTCACTTCTTGTATGTCACAATTTAACAAGACATATCGGTGAGCGGCATCATACTCATCGTCACTCAACCACCGTTTCTTACTAGCCCCAATAGGCTTGCCCCTTAAATTGAATATACCTTCTTCCTCAACGTCTTCGTCATTCCTTTGAGGTCTATTTCGATTTGTCTCAACATGAGTATCGAAATAAATAGAGCAAAAGTTTGACACCTCCTCGATAAGATATGCTTCGCATATCGAAGCCTCTATATGAGCCTTGTTGCCAACTTTCTTCTTTAGATGATGTAGATACCTAGAGAGACAAATTATCTTGAGAATTAACAATGAATTGTAAAATCCACTTAAATTATATCAATTTTTATTTACCTTTCAAAGGGGTACATCCATCGATAATGAACAGATGCACCGACACGGGCTTCGTATGCTAGATGAATCGGTAGATGCTCCATACTGTCGAAGAAACCCGGTGGAAATATTTTCTCTAACTTGCAAATTGTTAAGACAATCTTCTCCTCAAGTTGTATCATATGTTGCACCGTGAGCTTAGTTGAACAGATATCCCTGAAGAATGTAGACAGCTCGGCCAACGGAACCCATATAGCAGAAGGCAACAACTCTCTCAACGCAATGGGCAGTAATCTTTCCATAAACACGTGGCAGTCGTGACTCTTCATTCCTGTTAGCTTGCGTTCATTGAGATCAACGCATCTAGACAAATTCGACACATAGCCGTCGGGAAATCTTAAAGTAGATATCCACTTGCAGATTATTAATCTATCTTCCTTGCTCAATGCGTATGGCGCTATCGGCTTAGTTACTTGTCCACCAGCTCCCCTTTGTATCAAGTTTAGATTATGACGTTTGCATATCTCGGCCATGTCTTGTCTTGCTTTTGGATTATCCTTCGTCTTTCCTTTAATATCCATAACGGTATTGAAGACATTATCGAACACATTCTTTTCGATATGCATGACATCAAGATTATGCCTAATAAGATTATCAGCTCATCCACCAACGGCTGTAAATATATATCGATGTTCTTTGTCGGATTTTTGGGACCGGGTATGATAGCTGTCAAGAACATATAAGGAGTCTTCATACACATCCATGGTGGCAGATTGTAAGGGATAACAATGACCGGCCAGCATGAGTATTGAGATCCCGACTGTCCGAAAGGGGCGAAGCCATCAGAACATAGCGCCAGGCGTACATTTCTAGGCTCTGCAGCAAAATCTGGATGACACAAATCAAAATATTTCTACGCCTCCCCATCCGAAGGATGTGACAATTCTTCTTCGTCCTTTATACGATCTTCACTGTGCCACGTCATGTGTTCTGCTGTATTCAGAGACATATACATCCTCTGTAAGTGCTTCGTGATCGACAAGTAATGCATATACTTGTAAGGACGTCGTTTTCTAGTTGACTTTCCTTTTCTCTGTACTGTCTTGTAACGATCCGCATTACAGAACCAACAACTTTCTAATACGCAATTCTCTTTGTAATACAACATGCATCCATTGCGACAGCAATCTATCTTCTCGTACCCCAGTTCCAGTTGTCGGACCATCATCTTTGACTTGTAGAAGTTTCTTGGGAGCTCTTTTGATTCCTTCGGTAATACCTCATTAGTTAATTGTGTGATCCGATCATAGCAAGCTTGTGGCAAGTTAAAATTAGACTTTATGTTCAACAACCGCATCGTCACTGACAGTGCGGAATGAGTCTCACAACCAGGATATGGAGGAGTATCTGCATCCTTAAACATATCATAGAACTCCTTTGCCTCGGGATTAAGATCCTCCGGATCAAAATTAGGCCCTGCCGCAGCATACACCATATCTCGTGCAAGGTTCTGCATGTCTCCATAATCCACAGAGCATCCGTCGTCTTCGAGGACATCCGTTGCAGCATTATCATCAAAAGTATAAGTACCAGCTTCTGCAGCCTGTCTTTCTGAATATAATTCACCTTGCGATGACCACAGGCCGTAATCACGTACGAAACCCTTACGGGTCAAATGATCTCTCACAGTCATCACTTCTTCGAAACGTCTATTGTGACAATTAACACATGGATACTTGATTTTGTTATCGTCCATGTACTGAGTTTTGCTCATGGCATACTTAAGAAATACTTCCACACCTGCCTGAAAATCGTCACTCACACTAATTCTGCTCTCGTGTTGTCGTTTGTACATCTATGTACGATCAACAAAGTAACGATTCATGCTCGATTTGATGTGAATATCTGTATCGTAAGACAAACTAAACATAAGAATTAATAGCCCGATACCGATACTCATATCGTAAGAAAAACTAAACTTGTGGATAACACGCTAGGCCTACGACGAGGCTACTTAGTATCACAATCTAACATAATTAGTATATAATCATGTAACTGGTGGATCCGCTAGCTAGTAAGCCGGATGTACTTAATATCAGAGAGTATCAGATTAGTATCAGTATATAGGTTAGGTAGACCGTATCAAACGCATATCGGAATAGTAGGCCGAATAGGAGGCCGAGATAGTCGAATGAGAAGAAGGAAAGAAAGGAGGAGCAGATGGGTCCAGAGCCATGGTGGAGGAGGAGAAGTAACATGAGAGCAGTTTCTGCCGTAACATCTCCTGGTTCTGCTGGCAACTGAAGTCCAGATGCTATAAAGGACGATCCTTCGCTGAAATCGACTACAACACCCATCAGTTCAAGTTCATTCCTATATGAGTATATTCCAATGCCATAGAGGAAGGTCAACAAACTGAAGGCTTCTATGGCATTGGAATCTACTCATATAGGAATGAACTTGAACTGATGGGTGTTGTAGTCGATTTCAGCGAAGGATTGTCCTTTGTAGCATCTGGACTTCAGTTTCCAGCAGAGCCAGGAGATGTTACGACGGAAACTGCTCTCATGTTACTTCTCCTCCTCCACAATGGCTCTGGACCCATCTGCTCCTCCCTTCTTCCCTTCTTCTCATTCGACTATCTCGGCCTCCTATTCGGCCTACTATTCCGATACCGATACTTTGAACCTTGATCTTAACCCAAACCTATATACTGATCGATACTAATCCGCTACGCCCGATACTAAGTATATACGGTCGATACTGATAGCGATAGTCCGATACCGATAGCGATAGTCCGATACCGATAGTTCGATCGATACCGATAGTTCGATACTGATAGCGATAGTCCGATACCGATAGCGATAGTTCGATACCGATAGCGATAGTCCGATACAGATACACATGGACCTACATATCTATATATTACTAGTAGCCATACTCCTCTACATACTACTCTACACTAGGATCTAGTAACCATATACTACTCTACACACTAGCTACGTAGTCATACTCTAAAATAAGGTAAACTAATTTACCCACACATTAAAACCAACCCAATCAAATCTTAGGCAAACTATTCATATGATATCAATCGAAATACAAATAGGTCAACTAGGCTAGTTCTAGGTCAAATTAGGAGTCCAAGTCAACTCTGTCAAAACTAACCTTAATTAGGCTAAACTTCTACCTTAGCTAATCAAATATATATACTAGACTTCACGACGTGTGTCTATGTATATATATATATATATATATATTATTAATAAATTACTCAAAATTATGCCTATATATATATATATATATATATATATATATATATATATGTGTGTGTGTGTGTGTGTGTGTGTGTGTGTGTATCCGTGTGTCTGTGTCCGTGTGTGTCCGTGTGTGTGTGTGTATGTGTCTGTGTGTGTGTGTGTGTGTCTGTGTGTCCGTGTGTCCGTGTGTGTGTGTGTCTGTGTGTGTGTGTCCGTATGTGTGTTTGTCCGTGTGTGTGTGTGTGTGTCCGTGTGTGTGTGTGTCTGTGGGAGAGGAGGAGGAGGACTCCTGCGCGGGGACTCCAGAGTCCCTCCTACGCCCCCCTGCCCCGACCCCCCCCCCAACCCCTGCCCGACCCCCTCTCCCACCCCCCTGCCCGCCCTGCCCCGACCCCCCCCCAACCCCTGCCCGACCCCCTCTCCCACCCCCCTGCCCCCCCTGCCCCAAAACCCCCCAACCCCTGCCCGACCCTCCCCCAACCCCTGCCCGACCCCCTCTACCACCTCCCTGCCCAGACCACCCCCCAACCCCTGCCCGACCCCCTCCCCGACCCCCCCTGCCCCCTCTCCCACCCCACCCTTGCCCCGACCACCCCACCCCCTACCCGAACCCCCCCTGCCCAGACCACCCCCCCACACCTGCCCAACCCCCTCCCCGACCCCCCTGCCCCCGACCACCCCACTCCACCCTTGTCCCGACCACCCCACCCCGTACCCGAAACCCCCCTGCCCCATACCCTCTCCGACCACTACGACAGCCCCCCAACCTCCCAAATCGTAAAAGAGAGAGAGAGAGAGGGAGATAGAGAGAGAGAGAGGGGGGGAGAGAGAGCATACCTTAGAGAGAGAGAGGGAGATTGTCGGTCGGAGAGAGGGAGATCGTCGGAGAGAGGGAGAGGGAAGAGAGAGAGTATTTTGGGGGGGAATGAAAATTTCCTCCCCCCGTCGGTTCAATTTAAGTTAGGGTACAGAAATTAGCGACGGAGTAGCGACGGATTCTTCCGTCGCTAAGTCGTCAATAAATCTCGCGCCAATATTTTAGGCTTAGTAGCGACGGATTATTCCGTCGCTAAGTCGTCAGTAAATCTTGCGCCAATATTTTAGGCTTTTTCCGCCAAAATATGCGACGTTCTAGCGACGGATATAAAACCGTCGCTGCTTGGCCGACGACCTATCGACGGCGTAGCGACGGATATGGACATAAAAAAATAAAAAAAATTGTCCACTGCTTTTCGTCGGTATTCCGTCACAAATCCGTCGGTGATCCGACGGTAATAGCGACAGAAAATTTCCGTCGCTAAATGGCCGTCGCTAAAATACTGTAATTTGGTAGTAGAAGGAATATATCTGAAGATGATATCAGAAAAAATTCTACCTCTTTATGATGTGCTTCATATGTCGTCAGTAAGGAGAAATCTAGTTACTGGATGTCTACTTGTAGCCTCATGATATAAAAGTATAATGGAGACGAATAAAGTAGTATTTTCCAAGAATGAGTTATTTATAGGAAAAAGATTTGTAAAGGATGGTCTTTTTATTTTAAATAATATGAATAAAATATCAAATCCTTCTCTTGTTGTCTCTAATATAGAATCCTTCAATGTTTGGCATGTCAGATTAGATCATATGAATTTAGGATCACTCAAAAGGATATTGAACTTAGATCTCATTCCAAAAACTCCAACAGATGATAAACACAAATATGACATTTGTATTCAAGCCAAACACACTTGATTATCTTTCAAATCTATCCAAAGGGATTCCGAACTTCTAGAACTTATCCATAGTGACGTATGTGATTCTAATAGAATTTTGACCCGAGACGGTAGAAAATACTTTTCACTTTTATAGATGATCATTCAAAGTATTGTTACACCTACTTTCTCAAAACCAAAGATGAAGTTCTAGACAGATTCAAGGTATATAAATCTGAAGCTGAGAACGAGTTAGATAAAAAGATTAAGATTCTTATATCAGATCGTGATGGAGAGTATACCTCAAACGAAATGACTAACTTCTGTAAAGAACTAAAATTATTCGTGAGGTTATTGCTCCTTATTCATCACAGTCCTACAGAGTTGCTGAAAGAAAGAATCGTACTCTGTTAGACATGGTAAATGTCATGCTTCTCAGCTCAGGTGCTCATGCTAATCTGTGAGGAGAAGTCTTATTATCAGCCTGTTATATCCTTAATAGGATACCCAGTAAGTTTAATGATAAGACACCATATGAGTTATGGAAAGACCGAACTTCTAAAATTAATTATCTCAAAGTTTGGGAATGTTTAGCTAAGGTAGAAATTTTTGAACTTAAAATGAGAAAGATTGGACCTAAGACTGTAGACGTTATGTTCATAGGATATGTCCTAGACATCAATGTCAATAGATTTCTTGTAACTCATTCTAAAGCAAATAAATTCTCTAATAATAGAATTATAGAAGCTAGAGATGCAGTTTACTTTGAGAATATATTTTTCATTAAGGATAGAATTTTATCATCTTTCTCCAACCCTTCTCTTACTTTATTTACTAGTTCTCATGTTCAAATATCAAGTTCACAACCTGAACAAGGTATAGAACCTAGAAGGATTAAAAGAGAAATGATTTAAAAGAATTTAGGAGAATGATTCTTCACATTTTTGATATAGGGTGATCCTTCAACTTAAGAAGAAGCCATATCTGTAAGTCATGTTATTTTCAAAATTATTACTTTTAATTATTATATATTTTAATTATTGTGTTTAAAAGTAATTTTCGTCAAAATTTTGTAAAAGATATTTTGTGATAACTTTTGTTATCAAAAACTAATTTTAAATTAAATAATTTGAATATACTATTTAGTTTTATAAACAGATATTTTGTTCTCAAATTTTAGTATTTGAAATATAAAAATTGTTGTTATCATTTTTCGTCTTTCAAAAGTTGATTTCAAAAAATGATTTTAAAATCATAATCATCTTCGAATAATAAAATGGTTTTGTCCATTTATTTTGAAATAAAGATTTGGATTTATAAAAATATGTACTTTACATTATTGGATGACATCAAATATTATTTGAAATTATTATGGTAATAAATTATTTATTATGATTTAAATTTATATGATTTAAACTTTTGATAATATTAAATGTTGATTTAAATCAGTATTGTTGTCTACTAATGGATTTCGATTAGATTGAATTGTTTTAAATTTTATATTTGATTTAAATTAAAGGGATGATTTATCTCCAAGGACGAATAGTCCTTATCGAATTAGAAGTTCAACTCCTATTTAAGGAGGCTTCTCTCCTAATCATATCCAAATTAGGTAATCATAATCCCATCTATATTAATTAAATTCTAATCAAATTTAAATTAGGTAATCTCTACTCGTTATATATACCTATTGAACACTTATGAAATAAAATCATCTCTCATATTTTCTTTCCCAAAACTTCTCTTTTTTCGTCCAAAATATCCCTAAATTCGTCATAAATTCAGCCTTATTTTTCAAAGGCTGTATCAACTTCGAAGGACCATAACTCCTAACTTTGGACTTCGTTTTACCTCCAATTTTTTTGTTATAACTATATCGAGGTTAGTTTTCCGAATATGTAATTTATTTTTTGGAATTTTATGTAAGAATTTTTGGAGAATTATTTGAGTGTGGGTTGTCCCAAAATTGATGCGTCGTACGGTTTTCGAGATTTTGAGAGATCCTGAACTCCGATTTATGACCCGTTTAAAAGTTTAAAAATCTGACACCGAGGTCTAAAACATATAATTTTTCTACAGATTAATAATTTCATCTAATATTTTATTTAATTCGTAGAATTTAGTTTTGGCCGATTATTCATCGATTTGGTCATAGTTAGCCATAATGGCGATAAATTTTGATCAAATTATAGTTTTGTGGCACGGTCGATTCCAATGCACTCGTGGTGCTGAAATCTACTTGGGTGCACATCAGGTCATATAGTTTGTATCGTTTGACTACTTAGTCAACTATACGTCTCGATTTCCTTGTCACGGTTTCTGAATTGGAAGCCGTAACCTTTCCTGGCCAAAAACTTGTGTTTAATTTTTATTTCAGAATTATATTAGATTAAATTAGACTTTTAGATGATTTATTCTAGAATTAAAATAGAATTAATTATTTTAAACCATTACCCACTTTCTACGATTTTTAGAGTAGGAATTTAGATCTAACTTGTGGTTGTTTATGTGTCGGGGTAGATCGGACAACGTCTTGAGTCGTGACTTTATCCTTTTTCGGAGCAAGATAAGTATCACTATATACTGCATTACCTTTATTCTATGCTGCATGTGTTCTATTCCTTAACATTGATGGTTTACCTCTTCTATTTTGATGCACGAGAGTTATACATGTTATCATCATATATGATCACCTAATAATTTTTATGAATATTCAATGTTCAAGTTTAAAGTTAATGTTAAAGTGATCACGTTTACTTGTGAGAGAGTCGGAAGGGGGAATGCAACTACTATGCATGTGGTCTCTGCAATGTACAAGTTTTTTCCAATGACAATGTTAGTAGCAGTCATTGCACCTCACGCACCGACTACCAGATGTCCTAACCCGTCCACATACGGAATACTTGTATTCTAAAAGACACAGTACATGTGACTTGATTCATGTTGACATATTATCCAGTGGTTGGTCTCATATTAGTCGTGCTCTCATATTATTTTCATGTCTTAGTTGTACCTTCAACTGTTCTATGTCATAGTTATACTCTCAAACTGTTTCCAAGATATTCTGGTACTCTTTTTGTATCATGTTCATCTTTTCTTTACTGTTATTCTGCATACTTGTATATTATACTGTAGACCTTTCAATTGGGCCGGGCCGGCCCAGCCCGGCATGAGCCCAGCCCGAAAAATTGGCCCATGTGTCGGCCCGGCCAGATTAATCGATAGCCCGGGCCCGTATATTGGATCGTGCTGGGCCACGCATATTGGCCCATAATATAGGCCCGGCCCGACCCGACCCAAAGTCTAATCCCGGCCCAGTCTGAGGCCTGGGCCGAAGTTCGACCCGGTTGCAACATCTCCTGCACAATCTCTTGGATTTGTCCCAAATACTACCAGCTAACAGCTGTATTGTCAGTTTCACAAGGAAAAAAAAGAAAAATATGTACACAACAAACACTCTGACCTCCAAATATGATTTGTACCACTGCCTAAAGCAACAAGTACAAGTAGTGGTAGCCTATGTTATTATTATGATTATATAGTGTAGTAGTGAATTGAATTGAAATGAAATGAATGTTTGAACTAAACTGAATTGAATTGAAACAAAATGAATGTTTGAACTGAATTGAATTGAAATTCAATTCAATTTATTTCAATATATATTAGTTATAAGTTGCTGCAACAACAACATACATGCAAACATCAATACATCAGCATAGTCAAAGTCGTAGTTGGTTGCCATCAGCTATAAGCTTCACCGTGCATGTCTCACTTCACTTGGTCACTTATATATGGCCAACCATGTAGAGCCATTTATACAAAAACTGTTGCGACCCGACCCAGTCCCTTATATAGGATCGTGTTCGGCCCGGACCGACACGACCCAAAACCCACCATGTCGTGGGTCACATGCCAGGCTGGGCTTAAAATTTTCATCCATAGCCCGGCCCGCTATAGTTCACGGGCTCAAGAGGTCCGGCTCGGCCAACTTGACAGCTCTACTATACTGTGTAGTATAGTATTATGGTGACTTGCTCTATTCCTTACTGAAAACTTATTTTTCAGATTAGTCGCTTGCTATGCATTGGATCCTTGGGAGAGATATGGACATATTTTAAAGACCAATCCTAAAAACTAGTTAGATCACTACAACAAATATGGCCTAAAATAGCATGCGCAGAACGCTATAGAAAGCCTTCTATATATAGCATATTATGTCTGCTATAATTGTCCACGCAATAGTATGTCCAGACATGTGAACACTATAACATTATAGCGTTCATGAATGCTGTAGAAGGTTTATAGCGTTCGTGTATGCTGTTGATGGTTTATAGCGTTTATGAATGCTGTAAATACTTTATAGCATTCTAGAATGCTGTAGATGGTTTATAGCGTTCGTGAGTGTTGTGGATTACTTATAGCGTTTATGAATGTTGTGGATTATTTATATCGTTTGTGAATGCTGTGGATGATTTATAGCATTTGATGAATTGATTGTCATGAACGCTATAGATGGTTTGATTTATTATAGCATTCATCATATGCTATCGTGGTAGCTGCAATTTAGACGTTTTTAGTGCTATAAACCTGCTACAGAATTTCATATTATTTCATATCTGCTACAGAATTTCATATTTCATAACCTGTTTTGTATCACATATAAATAACCATAATCGCAAACAATTTCAATCGCAACTTGCATTTCGATCAATCAAGATATAGGAAAGATTTGCCAAAATATGAAATGTTTCATTAGAACATTCAAGATGTACAAAAAGTAGTTGTCATTAAAACATTCAAGATGTAGAAAAAGTAGTTGTATACCAAAATAAACTATTCCATTTACAAAGTATCTGTAGTCCAAAATAAACCATTCCATTTACAAATATCTGTAGGCCAAAAAACTGCTCGATCGCCTCTTTTCTTCTAGCAGCTATCCACAACCATCAAAAACATATATGCCAACCTACACAAAATTGAGAAGAAAACACATTATGATATAAAAAATAAGATAGAAATATCTGACACCATGAAATAAACTAAGAGGTATCTAGCAGATACCTAGCAGTTTTTATAATAAAGTACTTAGATTTCATACTTCAAGTATCCAAATGATCTTTTTCAGTGAGATTATCGTTTGTTGTCGCATGACTATTCAAGTAGGCTCTCTCTTAAGGATCCTTTTTCTTAGATTCCTGGCACAAAAACTATGATGCAACAGAAGCTCTGTTGCTTCAACTCTATAAAATACGTGGGGACAAGTGATCACAATGTTCACCATGTAGCTCTGCTCTAGACTAAAAAAATACACCCCTGTAGATGATCAGGAGTATATACAACTAGCAGCAGACTCTTAGAAGCAGACATCATCCTTGAAGCAATCATGACACTACAGACATCATCCTAGAAGCAGCAAATTAATAACAAAATCTATATCAAGAAGAACAAGAAGAAATAAGTCGACAATTGAGCTCTACTTGGACCACCAGAAGGTGACTCATGTAAAGCATGATGACTGTTATTCATTCGAAATTGCATGTCTTTATATTTTTCCAAGGAGAGACAATTGCTTCTATAGATATATGCAGACAGCTTCATTACTCCAATTTCAATCAGTAGACAATTATATATTCTAAAGTTCCTGGATAGCTAGTTAGCACAACTACTTCAGAAATTTATTTCATTTTTTAGACTTACTATCACTAGAATTAAAGGGTTTATAGTGTCATCATCATCTATCATCCAAGACTTCTCCCATTAGAATGGGTTCTGCTAACGGGTTAATATTATATACTCAACTACTCACTTAGGATATTTTAAACCTCTTCAAGAAAGTTCATTTATTTATAAAATGAAGATGCAATATCCTATGTTTGAAGTTTACATCGTAGAAAGATTTTTGAAGTGAAGCTTAACTAAATTAAGCAACATTAGCTATACAAAAGTCAATAATTAGTACTCTTGCTACGTATTATTATAAGCATGTATATGTTATGGGACTAACAGTTTCAAAATGAAGTCGGTCTGAATGTAGGTCGGGTATTGAAGAAAGTAGCAAAAGAAAGAACTAACAATTTTAGAATTTAGAAGTTAATTAACCAACAATCTAAACTATTTCAGAACTTATATAGAAACATAGAAAATGTGCATAATGCACTCATCAGTAAGATAAATATATGAAGTAAACTATCACTAATTTTATGGCATCAATAAGAACGATGGTACAATGGAAAATAATATCAAGGATACGTGTAGGTAGTAAGGTCAGAACACATCCACTGCCACCAGCCCTCGGTAACTTGGAAGCTAATTTATACTTAGTGTTGTTCGAAGCATGGCTTCTATGGACACATCACTGACTCCCATACACTGAAGTAGACCCTGGTTCATTTCCATCAGCTCTTCTATCTTCTCCTCTTTTGCTGTAACAGAGATGTCATCAGAAGCAGACAACTCAATTACTGTTGACATCTCTTTGCCTAAATTTTGCTTACTCTAGACGAAGACAAAAATTTTCATAGCTATCTTCTCCTAGTAGTCTACAACACAAAGTAGATTGAAATGAAGATCCAAAATTGTGAATGGCTTTAGAACGTTCCATAGACTTCATGAGCTATTATGTAATAATTGATCGAGAGTTCAAAAGATTCAACAAATTTCTATCGACTTAAACATGCTAGAATAATCTACAGGTAATAGTAATTATGTAAGGACAACTGGGAAAGGCCACCATTTGGTACCTTCAATAAGCAGCAGTTCTTTAAACAAAATTTTATAGCCTTTTTATGTAACCTCTCCAGTGGATCATCCTTTTTAAGTCTCATCAATTTTGTTGAAGTTAATTAAGGAGCCAAGACAAACTTAAATTCCTGCAACGAACATGAAGAGCAGTATTATCCTTGTGACATGTAGAATAGTAAATGAGCAATATTATCCTTGTTTGCCCTTGAAAATGGCTAGGTATAATATTAATTTTTCGTACGGATCTTCTTTGATTTATCTGCTTAGTATTCTTCTCTTCAAATGATCAATCTTGAGCCAATTATTGTTGATTTATGCTTAGTTTTGTTCTACTTGAAGATGTTGGAAACCATGAACCTTCAGCAATAGAAAAAAAGAAAGAAGAAGAAAAAAATTTACTGCATGAGATGGTTTTGTACCTTCGTGACTGCTTGTGATGCACTTAGCACTTCGATACTTCTAAAAACATAGAACCAGCTCAGACAGAATCAGTAAGAGAAAATATGCTGGAATGGAAATACTAATCCCATACCTCACCTATAAGTGACTCTTGATGTGGAAAACTGTCAACCCTGGTGATTTCATTAATTTTATAATCCCTTTTGGAGTTGCTTCTGTACTTCATAAGCAATTGGCATTAGAACATACTCAGAGCTACCTCAAATAACTCAGGGGACTTGTCACGACTCGCTAGTTAGCCCTCCGAGATTGTTGTCAGCATCTACAAAATTCTCGTGAAGTTTGTGAGTCCATCTAATACGTTTCTTATCGCTTGCTCCCCCTCCGGACTGCAAGTTCAAATGTTGCTGCAAAAATTTTGACCTGGCTTTCTCCGCATATTTTTCTTGAACTTCTTACTTATCTTTTGACAAGCTTTCCATCTCATGTTCCATCATCTGGCACCTTTTGGCCATTTTCTGTTATGCACCATAAACTTGCTCCAGTTTCTCAGTAAACTTCTCTTGCATAGCCTCACACTTTTGCCGGCATTGCCCAACGATCTTGTTCATTTTATATTGCATTTCTAGATCCTTCTGTCCAAGGTAGAACATGACACTTCGATATGCACTCTTCATTACTGAATGTTTACCAAGTTAAGGATTAAAGAGGACAGTGACCCTCTATAACATTCAAAATAATGGGACATATATAGCAGTCATAAACATGTTAGTTAACTATTCAACTAAAGTGTTTTTAGAGGTGGTTTGTGTCAGTAAAACAATATCATAATGGTCGGTTTAATTTAACAATAGCATGATCTCTTTGTCGCTTTAAAATAAAAAATTCAAAAATAAAGTGATCACAAATCTATTATCAACAAAAGACGTAGGATATATATTTGGGGAGACACCCCAGCCATTGCCATCTGAAAAAAATAAAGAAAGAGAAAATATGGTCTGAAATGATTAACCTAGATAAGCAAACATCAAAGATTTCTTTAGCTAGAAAATTTTCTTACATTAATACATTCATCACCCGAATTTATATCCACTGGTCGCATGTGGCTGACAGAAAAAAAGCTCATTATAGTAAACAATTGTAATCAAAAGAGAAACATCCAAATACAGGAAAGAAACCTATAATTCAAACAAAAATAAATTTTTGCTTCTTTTTATTTCTGATAACATTCTGACTGATGAATAACAACTCATTTAATGGCCATAAATAGATAGTTGTAAAGAGTTCTGAAAGAGATATAATCACATAAAATGCATGGCTTCTCTACCAACAACTGATGAACAACAATGCAGCATTTGAATCCATCTAAGATTGACTCAAGTACAAGATGTACACCTTCTGGAGAGCACTTGGTCACAGATTGGACATGCAGTATCACTGTTTAGTATCTTGCCAGCGTCTTCTTTGCCTTTTTCTATTGGTTAAAGATAATAAGTCATATTGGATTATTAAACGCCTAATGATATTAGTTCCAAAGCACTTATAGTAATTGGATGTTATTTGGATACACAAAAGATGGCCACAGGTGGTTGATATGGCTTGTCCTTCTAACTCCTTCCAGCATGCATTGCACCTCATTTCACCCTTTGGATCACATCACTAAATGAGAACAATTATACCTATGTTGCATATACACAAATATGAATTTGATAATCATATTCTCCAATATCCTAAGAACCATTTCTGTTGTCTGCTTTCCAGTGGTTTATAAGTGAATGGAATCTCAGGATATATGTTTAACTACCACATGTTTAAAATGAACATAGTAAAAAGAAATCAATTGCATCAAGGAGGGACAAAGAATAAGAAACATTATCATTTGTGTGGAAACAAGAATTTTCAACAGAAAATGAACAAACCTGAAAAATTAGCCCCGTAAATTGAAATATATCACATGAAATCCCAATTTAAAATCAGAAAAAAATAGAAACACTGAAATAACATTTGTAGCGCCAAAATTATTCTTATTTAAAAAAACACTTCCACATTAGTCAGTATTTCAGATAGGAACAACTTAATAATTTTAGAGCAACAGAGAGATCTATAAATTTTTAGCACAGAAAACAACCTACTATGAAAGAAAACGTAATTGGCATTATCATTAACTCAAGTCCCAGACATTTGAAGAACTGTCAATTCCCCTAATGATTCTCAGATCTGAAATAAAAAAAGTGGGGTTTGATGCCTTTCTTACTGGTTATGTTGCATGTACACGAGTAAGCCACGACTCAATACAGGCAAAGCAACATGAATACATCATATATTTTATTGGGTGGACATATGTACAACACGACACGTAGTGGACACCATGACATGGACACAACATGGTTTTTGTTGTATCCTAGTATAATTTAGAGTGTATGCATGATATACTATCCAATATGTCTGACGGGGAGACAACACGAATATGGTAACCATTTTGGAGTGTCCGTGTTTCTTAACAAGGAGACAAAACGTACATGACAAACATTTTGGAGTATCTGTGTTTCTTAACTCAGTGCAAACAAACTTCTCCTGGAGAGAGAATTAAATCACTAAGAAAAATTATCAAGGACATACATTTGAAAATTGCAAACAGAATTGGAAAGTTTCAGAATTGGAACTTACTCAAACCTTGAGTAAAGTCTCATGAAAAAAAATATTCTACATAAAAAAAGGCTAATATTCAGTAGAAATTGAAGAAACAGCATATCTCTTTTACCCCCATCCAACCCCAAAAGTTGAAATCAACAGTTTCTGATTTCATATCAGAAAAAAAAATATTGGAGGAAGACATCCTCTTCATCTTCTCAAAAATAAAATAAAAACTAGCTAAGTAGTTGTGTTCAGCCTTCACTTCTCACAGAGATATTTTATCAAACATGTGTAGGTCACCACATTAGGAGAACACACACTCTCCATCTCCTTAAAAATTTCCTTCATAGCATCAAGATCCCCATGACCGTACGTCCCATCGAGTACGACGGAGTAGACTGCGGCGTTGGGCTCGTACCCGTCAGCCCACATCAGGGAGAGGAGGCTGCAGGCACAGCCAACCACTCTCGCGGAGAAGAAGATGGAGGCAAAGAGCATATAGGTAATTATATTAGGATGTAGGCCAGAGAGGGACAGTTCTTGGAAGAAATATGCCATGACGGTTCAAATACCACTTTTAGATGCTAATGAATCAACAAGTAATTAGGAATTGAGATTTTTACTCTGTTGTTGATCGACGACGTTGACGATGACGATGAGCTTCCCGAAGTCCTTTCCATAGTTGATGAGGGCAACCCCCCTGATGTCCACGTACCTCTTGAACGGCTACATCGAACCATAGAAAACAAGGCAGAAAAACCCTAATTAGAACGAATTAAAAAAAATAAGTAAGAGAGATCGATGGAATAGAGTCAAGGAGTGGGGATTTTCTTCTCCTTCGAGAGCAACTAGTTTCTGGGAAAGCCCAAGATCTTGAGAGAGAAGGAAAATCCTACGAGAAAGAAAGTGAGAGAGATCTGGGAATAAGGGATCGGGTTAGGGCTCAAGAAAGTTTTTAGAAGAAGAAAATTAACTTAGGGTTCCAGCGAGAGCATGAGCGATAGGAGGAGGGGGAGGGGGCAGAGGTAAAAGGAGGGGGAAGAACGAGAGCGGGAGCGGGTGGGGGCAGGGGTTTGAGTCGGAGCTAGACGTCGGCTCCATCGATCCGAGCCAAACTGGAGGAAATGCACCGAGGATACCTAAATTTTGAGCTGGAAAAACTCTTGCTTTCCTTAGATTTAGAGAGTTTGAGGCACAGACTTAATTTTGTGTGAGAAGTGAGAGAGAGAGTTTTATGTTTGTGTGAGAAGTGAGGGAGGAAGAGAGATTGGGTGAAACATTTTAATCGGGCTGGGGGACTGGACGCCAAAATAAAAATTTTGGGGGAAAGAAATAATTTTGTGATGATAAGTAAAGATGAATGTTATACATTCTACGGCATTCAGAAAATAATATAGATAGATATTTTTATAGCACTGCATAAAAAATGCTGTTGTTGATAACATTCTATAGCGGGAACACTTGAACGCTATAGAAAAACTGCTATTGTAGGCCCTATTTATTGTTGTGGATAGATGAGTTGATCAATTAGTTACTTTCTATTTTGTCAGATACTGTATGTTAACCAAATGTAATCTTAGAAGTTGTAAATGATTTAGCTATTGTGAATGAGCAAACAAAATTAATTATGAGCAAATATTATGACTTTGATCATTGAGGTCTAGACAGCGTTCTATCGTCGATACTGCGACGTAGGCTGGACTTACACATGCCCTCGTATCCCGAAAAGCGGATGCAGCTCGTGATAAGTTTTTTGGTGAACTATGCAGGTCAATCTTCGCAAATTGTGCAAACTTGTGGTAGTACCTATATTAGTTGTACTACTGCAAGCCTGCGATTAGAAATTGCTCATTCATAATAGGTTGATTTAATTTTAGGATAATGACTAGTCCTAGAACTAGGTTCACCATGGACAACCCTTAGATTTATTCGAGTTGATTGCTTGGATAGTTAAGGTTGGTACATAGGCTATAGATTAAGATAGTGATATATGTTGAGTGTCGAGATACCTGATTTGATGAATTTGAAATACCTTATTTGATAATTTTGCGTTTTGATAGGATGACTCTAATCAAAGGTGGGTAGAGTCTTCGATTGATGAATTGAGTCTTTAAGGTTATCAGCTCTTGGTGTTTTTGAGGTTTAATTTTTTGTGTTGTTGGATGAATTTATTGATAAGCTTGAAGTTTAAATTTTCAAAAGAAGTTATTTTGATTTAATTAGAGATCATGGAAATCTTTGGAAATTTATGGAATTTAAATTTTAAGGAATTTATAAACTTTGTGAAGTTAGATTTTGAAGATAATTATAAGTTGGATTAAGGGTTATGAATTTGTTAAATTATGATACTAAATTGAGTTTGTGATTTAAACTTTTTATGATTGAAATTGAGGAATTTTAAAATATTCTTGAGGGTACGAATTTATAGGGTTGATTTGATGATGGGTTTAGATGTTATATAGGTAATACTCCTTTAAACAATGTCCGTTGATCGTATTTTCCAACTTATCTAAGATTCATTTGTCTTCGTTCATATTCTATTTATAAGTCTTCCGTCTATTGAATTTTAGAGAACTTTGTAGAATTCAAGACCATAGCCTAAGATTCCAAGACCAAGCCATATCTATTTACTTCTTCCATTTCCATCGTAGATGATCAATGTTCATATTAAATAACTTTCCTTTTTTTCATCTATTTGATCAATATTTTCTTATCATGAAATTTTCCTATCTATACACCAATCCACCAAATCCTTCTATCATAGTAGTCCTTAAATTTTGAGAAATTTTTTTTTCTAAGGTAGGTAGATTTGTAAGTTCTCTTCCCAGATTTTTAAAATTATTTTTTAAATTATTATATATTTTAATTATTGTGTTTAAAAGTAATTTTTGTCAAAAATTTGGAAAAAATATTTTGTTATTATTTTTGTCATAAAAAACTATTTTTAAATTAAATAATTTGAATATACTATTTAGTTTTATAAAAAGATATTTTGTTCTCGAATTTTAATACTTGAAACATAAAAATTGTTATTATCATTTTTGGTCTTTCAAAAGTTGGTTTCTAAAAATGGTTTTAAAAATCATAATTATCTTCGAACAATAAAAGGATTTAATTTATCCATTTATTTTTAAATAAAGATTTGGATTTATAAAAATATGTACTTTACATTATTGGATGACATCAACTATTATTTGAAATTATTATGTTAATAAATTATTTATTAGGATTTGAATTTATATGATTTAAACTTTTGATAATATTAGATGTTGATTTAAATTAGTATGTTATATACTAATGGATTTGGTTAGATTGAATTGTTTTAAATTTTATATTTGATTTAAATTAAAGGGAGAATTTATCTCCAAGGACGAATAGTCCTTATCGAATTAGAAGTTCAACTCCTATTTAAGGAGGCATTCTCTCCTAATCATATCCAAATTAGGTAATCATAATCCTATCCATATTAATTAAATTCTAATCGTAGTTAAATTAGGTAATCTCTACTCGTTATATATACCTATTGAACACTTATGAAATAAAATCATCTCTCATATTTTCTTTCCCAAAATTTCTCATTTTTTGTCCAAAATAGCCCTAAATTCATCATAAATCTAGCCTTCTTTTTCAAAGGTTGTATCAACTTCGAAGAGCCATAACTCCCAACTCTGGACTCCGTTTGGCCTCCATTTTTTTAAAAAACCATATCGAGGATAGTTTTTCGAATATGCAATTTGTCTTCTAGAATTTTATGTAAGAATTTCTGGAGAATTATTTGAATTTCATTTATCCAAAAATCGACGTATCAAGATTCCGAGAGATTTCGAACTCCTATTTGCGATCTGTTTAAATGGAAAGCTAAAACAGAGATCTATAACATATAATTTTTCTAGAGATTAATCCTTTCATCTATTATTTTATTTAATTCGTATAATTTAGTTTTGGTCGATTATTCATCGATTTGGTCATAGTTAGCCATAAAGACGATAAATTTTGACCAAATTATAATTTTGTGGCACGATCGATTCCAGTGCACTCGTGATGTTGAAATCTACTACGGTGCACACTCAAGTCATAGATTTTGTGTCATTTGACTACTTAGTCAACAATACGCCTCGATTTGCAAGCCACGGTTCCCGAATTGGAAGCCTTGATTTTTCCTAGCCAAAAACTTGTATTTAAATTTTCTTTCAGAATTATATTTGATTAAATAAGGTTTTTAGATTATTTATTCCATAATTAAAATAGAATTAATTAGGTTAAACCATTAGCCACTTTTTAGGGTTTTTAGAGTGGAAATTTAGATCTAACTTGTGGTTATTTATTTGTCGGGGTAGATTGGACAATGTCTTGAGTCGTGAATTAATCTATTTTTGGAGCAAGGCAAGTATCACTATAGCCTACATTACCTTATTCTATGTTGCATGTGTTCTATTCCTTGACATTGTTGGTTTACCTTTTCTATTTTGATGCACGAGAGTTATACCTGTTATCATCATATAAGATCACCTAATAATTTTTATAAATGTTCAAGTTTAAAGTTAATGTTAAAGTGATTACATTTACTTATGAGAGATTAGGGAGGAAGAATACAACTAGTATGCATGTGGTCTACGCAATGTACAAGTTTTTCCTAATGACAATGTTAGTAGCAGTCATTGCACCTTACGTACCGACTGCCAGATGTTCTAACCCGTCCACATGTGGAATACTTGTATTCTAAAACACACAGTACACGTGACTTGATTAATGTTGACATATTATCCAGTATTTGGTCTCATATTAGTCGTGCTCTCATATTGTTTTTATGTCTTAGTTGTACTTTCATACTACCAAAATAAGTCAAATCTGCGACGTAATTAGCGATGCCTTGTGAAAATGTTGCTAATATTTTCGATATTAGTGATATATTTTATCTACATCACTAAACGTCACTGTTTTGGAATTATAGCGACGTTCAGCGACGTTTAGTGATGTTTCACTTAACAAAATGCCTAAAATTGGCTTTTGAAAGAAAACTAGAAAAAGTACAAAAGTACAAATTGTTTCTGGAAAGTATTGCTATGGAAGTCTGATCTGAGAGCGATCACTTTGTTTCTTGGACCATACGATGATGATGAAGAAAATTGCTTGAAGAAGACGAACAATCGGAAGAACTAAGTCACCAGAAAGGTATCGAGCAACGGTACTGATGGCACTGTCGAATGCTTTCCTGCTTTGCTTCACCCTGTTCTTGAGAAAAAGTTGAAAAAATGCTTCTGGGAATATCACTCTGAAAGTATGAGTTTTCTCAGAATCTCCTCTCATGTATCTCTCTTGATCTCTTGATCCCATCTATGTTAAAAATAAGTCTATTTATAGACCAGACCTTCTGTGCATAAAAAGCAACGAAGTTGGGTCTTTATGCAAGTAACTGTCACCTATGATGAAAATCTTTCTCTACGCATGATGACACGTGTCTCATGTAGAGTTTTGGTCTCTACGCATGATGACACGTGTCCCACTACTTCAACAAAATAGGGAGAGCACGTACACACGTTCCTCGATAAGTGTGGCATGAAAGCCACGTAAGTAGACCACGTTCTCATGTAGCCAGAAAAGATCGGGCGTAAAAATGACCCAAAATAGACTTCCTGCATAAAGTAGCAGACTGGGCGTAAAATTAGCTCAAATAAAATTTATGCGCACAACAGCCTTGAGCGTAAAAAGCTCAAAATAGCTATCGTGCGTAAAAGAAGCAATCTCTTAAGCGTAAAGTAGCCCATCTGCACACTAAAACGATAAGTGTTGGGTTTGGTGTAAATCAAATCTTCTCGACTTCTGTGCTGTCCGCTGTCAGAAAATCATTATGTCAAAACACTATCACGCGCATTAAATGCATAATCTGACAGCATGTCCCTCGCGTAAAGACTTTGAGGATGGCTCTCGCGTAAAGTAGCTCGCGTAGAATTTTATTCTGTTTGTCTTGCGTAAAGTCTGAGTTTGACTCTGTTTGACTTGCATAAAATCTGAGTTTGACTCTGTTTGACTTGCATAAAGTTCTCAACTTCTTTGACTTGGTCTATGAAGTACTTTTTACGCTCCTACAAGACCCCCTTCAAAGTTTTCAAATATATTTCAAAATTTGAAATACTTTGAACAGAAGCGTAAAATTCGGTATATTCAACAGTCTGCGTAAAATTCGGGATACTCAACGGTCATCTTCGTAGGGTTCAAGATACTCAACAGTCCGCATAAAAGTAGAGATATCCAACAGTCAGCAAAAATTTCGGAAATTTGAACCGATTTCAAATTTCTCTGTAAATAGAGCTTTACAAGTACAGAGAGAACTTTACTCGTCCTTTGTAATCTCGAACTTCTTTACTCTCTTTCTTTTCTTCCTCTACATATTCTCACTTTGAATCGATGGCCCCCAAGAGCAAAACCGTCGTCGGCAGCAAGGGCAAGAAGCCCGCCGCTGTTTCGTCAACGACTGATCGCGCGGAAACCAACATCCCCTCATCTGTGGTACCCCGACATAGCAACCCTGCTGTGGCTCCGGCCATGAAAGGTAGGACACTACCTAACTTCGGGCATGAGTTCGCCGAAGAAGAAGAAAAAAACTCGAACTTTAAACTTCACACCAACGTTTATACGTGTCAGCGTAGATATTGAAATAACAAAACACGCCCACGTTATACGTGTCAGCGTAAAATTAAAAACATACATCCACGTTTATACGTGTCAGCGTAGAAACAAAATACACTCACATCAATATGTGCCAGCGTAAAAATCAAATACGCTCACATCAATATGTGTCAGCGTAAAGTTCACAATACGCTCATATCAATATGTGCCAGCGTAAAATTCAAAATATGCTCACGTCAATACGTTCCAGCGTAAAATTCACAAGTGAAAGACTTTGCGTAAAACAAAGAACTTTTACACTTTAAAAACTTAATTTTTGTGCATAAGCGTAAAGTTTTGCATAGTCAACCTCTCTAGTATAGAGTCTTCAATCCTTATGCATAAAATTTAGACTAAGTCATCTGCGTAAAAATTCAAATTTAATTTTTACTAACTTGATTTTCTTTTTCTTTTGGCAGTGGATTTGCAAATTCATCTGCTTGCAGAAATATTCAGCTCGGCAGCTGGTATGGTGGGCTCGAATTTCTTAGAGAATTTGTCCCATGTGGAGTTCCCTCAGTCAAATCCAGAATACCCTGAAGGGAGACAATAACTAATAGCTGCTCAGGGGGACAAAATGCTATTGTCCATGATAAATAGAGAATTGTTGGTATCGCTAGATGATCAACAATTTTAGAAGCCAGCCTTCTTGTTCGGGGATACGATAGATTTCCAGTCACAAACACACCCCAAGAAGGAGGCTTGGGTGTTCAAGTTTGGAGAGAGGGCAATGTATCTCCCCGACATGGCTATAGATTATCCCATATATGCATTTCTCCATGCCACCCATCCTCGACAGATGCTATGGAACCTGACTCCCAGCAGTCATGGTAGGCCGGGCAGAATCATTTTCAAGAGGGATAGAGCCAACGAAATGGGCTACCACATCAGTGCTCCTAGTGGTGGTGTTGTCCCTTTCTCCGGTCTATTACCTGGATTCACCCCGAGTGAAGATTCAACTCTGATCCAGCCGGTGCTGACCCCAATGTTTATTAACAAGTTCATAAGGGCTGCAGTATTATATCCTCAAGCCAACCCTAGGCTACCAGGGTGGCTGACTCCTTATAACCAGAACTGGATTCAGCTTAGTGCCTGGATCATGAAGAACTTCAAGACAGATCTGGAACCATTGGCCTTTATTAAGCGGTAGCCTCTATGAGCCAGGGTATAACAATGAACAATAATCTGTTCTTGGCTTTGATGGAGTTGTATATGAGTTCAACAGGGACTTTTATAACTCCATTAGGTGAGATGGGTCTTGCCCTGCACGAGATGCAATTCATCTCTAAGTTGCCGATGGGTGAAGCTCCCTATGAAGAGTTTGTTTTCTCCAACCGGAAACTAGCAGAAATCAGGAAGAAAAATTCTTAATTGGTTGAGGTCTACCAAGAACTGATGTGCCATTACCTAATTTGCACCACTATGTATGACAGTGGATCGTATTTGGCATATACTAATAAATGGACAACCTATTTATTCTACCACAAGAATAGGATACCCAAGAACGAGAAGGGGAGGTTTCAAGAAAATAAGGCTCCAACCATCAACCCTTGTTCAATAATCCCTTCAGATCTGATCCATAGTTTGATGATTTCACATAAGTCTCCAAACCAGTATCTGCCCACTAAGACTGGAGACATCCCTGCAGGGACTGAAACCTTAAACTACCTGAGGCGTGGCAGTCAGAAGATCTCAAGGGAAGCTTTGCTGGCAGGCTTTCTATCTCTGTGGCTGCAGAGATGGATCGTTCCAGGGATAAGCACAGTTGACAGAATTCACCGAAACGTATTGTGGCCGGCTGTACGTTTGGTGTTCAAGGTCAGAATCAACCTGCTATCGGTAATGGTGTGTCGAATAAATACAGGGTTGCGAACCTTTGGTGAGGAACAAATCAATAATGCTCCTCACCGAAAAGAATTCCCAAGGGTGGAGATGCCCTACACTTATCTGATGGGATGGCTATTGCATCATAACTACAGTTTGTTGCCACCGGGTCCTGGAGATAATGTGGAGGTCTTCCTCCAGAAATTCAATAAGGCCACATGGACTGCAACTACAGTGGCAGATACTCGGGCAGTATTGAATTATTCTCATGGATGGAACTTCTTCTGTACAAGGCCACAAGTTCCAGCCGACTGCCTTGGTGTACAATTTGAAGATAGAGGGGAATGAAGGACTTCATTGCCTGTATCAGTTTTCAAATGGCTAATATGCATCAGACTCTCACATCTGATGTACAGGAATGAAGACAACTGTTTGTTCGAACCGTATCTACCAAGTCGATTCGCTCGCCAGTTTGGATATGACCAACTTCATATTGGTAATCCCTCCACCAGCTTCTACCATTATGGGAAGTTGATTGACGGTGCAAGAGCCTGGAGATATTTTAGCACTGCTTGTACCGGTGCTAAATTCAGAGTATCTACTGCTACAAGCACACGAGCTATGAATACTTCATACGTATGCTCGCTTTTATGCATCCATTTGCTCCTTTGCACATGGCTACAATATGAAAGGGATTCTTCGATGGCCTAAAGAAGGGAACGTCGAAGAACCAGTCAGGGTACAATCAGACATATCTGATGACGCTGCTGTTCCAGATGAGTATCTGGAAGTAATCCCTACGGGAGTTAGGGAAATAACTACGGGACCTATTAATATTGGAAAAACTCGGAAACGGAAATCAGGTGCAACTGTTACCCTTCCAGAGAAGACTCTCCCAGAGAAGAAGAAGAAGGTTACTGTCAAGGGGCCTTCTAGACAAAGAGCCACTACTCCAGAGAGTGACACTCCTATCGAGGAGCCTCAACATATTACATCTTCTTCAACTCAACCTGGAGAAGGATCCTCGGCATCCCAACCAGCAGTATCAACAGAAGTTGTGGGGGTCTTATCCCCTGGACGTCTCAGCTCATCACTTCATCTGTCTTTGCCACAAAAGGCACAAGCTACTGAGGATGCTACCACTACACATATTGTTGATCGAGATCTCATCCCATCAGATGAACCGGCTCTTGCCTTTGATGATGATGACTGGGATGGGGACTATGACTCGTACTTGGCACGTCCTGCACCTAATCCAAGTAAATATAAATCACACAAAATCTATACAAGATTATGTATTATGAATTTGTATATTAACTTATTTTGTTTAATTTGTAGGTGTCATCACTGCAGCAAAGCCTGTGGCTCCTTCTCCTCCTCAAGAAGCCATTTATGATGAAAATATGGAATCCGAGGAAGAGAGTTCTTCTTCAGAAGAAGATAATATCCAAGAGGAAGTACAACAAGAGCCCGAAGTAGAAGCTCAGCCAGAATTGTCTTCTCTTGCTGAAAACAGAGAAGAAGAACAAACTGCAGAAGAACCAACTACAGATGAAGAAGCGGCTGCTGAAGAACTGACAGACTTCAACGAAGAACCAGTTGTAGAAAGACCCACTACAACTGAAATACTTGAAGAGCCTACAGAGCCGATAGCCAAAGAAGGTGATGAAGACATAGTCAAATCATCAACTGAAGCTGGAGACGTTGTAATAGCATCCTTCGTTATTGCTACTGATCCAGCACAAGTTCCTGAGAATACAGTGCCTGAACCTGAATCAGTCACCATAACTACCATTCCTCCCGCAACCATCACCGCCACTGAAACTCAAATAGTTTTATCTCCAGAAACGGCTGGAGAAACAATCTAACAAGGTGCTGAAGATGTGGCCTCAGAAGCTTCTGGGGATCAGTTAGCCATGGGTAGCAGCGACAACATTGACTTCATCTCAGTCTGCTACCAAAGCAACAACATCTGCCCCTAGTCTTCAGAAAAGAGATCTGGTAGACATTGCCGCCATGCCGAGCTCAAATGCAGAGATGAATCTCTTAGTTGAGATTCATACTGAAACTTTCTACAAAATGCTGGCGGCTCTGATCAAAATGGTCCTGAAAAAAGGCCTCAACTATGAAAGTTTGAAGGCTGCGATCGCTCTCACGATCAGAAATGTCGCCATGTTCAATGATACAGAGAGAGCAGCGGCATTAGAGAAGGTGGTCGAGGGACTTGAACAGCCTGTTAGAGAATATCTAAGGCTATCAAGTAAAACCATTAAAAGTCTCATCCAAAGCGAGTATGACGCTTTATCAACTGAATACTTCGCTTGGGAGACTACTTTCAATGAATCTCTCAAGAGTACAGTAGCAAGGTCGTCAAAGAAAAAGCTTTTTTGGCTAAAGCTAAGCCCCAGCTGGATATCCAGGGAGAAGCCTATGAAACTTCAAATATGAGAATTCATCAACAGAATGATATAATTCGTGAAGTTGAGGCAGAATTAGCTCACTTGAAGGCGAAGAGGGAGCAGTTGATCACAGCTCGAGACCAGCATCTAACGCAGAGCTCAATTTTGGAGGAACAAGTCTTCGGTGCTAAAGCTACTATCAAAACCCTTGACGAAGCCAAGGATAAGATGATAGCTACTTTCGTCGAATTCTCCCATATTTGTACTCCAGAACCTCGACGGACTATGGCTACTGCAACTGTGCTGAGCTCTCGCGAGAAGCGTCTAGCAGAGCTACAAAAATTGCTTGAAGATGTCTCTACTCCACCTTAGGCAAATAAAGAACTTTTGTAATCTTCTATTTTTTTCATTCTATAATGTTTACAAGAAATGAATAAAATATTTGTTTTGTGACCCCATCATTTATTTTGAAATTAAACAATAGTATGAGATAGAAAACACTTATCAGAGGTAATATGGACATGACAAGTCTTCTAAACTCAATAAATTATATCTATCCAGAGGTAATGTGGACATGATAGATAATGAATCTCATTTTATGTTTAGAGTATACGATACTATCAGAGGTAATATGAACGTGACAGATCGTAACAACTCCAAGAAAAATAGATTAATATCTATTCAGAGGCCATATGGACATGATAGATAGGAAAAGAGTAGACTTAATATTTATTCAGAGGTCATAATAACATGATAAATAATAAATTCATTTTTTTAATCAGCTGGTAAGACAGAAGATCAAAATTCTCTTTTAAAAGATAAATAATCAGCTTAACCAAACAATGGTAGCTGGGGAATAAAGAAGAAATTCAGACATAGTATTTGTTCAAGAATTTGCCATTAATTGGCATCATGAGTAAATCTCCATTAGGTTTAGACAACCTATAGGCACCATTAGAGAAGACTGTCTCGACTAGATAAGGACCTTCCCATTTTGCTTGGAATTTTCCTTTGCTCTTATGAGTCATCACCATTGGTCTTCGAACAGCTAGAACTAGCTCACCAACTTTGAATACCCTCTCTTTAACTTTACGATTGAAAGCTCGAGATATGCGGGCTTAATATAACTCGATGTGCTGTTGTATTTGAAGACGCTTCTCGTCTAGACCTTCAAGTTCTTAAAGTCTCAACCGATCATTATTCTCTGTAGTTAGCTCATTAGTAATGGCTATTCTAAGAGATGGGATCTGCATTTCCAGTGGAAGAACAGTCTCACATCCGTAAACCAGTAAAAATTGTGTAAAACCAGTAGGAGTTCGGACTGTCGTTCGGTAAGCCCATAAACATTCTCCAAGTTTCTCATTCCAATCACGTTTATTAGAAGAGACAAACTTTTTAAGAAGTTTAATGATTGTCTTGTTGAAAGCTTCGGCCAAACCATTAACAGCTGGATTATAAGCCGTAGAAGCCAGATTTTGGATCCGATTCTTGTCACAGAATCGATAAAATGCCTGACTGGCAAATTGGGGTCCATTATCATGAATTATCCTTCGGAAAATCCCAAAATGATAAATGACATGGTGTTTGATGAAGCTAACCACATTAGATATTTTCACTTCAACAAGGGGAATCGCTTCCGCCCATTTAGAGGAATAATCTGTTATGGCTAGGATAAATCGATGCCCTTTGACAGAAGAAGGGTTAATCGGACCAATAATATCCATACCCCAAGCTTTGAAGGGCCAAAAAGATGCTGTAGGATGTAAGAATTCATAAGATTGGTGAATAAAATCAGCATGAATCTGTTACGCTTCATACCGTCTGACATAATCCACAGTATCTGCTATCATGGAAGGCCAATAATACCCCATTCTTCGAATACGATCCTGTAATTTTGGACCCGGTTGATGAGCACCGCAGACACCATCATGAGCTTCACGGAGTATTTGCTTAGCTTCACTCTCAGAGAGACAATGCAACAAAAGTCCGTCATATGAACGACGATACAACATATGTACGAAGAATCATAATAGAATCGAAATGATCGTCTCTTGATTGATGCAGCTTCTTTTGGATCTTCAGGTAAAATCCTATGGACCGCAAAATCAATGAATGGACTCCTCCAATCCCTTTGTTGAGAACTTGATTCTGTAGTATAACTTTGTTCAATATGCAGATTATCCTTGACATAGAATAAGTCTCGATCCAACAAAGTAATAGTATTTTGTCTTCTAATTGGAACAGCTAAGTCTGCTGCTAAACTAGCAAGAGCATCAGCTTCCAAATTTTAAGAATGTGGTACGAATTCAATGAAGAACCCTTTGAATGAAAGGACCAATTCGATTACCACTTGATGATATGGAATGAAGTCAGGATTTCTGACTTCATATGTTCCTCTGACCTGATTAACAATCAGTTAAGAATCTCCATAAGCTTCCAAGAACTCGATGTCCAATTGTTTTACTACTTGGAGACTAATTAACAGAGCATTATATTCTGCCACATTGTTGGAGCATGGTTCATTAAGAGAATAAGCACGGTATATGACCATTTTATCAGGAGAGACCAAGACGATGCCTACTCCGGAGACAATATTGCCTTTAGCTCCAACCCGCGATGCTCTATCAAAATATAGTTGCCAAATGTCATCCTTTAAAGTCATGTTACAATCCTCGACTTCATCTGGAATGTCCTTATATAGCTTAGATGTTTCAGGTATAGGGTGAGCTGCTAAGAAATCAGCTAATGCTTGACCCTTCACTGATTTTTGAGGTATATAGACCATATCATAAGGAGTAAGCAACATAGCCCAGGTGGCTAATCTGGAGTTAAGAATACTATGTTTTCTCATTAATACCCGAATAGGATTTATTCTGGATATGACATGAATAGTTTGTCCTGACATATAATGTCGTGTCTTTTGAACAGCAAAAACCAAAGCCAGACATTCTTTCTCCACAGGAGTATACCTGTGTTCAGCTCCGACCATCATTCAGCTAAGATAATAAATTGCCTGTTCATGACCTTTATCACTTTTTTGTGCAAGAAGAGCACCAAGTGAATGATCCAAGGCTCGAACATAGAAAAAATGGTCTTTCCACCACTGGAGGTACCAAAACAGATGGATTTGTAAGGTATTTCTTGATGTTATTAAAGGCTTTCTGACATGCTTCATCCCAAACAAATGATACACCTTTCTTTAATAAACGAGAGAAGGGTTGACATCTCCTAGAAAGATTTGATATAAATCTCCTAATATAAGCAATGTGACCTTGGAAGCCACGGAGTTCTTTTAGATTGCGTGGAGGACGTATTTCAAGAATTGCTTTGATTTTGTCAGGATCAATATGGATACCTCGAGAAGTGATGACAAATCCTAAAAATTTGCCACTGGAAACCCCTAAGAAAGACTTAGTAGGATTCATCTTCAGTTGATGTTGACGCATCAACTCAAATACTGTCTTTAAGTCTTGAATGTGATCATCTTTTGATCGACTTTTAACAGCAATGTCATCCACATAACATTCAACTGTTTTACGTAGATGTTCTTGAAAAATATTGTTCATAGCCCGTTGATATGTAGCACCAGTATTTTTCAGACATGGCATAACTGCATAGCAGTAAACCCCGAGGGGTGTACAGAAAGCAGTGTGCTTTTCATCTCCTGGATACATCTTAAGTTGATTGTATCCTGAAAATTCGTCCATAAAAGACATGCGTTCAAAGCCACATGTATTTTCTATCATGACATCGGTAATCGGAAGTGGAAATTCGTCTTTTGGACAAGTTGCATTAAGATCCCAAAAATCTATGCAAACTCGGACTTTTTCTTTCTTCTTCATAACAGGAACAAAGTTAGCAACCCAGTCTGGCTGTCGTTCTTCACGAACAAAGCCTCATCTGATCAGCTTTTTAACTTCTGCTTCAATTGCATCCATTATATCTGGTCGAAAATGTCGCTGCTGTTGTTTTACAGGTTTGGCATTATGAAGAATATTGAGTTTATGAGTAGCTACTTTAGGATCTAGACCCGATATATCCTCATAACTCCATGCAAAGATATTAATATATTCTTTAATCAGCTGTATCAACTCTTTCTTTTCATCTTCAGAAAGGTTTTTACTGATGAATATTGGCTTAGACGTAGTTCCGTCTCTAAGATCAATCTGGACAATTTTATCTTCTGTAGGTGGCTGTCGTTATTTAAAACGAAGCTCCCATTGAGTGTCCATTTGTTGTGCCCAAGGATCATTTTCAAATGGCTCAGATTCACCATCGGTTTGAACCATGTTGACTGAGAAGACACACTCAGACTCATCATAATAGTTTTCTCTATAATATGAGAATTGTAAAAAACTAGAAGAATATTCTTCTTCCATATCTTCTTTGTACATGTGGGATGTATCAGATTCGATGAACTGAATTTCTTCAAAATCTGAGGATTGTGAAGAACTGGAAGAAAATTCTTCTTGTATATCTTTATTAAACATGTGGGACAGAACATATCCCAACCCATGATGAGTTTTCTGGTAAAATGGATCACCACATAATGGTAACCGTCTACCTTTGACTTGATTGAGACCTTGTATAGTCTTCAAATCATATCCCATATTCTGAATAATCTTAAGAGATTGCTGACTGTACTTATCAATTCGGATTCTTCCTTTATCTTTCTCTCTGAGATCATCTGTCTGAGTAACAGGAATATTTCTAGCCAAACCAAACACAATTTGGCGCTTGTTTTTCTTATTAGACGGAATCACGATATAAGATTCTTCGTGACGTCTATAAGTTACACAAGCTTGTGATGATGAGGCTACAATAAGAAGATATGGAGAAGTTTTTAAGAACCTTTGAGCATAAGGTCCAATATCGACATGAGGAGGAAAGGAATTTTCTTTATGATTAATATATAAGGTTTCCTCTGTATTTATGTCATTTTTCTGTTGATAACTTTGATCATCAGCAGATAAAGTCATTCTTTCAATAAATTTGACAGCCATGTACTCCAAAAAGAAATCTTCATTAATATGAAAAAGTACAGAATGATCAATATTTATATCATTTCAAATTGACTACTACGCTTCGGATTGATCATTAACAGACCGTCATCCGTCTTCTGCGTAGCCTTGCCAAGGTTGATGATCAGTGGTTCTGGCTCATTCGTACGAGAAGTACGTCCCTTGACCTTGATCATGAGACGTTGAACTTGGCTCTTGACTAAAATTTTCACAGATTCCTCAGAAGAAGCTCAAGTTCTTTCCTTAACCTTGATCATCAGAGGTTCATCTTTGAAAGATTGGGGTTGGATTCGTCCTTTGACTTTAATCTTCAAAGGTTGATCTTCTGGAAGATCTTCATTGACAGATTGATCTTCTGCAGGCGACCGATCTTCAGCCATATCAGATATTTTTTTCACCTGCTTTTGTTTGTAGAGTATTGAGTCAGAGAAATAGGCTTCAACACCCTTAAAAGGATTGATATCTGTAAATTCGGTCTGCATAATCCCTTGAGAATCCACGTACTTAAAGCATTGGTGGAGAGTTGAAGGCACAATGTTATGCTCATGTATCCATGGTCTTCCAAGAAGGATGTTGTAAGATACATCTGAGTTGATAACATAAAAGGTCGCCATAGTTCGAAGATCACCTATCTGAATCTTCAGATGAATATTTCCCAATGGTTTACTCTTTTCAGAGTTAAAACCAACTATTGTGGTACTAGTGTAAGTCAAATCACTAGTAGGAATCCTCAAGGGTCGTAGCATAATCTGAAGAATAATGCTAATAGAAGACCCAGGATCAATATAAATCCTGTCAATTTTAGTAGATTCAATATACCCATGTATAACACAGAGGTCTGTCGTGTTTATTATGCTTCAACAGCATATCTTCTTGTGTGAAGGTAATATTGAGAATTGCTTCCATCACACTATGACATTGTGGACACGACACTGGTATATTATCAGGACTCTTGAGTTGATCTAGGCATGAGTCTGCTTGTAGCAAGGCTTCGCTTAAAGTTTTTCGGCTTTCTTTCGAAAGTCGAAGCAACTCAAAGATAAAAAGTCTAGCCGGAGTATTAGCTAGTTGGGCTAGAATATCAAACTTGTAGGGTTTCATCACTACCCCTTGATTTAAAGCAGATTTCAATGGGACGTCAAAGCGTACTGCTTTATGTTTCCCTTTCTCAACCGCAGATGGTTTAGAAGGCCTTGCCTCGGCTAGAACAGGAGATGATTGAGCTGGAAGTGTTTCAACAATGTCCTCTGCTTCTTTAGAAGTCCCCTCATAATCTTTGTGGTACTCTTTACCAGATCTCATACCAGCAAAGGTTTCTTCTTCTGACTCAGGAGAATAAAGTACCAAATTATAGGTTTTGTTCTTCTTTCCCTTAGTCTTCTTCTTGCGAGGATTTTTATGAGGGACCTCAAAACCTAATCCAACAGTGGATTTTTGACTTGGAATTTGTAAAGGAAGTCGCATTCCTTTATCATAGTTCAAGCCTTCCGTCTTTTGAAAGTCATAGTCCATCTTTTTTATGAGATGGACTGATTATTGACTGTACATGTGAATGGATAGCGTACTTTCAATAGATGGTTCAACAAAAGAAGAAGAAACAGAAACCTCTGTAACCACAGGAGTAGGGGTGTTCGGGACAAGAGGAAAAATCTCTACAGGAGCTTTTTCATAAGTAGAAAAGACTTGTTGTGCCCTGTATAAGGGGATACTATTCATTGCTAGCCATTGCCGATGAGTAACTTTGAGTTTGGTAGGAGGAGCCAAACTTGGAGGACATATATTCAAACCCCTCAGTATATCTTCCAAAGGAATGACATCCCAAAGATGATCCAAATCATCATGATCTGGAGTAACAACATGAAAAATCATATTACAGGTTTTGACTTTTCTACCTTTCTTGGATTTTAAAGTTTTACCTTCATCTTCCATTTCAGGTACTAAGTCAGGATGTACCCATATAATTTCACTATTTTTTAATGTGAGAGGCAATAATCCTTTATTTTGCTCTCTAGCAGGCGGGAGATTCATAATCTTCATTGTTACCTTAGGAATTGGGACAATCCCATCTGGAACTTGCTGTGGAGAAAACCTCCAAATTAAAGAGAAATCATATTAGTTGTGACCGTATGCTCATCATTGGTTAAAGCGATGGCATTGGCATTTATCAACTCTAGGATTTTCTTCTTTAAGAGATAGCAAGCCTTGGTAGGATGATTTATGTATCTGTGATAAATACAATATTTGGGATTGTCAGTCAGATTCACCTAATTATGTCTTTTTGGCTCTGGAATCTGAAGTTTGCCACTCTTCACTAGACATTAGAATATCCCTGGGATATTACCGTCATCAAAAGAGTATTCTTCTTTTGGCTTGAAAGACTCCTGATTATTTGGCATCATTTTGGGTTTTAAAAGATTAACCACTAGGGTTTCCTTTCCTTTCCCATAATGATTGCCGGAATTATTACCTGAAGAGGCTTTCTTTCCTTTATCTTATGAGGCAAAGATCATTCCGTGTTCACGAACCAAGCTAGCATTGGTCTCAGCTGAAACTGCTGCTATAATGAACGAGGCCCAATCTGTGAATTGAGAGCCCGTAAAGACAAAAATAATTGGTCGCAGATTCATCTTGCATGTATCAATCAATACTGAATCTGGCATACCAGGAGGCATTTTCAAAGTTTCCTGTCGGAAACATTCAATAAACGTCCGAGTATCTTCCTTCTCCTTTTGTTTGATCTCTATTAAGGAGAACATATTCATGTCCATGCCTCCTTCATAGAAAGGGGAGAGAAACATTGTTTAAACTCGTCAAAAGACGATATGCAATTGTCGGGTAGACTGCGATACCAGTCATAAGTTGAACCCGTCAAACACCCGATAAAAACTCGGGTGAGAAGAGCATCATTCTTTTGCAGATGCACAGTCATAATATCAAAGTAATTGATATATTGACTAGGATAGGCCTTTCCATCAAATAACACCATAGACTGTGGCTTGAATTTTAGAGGAAAAGGCACATCATTCCAATGAGGATGATAAGGTTGCTTAATCCCTAACCTCTGGAGTTGATCCTTGTGCTTCAGAACTTCAAACTGTGCTTTTAGCTCCCGCACTGCTTGAATAGCTTTACTGGTTTGAGGAAGCACATTTGATTGGATAGTAGGCGGATGTACCGTAACCCCGACAGGAGGTGGTACATCTTCTAGAATGAGAGGAACTAGAACTGCAGAATTTTGATTGATAGCAGGCTCTTGAGTAAGATTATTCAAAGGTGTATCAACCCCTTGACTATCTTGAGTTTGTGCTGCTACCTGAACCGGTGTTACCACTGTAGGATGAACAGTTTGCTGAGTCATTATTATTTGATGCATACTTTGCATCATGGCAAGCATGTCCTTTAGTGATTGCTCAACTGCAGAGAGACGTTGTTCTGTATTAGCAATTGACGTCTCCGGTTCATCTTCGATAGCATAGGATTCAACCTCCCTTGAGCATACAGAGGGATTGGTGTAGAGGTATAAATCAACACTATCAGTTTCTGACTCCAACGACTGGGTACCCCCAGCTTCTGAATCTGAAGATTACAACGATCTTTGAACTCTTGACTGAGTATTCTGATATACCCCTTTAAAAGTATTAAGGAGTCGATTGAACTGTTGCTGGCTTGGAGTCCGAGACGAATTACGTTTTGGACATCGTCTACTGTTGGTATGAGATGCCATGATGACTGACGCATATGACAACTCATGTTCTCGGTCATCAACTTGTTGCTGAGGCACATTATAGTTTAATCGGTCAAAAACTGACCGTTTAGAAGCCGAACAGCAACATTTGATTATAATTTGGTGACACTCACAATGGTGATTTTCTTGGGGGAGTATCACAGGAGATTTTTTGTTTTTACGCTTTTGTAGGAGCAACTCGCGTAAATCAGAGGGAGTAGTCTTCTTTATTATATTTAGGACAGAGAAACGTTAGTCCCTTGTGTATAAAGAAGATTACTGGCTGCACTAGCAGAACCAAACTGTACATTTTTACGCGTTTGGAGTTGCGTGCGTAAATCCTGAGATTTTTGTGCACAAAGGACTTCATCAGTATTATGCATAATCTGAAGGTTTGGTACCTTGTGTAAAGCAGTGTAGGAAGGTTGTTGGTAAAAAACTGAAGTTTTACCAACAATAGAATTCTTGTTTTTACGTTGCATGCATGCAGGCAAATTCACTTTAGATGCAAAGGCATCATTGTGAATTTTATCTACACTGTCACCGACAGGAGATTTACCTTTACGCATAGAGCACAAAACCTGAATATCTGCTACGTCACAGACGGAAGATTTTTCTTTACGCATAGAGCGTAAAGCTTGGGAGTCTACCACGTCACCGATGGGAGACTGGTTTTTACGTGCAGAGCGTAAAATTTGAGAGTCTACCACGTCACAGACGGGAGACTGATTTTTACGCCTGGGGCGCATCATTGAAGTAGAGACTGCCTCGTCACAGACGGGAGCCTCCACAACAGGAGTGGGAAGGATTTTTTTGCCTTTAGAGACAGCAGGAAGATCCGAGGATACTTTGGACTTAAGAATCCAAACTTTTCGCACCTTCCGCGATTTCTAAACATTGGAGCAGCGAGTACTACCCCCAGTTCGGAGCATTTCTTCGTAAGCAGTCTGGTCGAAGTGAACAACCAGAGTCTTCTTTGTCGATCCGACCGACACATCATCATATTGAGCTATTACTTTCTCGTCAGAGGAGAAAGTCGTCCCCAGTAGAGTCGCTATTTTGTTTCACTTAACAAAATGCATAAAATTGGCTTTTGAAAGAAAACTAGAAAAAGTACAAAAGTACAAATAGTTTCTGGGAAGTATTGCTATGGAAGTCTGATCTGAGAGCGATCACTTTGTTCTTTGGACCATACGATGATGATGAAGAAAATTGCTTGAAGAAGACGAACAATCGAAAGAACTAAGTCACCAGAAAGGTATCGAACAACGGCACTGATGACACAGTCGAATGCCTTCCTGCTTTGCTTCACCCTGTTCTTGAGAAAAAGTTAAAGAAATGCTTTTGGAAATATCACTCTGAAAGTATGAGTTTTCTCATAATCTCCTCTCTTGTATCTCTCTTGATCTCTTAATCCCATCTATGTTAAAAATAAGTCTATTTATAGACTAGACCCTCTGTGCGTAAAAAGCAACGAAGTTGGGTCTTTATGCAAGTAACTGTCATCCATGATGAAAATCATTCTCTACGCATGATGACACGTATCCCACTACTTCAATAAAATGGGTAGAGCACGTACACACGTTCCTCGATAAGTATGCCATGAAAGCCACGTAAGTAGACCACGTTTTCATGTAGCCAGAAAAGATCGGGCGTAAAAATGACCCAAAATAGACTTCCTGCGTAAAGTAGCAGACTGGGCGTAAAATAACCCAAAATAGACTTCCCGCGTAAAGTGGCTAAAAAACAGCCTTGAGCGTAAAACTAGCTCAAATAAACTTTACGCGCACAACAATCTTGAGCGTAAAAAGCTCAAAATAGCTATCGTGTGTAAAAGAAGTAATCTCTTGAGCGTAAAGTAGCCCATCTGCACACTAAAATGACAAGTATTGGGTTTAGTGTAAATCAAATCTTCTCGACTTCTGTGCTGTCTGCTGTCAAAAAATTATTATGTCAGAACAGTATCACGCGCATTAAATGCATGATCTGACAGCCTGTCCCTCGCGTAAAGACTTTGAGGATGGCTCTCGCGTAAAGTAGCTCGCGTAGAATTTTACTCTGTTTGTCTTGCGTAAAGTCTAAGTTTGACTCTGTTTGACTTGCATAACATCTGAGTTTGACTCTGTTTGACTTGCGTAAAGTTCTCAACTTCTTTGACTTGGTCTATGAAGTACTTTTTACGCTCCTACAAGTGACTATAGTAAACATATTGGAAAGTCACGTCGCTGAAGAGTTGCTGAAGAGTCGCTGAACATCGCTATAGTTTAGCAAACAGCGACGTTTAGCGACAAAAACATCATTGAGTCGTAATATTCTAAATAATTTGCGAAGTTTAGCGATGTCCTCTCTAGACGTCGCTAAATTACGTCAAATAGGGCTCCATGATTCAACATTTCATTTCTTCCTCTCCTAATTTTCTACTCCCCCCCGACGACTCCTCGACCTCCAGCCCCCTTCCGCGCTCCGGTCGATGCCCCCCTTCGTGCTCCGGTCGACGCCCCGACGCCCCCCCTCCGTGCTCCGTTCGACACGTCGATGCCCCCTCCTCCACCGGTCGACCCCCTCGGCGACCCCACCCCCCGATGACCCTCTGCCCTCCTCCGTCGAGCTGCTGTCCCTACGGCCCCCTACCCGGCGACCCCTACTCTGGCGACTCATCCCCCTCCAACCCCCACTGGCTCAGGTAAACCCTAACCTCCCCCCTCCAATTTCCTATTTTCTGAGTTAGGTTTGCGATTACGGTTGTCGTGCTCCCCCCACGATCAGGATACATGATATATGTCAACACACATAGGATGTATGACACACAATGACAATGAAACGGGCATTCAATTTTAGTTTAATTTGATTTAATTATTACATCTAATTTTCGTTTAATTTGTTTTAATTATTACATCTAATCATTTCTAATAGTATCAAGACGGACATAAAATACGACAATAAAAAATTATTACAATTTTTTTATTCTATTATCTATTTTTTATTTTTTAAAGAGAGAGAGAAGGGAAGTCATAACTAAAACTATTATTACTTGTGTCTCAACTGTGAGGTTAGTAAGAAGGGGACACATTGTTGGTATTGACTTTTTGTCGTATCTCAACGGCGATAAAATGGATATGAATTATTAGTTGTGTCCTTAAACTTCCTTAAAGTCTGTCTTTGAACGATGTGTATCTATCTTATAGAAGTACCTAAAAATGGATATGAATTACTACCTACGACATCGTTCGTGGATATACAACCGTCATCCTGAAGACATGTGCAATGTGCGGAATGAATTCATAGAGGGTGTACAGTAGTTCCTGTAATTCGCCAAGTCGTTCCCTTAGTACATGGACTGTACCAAAATTAAGTGTACGTGTGTGAGATGTCGCAACTTGAAATATCATCCAGAAGTGGAAGTTACATATCATTTGTACTCGAAGGGTTTTACGCCAAATTACTATCAGTGGACCGCGTACAGAGAACTTGTGTCTTTAGCAACAGAGTTGGAGCCTTATGTGGAAGTCCACAACCATGCTGCTTACGATGATGGGTGGGTGAACATGGTTTTTGACGTGGCGGGTCCTAGCTTCGATACGAACAATCATGATGTAGTCGAGGAGGCACCGAATGCCGATGCTACAAATTTATGGAGTTGCTAGAGAATGCAAGGTCTCCATTATATCATAGTTGTGAGGATCACTCACCGTTGGAGGTGGTTACAAGATTTTTGAGCATCAAGTCCGATTTTAGCATGTCGCAAGAATGCTACAACCGACTGATGGAGTTGATTATAGAGATCTTTTCGGAGGGTGCTAAGTTGCCTAAAGACTTCTACCAGTCTAAGAGGATGGTGAGATCGCTCTGTATGGGATACGATAAAATTGATGCATGTCGTAACGGGTGCATATTATACTACAAAGACGATAAAGATGAAGATGTGTGCAAATTTTATGGTGTTGATCGCTACAAGGGCACTGGTAGAGGTAGGTCTGTCGGTGCAAGGAAGCCTACCGATTCGATGCACTACTTGTCGTTGACACCGCGATGACAGAGGTTGTTTATGGTGAAGGAGACTGCAGAAAACATGAGTTGGCACTAGTAGAGGAGGTGGTTTATGGTGCATTACCCATCTGATGGAGAAGCATAGAAGCACTTTGATCGAGAGTATCCAAATTTTGCTTCGGATCCGCGTAATGTCATATTGTGGCTCTTCTCCAACGGTTTTAGCCCATTCGGACTTTCGGGCTCCCAGTATTCGTATTGGCCTGTGATCGTCACTCCATATAATCTACCGCCTTGGATGTGCATGAAGACTCCGTATATGTTCCTCGTCATTATTATCCTGTGTCCGAACAATCCGGAAAGAAACATCGATGTGTATTTATAGCCATTAATAGATAAGTTGAATCAGCTGTAGGAAGTAGGTGCCAACACCTACGATATTTCTAGAAAGCAGAATTTTTAGATGTGGGCAGCACTTATATGGACCATTAATAACTTTTCGACCTATGGAATGTTATCGGGATAGAGCACTCATAGTCGTCTTTCATGTCCGTATTGCATGGACCGCACTAAGGCTTTCCGTTTGAAATGCGAAGGCAAATCGTGCTTCTTCGATTTTCATTGAAAATTCATGCCGAAGGATCATCCGTACCGGAGGAACATGAATGCTTTTCGTGCCGGCCTTGTGAAGAAGACTAATATACTGCCAAGGTGGCCCAGATACACGATATAAAAAGAGGTAAAATATTTACCAAGATCTATTAAAGCGTCTGCTAAGGGCTACAAGTGTGACGGATTTGGTCGCACTCATAATTGGACGAAGAAGAGTATATTCTGGGATCTGTCATATTGGAGTGCCATCTGATCAGACATAACCTTGATGTCATGCATATCGAGAAGAATGTGTTTGACAACATAATTAATACTATAATGGACATAAAGGGGAAGACGAAAGACAATCCAAAGGCTATGTTGGACTTGGAAGAAATATGTAGACATCCTGCGTTGCCTTTGATAGAGGAGGGGAATGGGAAGTTGAAGCAGCCTAAGGCAATTTCCACACTGGAGAAGGAGGATAAAGTGAGACTTTGTAGGTGAATTCAGGGCCTAAAATTTTTATACGGCTATGTTTCGAACTTGAGAAGATGTGTTAACCTCAAGAAGAACAAACTGACGAGTATGAAGAGCTACGATTGTCACGTATTCATGCAGAGGATAATTCCAATTACATTTCAGGAATTCTTACCCCAAGTCATTTGGGATCCATTGACATAGCATAGCATATTCTTCAGAGATCTAAGTTCTACTAAGTTGCTCGTCGATCGTGTAGAAAAGCAAGAGAACGATATTACGGTAACATTGTGCAAGCTCGATAAGGTGTTTCCTCCTAGATTCTTTGATTCAATGGAGCATTTGCCAATTCATCTTTCCTATGAGGCACGTGTTGGTGGGCCTGTCGGTTATCGATGGATGTACCCATTGGTGTGATATATGAATCACCTAAAAAGAAAGATGAAAAACAAGGCACAGGTTGAGGGTTCTATTTTTGAAGCTTATATGTTATTAAGGAGATTACAAACTTTTGCTCGACATATTTCAAACCTCATGTAGCTACTAATAGAACGAGAGCTCCGAGAAACGACGACGGATATCAGGAATCTAAAAATGCAATACTGAAAGTATTCAATCCGTTCGAAAAGCCTTCGGAGAAAATGAAGAAGAAATATTTGAATGACGAAGAGCTAAGGGCTGCTCAGTTGTATATATTACTCAATTTCAACGAGGATGAAGTGGAGAAGATAGAGAGGTAAGTAATTAATGATAAGCTGGTTTACGTCATCTCAATGTAATAGTATAAGCTAATATTATAGTACTAATCGACGGTTGTTTCGTTGTTTTTAGCACATATAATGATGAGTTAAGGTCGGTTATACCCTACATAACAGACGAAGAATTAGAACAAGAAATGAGATGTCATTTTCCTTCTTGGTTGAGCGCATATGTAAGAAGCTTGGTAATTACTCTTTTTTAATGCAACTACACAATAAATAATTTACTATCACTTCTTTGGTATTCAGGTCGATCGTCTAATTTTATCCGAGACTGAATTAATTAGAACTCTAGCCAAGGGACCAATTATTGCCGTTAAAATATATCCAAGTTACTGTGTGAATGGGTTTAGGTTCAAGTCGACAAATGCTTCGATCAGAGATAGCTTCCTGGATCTTGATTCCACGAAAAATAGTTGTTTGTGTATCAAATCTTCGAACTATAAAGACGTCGATCCAGGCAATAATTTCTTTGGCATATTACTAGAGATTGTGGAGTTGACATATAATTATGGCAGAGAACCTGCTAAGATCGTGTTGTTCAAGTGTGAATGGTTCGATCCGATTGAAAATCAAGGTTGATAAATTGACAAGCATGGTCTTGCGGATATAAACTACAAGCGTAGATATCAAGGCTACGAACCATTTATTCTATCAAGTTAGGCTCAGCTCGTGTATTTCACAGCTTATCTGAGACGAGGAACAACGAGGTCTGACTGGTGGGCAGTATGCAAGACTAAAGCTAGAGATACCTTTGACATTGACAAAAAAAGCTTATTAGGAGGACGGGCTACCTCTTGTAACAAATATTGTAGATATAGACTCCACGGAAGTTACTCATTACACGACTAATAATATAGAAGAGGCAGAATTATCCGAAGAGGAAGACGAAGACGAAGGTGAAGATGAAAGTGAATATGAGGAGGAAGAGGAAGAGGAGATCGAGGAAGACGAAGAAGATAAATTTTCTGAAGATGATTGAGAGAAATGTACTTTTATTTTTTTATTATGTATGTTGGCCCATTGATCATATGGTCAAACTGATTTTAATAATTGATCAAACTTTGTCTCGATATATGGAGCTAGTCAGGATATCTCGGACTCTTGGACATGATCAAGAACGGCTATCTACTCAGTTCAAGACCGAAGCGTTGTTTGCCTGTTCGAGTCTGTATTTCTTTGAGCAATGTAATCTTTTATTTTATTGAGTCTAGAAATACATTGTACACCGAGTCGTACTGGCAAATAGTCTATTCCAAAATAATTTCAAAATGTTTTTAAAATGTCTTTAGTTTTGAAAAACATTCGTATTTACAAAAGCTCCAAAAAGGTTTTCAAAATTCCCCAAAATCTATTTTGAAAAACCCTAACCAAACCCTGACAGAACTCGGCCAGAGTTCGGTTAGTGGCCATTTTGATTTGAATTCCTTGGAACTTGGTCCTCCTGCAGTTGCGGATTTGACCGAGATTTGCTCATCGAGTTCTGCCCGAATTCTGCCAGAATTCTGCCAGAATTCTGTCTTTGGAACTCCTATAAATAGAGAAGGATTTCGATCATTTTAATACACTTATTCACTTTCAATCTTCTCTCTTCTTAAGCTCTCAGTCTTCCAAAGAGTTTTTCTCGAAGTTTTATTTTCAGATCCCAAGTCAGTTACAATCCTCTAGTCGATTTGCCAGTGCGGTGTGGTCTAGAAGTTTCAGAGTGATTGTAATCAGAGGCTTGATAGAAGAATACCTCTTCATAATTGAAGTTGGACGAGTTCTTCGTATCAAAGCTCGCATTGTAGAAGTTGCAAGGACTTCGTAAGAAAACTTGTGGTTTTGCAAATAGTAGATTCAACTGGTAGCAAGAGTTCTACCGACTGGACTAGTCCTCAACAGAGAAAAACCAGTATACATCGCTGTCTTTGCGTTTGCTTTCTTATCTCTGCCTTTATATTATTTAGTTGTGATTATTATTCTGTGATCTTGCTGCTAATAATTTTTAATTAGCATTATTCCGCTGCCAACTCTATTCACCCCCCTCTAGAGTATTGCACTTTACGATTTCGTTCCTACAATTGGTATCAGAGTGGGTGTTACAGGTAAAGCAAGGTAAAACAGCAGTTATATTAAATTTTATATAGATCACAGCTTTACACATGGCAACTGTGAAATTCATAAGTGAAGGCCAAGCCACAAACAGACATCCACTGTTTGACGGCACAAACTACACTTATTGGAAAACACGTATGAGTTTTTTTCTGAAATCTCTTAATTTTGATTTATGGTCTATTGTTATTGATGGCTATCAAAAGCCACCTCGTATAAATGTTGATGGAGTTTTAACTGAAAAACCCCATAACAGATATACAGAGGAAGAAAAAAAAAAGGCCAGTCTTGACGTACGTGCTATTAACGCTTTATTTTATGCTTTAGACAGAACTGAATTTAATAGGGTGTCTATCTGCACAACTGCAAATAAAGCATGAAAACTTTTTGAAGTCACACATGAGGGCACAACTCAAGTCAAAGAATCAAAGGTCAGCAGACTTACTTAAGAGTATAAGGTATTCAAGATGAAGCCCAACGAAACAGTTACTCAGATGTTCGAAAAATTCTTGGATATTATAAATCCTTTGTCCTTCCTAGGCAAAGATTACAGTAACCATGAAAAGATTCGCAAACTCCTGCGAGCACTTACAAAGAACTGGATTCCGAAGGCTACTACAATTATTGAAGGAAACAACCATACTACTATGACACTTGAAGTACTCATGGGTAAGCTACTCATTCATGAACTAGAGCTGCAAGACTTTGAAGAGCCTGCACCAAAGGAGAAGACGATCGCTTTCAAAGCTCAGGATAGAAAATCTACTGATGATGATTCAGACAATAGTGAATTTGATGCTGAAGATCAAGCACTCCTTGCAAAAAAATTCAAAAGATTCTTGAGATATAAAAAAAAGATAAAAGAGAACAATGGCAGCAACAACTGGTATCAAGATGACGCTGTCTGCTACGGCTCAAGAAGAAAGGACACATAAAGAAGGGCTGTCCTACAAACACAATCAAGAAGAGCAACAGATACGAGAAAGGGAACCTGAAGAGATCAACATCTCGGAAGTATGTCAATACCAGCATATGGCATGAAAGTGAAGCCAGCGACTCAAAAGATGAACAATCAGAAGACGCTGCAAATGTATGCTTTATGGCATCCGATCAGGTACTCTCTGAACCTATAGTTGATACATATGATGGCTTCACCTTTGAGCAATTAGGAGAAGCCTTCAGTGAACTGATAAGTGATTACAGGAAACTACGTAGCAAATATCAGACCTCTAAGAAGGTACTCAAAGAGTACAAAAGTGAAATAGGAAGACTTACCGACCTACTAGCTGAGGTTAAAGATAATGTTAGTGAGTCTGGTTAGCTTTCTTCTATTAAGCTCTTATTACACGAGACTACCAAGTCATCCGAAGAAAAAGACAAGGTTATTGACCAACTGAAAGAAGAACTTTCTAAAGAGAAAAAAAGTCTTCAAAGTGCACAAGTCAGAATGGAAGCACTCACTTCTGACTATACTAAGTTGTATGACACTTCCAAAAGATTGGAAATTAGGTTAGGAAAACAGCCTGAGACTGCTGCTTCCTATCCTAACACATGTCACTTACCGAATAATCGGAACATTCCCAAACCAAACACTGTCAGACCCAACCATATCAAACCTTTACCCCAAAAGGTTAAGCCCAAACAGGATTATAGGTATGCTTTCTTCTATACTAGAAAACCTAAACCTACCAACCATGCACACCACTCAGCTTTCAACACTCAACATGCACAATGTCATTATTGTGGCCACACTGGTCATATTTCTCCTGCAATAGAATCAGAAAGCTTGTTGATTTAAATATTTATGCATGGATACCAAAAGCTAACATTTCAGGACCCTACAAGAAATGGGTACCAAAAGTTTTATCTGCAAATTATTTTGTAGGTGGAATACCTTTCACATGCTAAAAGCAAATGGGTCCTCGACAGCGGTTGTTCACGGCATATGACCGGTGATGCTTCATTATACGCAACACTGTCGAAGAGGAATAAAGAAGGATACGTCTCCTTCGACAATATTTTAAAAGGGTATATAATCGATATTGGTGATATTGGTAAAGCTCCCTATCCAGTGATTAAAGATGTTTGTCTTGTTACTGAGTTAAAACATAATATGCTCAGCATAAGCCATTTAGCTGATCACGGTTATGGTATTAACTTCGTAAAAGACAAATATACTATTATTGATAGTTCAACTGGTAGTACTATCTTTGAAGGTATCAGGGAAGACAACATATATATTTTCTATCTGTTGGAAGAAACTAACATTTCAGGTAGATGTTTAATGGCTAAAAGTGATGAGAGTCATTTGTGGCATATGAGACTCGGTCACGCAAATATGGACACAATCTCAAGATTATCCACGAAGAAGCTAGTACGCGGTTTACCGGACATAACATTCAAGAAGGATTCTGTATGTAGCCAATGTGAAAAGAACAATGCTACCAGATCCACATTCAAGTCAGTAAACACAGTATGTACTACTAGACCTCTACAATTGCTACATATGGACTTATTTGGTCCTAGCAGAGTTGCTAGCCTCGGAGGTAAGTTATATACTTTTGTAATTCTAGATGATTACTCTAGATACACGTGGGTATACTTTTTGACACGCAAGAATGATGCATTATTTGAATTTGTCACCTTTTGCAAGAAAGTATAGAATAAAAAAGGTTATTTGATCACTCGCATTAGAAGCGATCATGGTGGCGAATTCGAGAATGCAGAGTTTGAGCAATTTTGTGACACACACGATTTTGTACACGAGTTCTCCTGCCCTAGGACTCCACAACAAAATGGAGTTATGGAACGTAAGAACAGAACTCTATCCGAAATGGCCAGAGTAATGTTAAAACAGTTTAGTCTACCCAAATATTTCTGAGCTGAAGCTGTCAATACAGCTTGTTTTGTTCTCAATAGAGTTCTAATTCGACCCAAATCGAAGAAGACTCCATTTGAGTTATGGTTTGATAGAATTCCATCAGTTTCATATTTTAGAATATTTGGTTGTAAATACTTTATTCTTAATACAAAAGATAATTTAGAAAAGTTTGACGAAAAGGTCGATGAAGGTATATTTTTAGGTTATGCGGCCAAGAGCAAAGGATACAGAGTCTTCAACAAACGAACTATGATCATCGAAGAATCAATCAACGTTACCTTTGATGAAATGAATCAAATGACTATCGATGACAATGACGAAGATCTAACTTTACCAAGCTCAACACCAGCTGATTCTCCAAGAGAAGAACCCGGAAGCAGCTACCTTCGGAGTCTGCCGAAAAGATTAAAATTTACGGCTGATCATCCAAAGGATTTGGTAATTGGTAATATTACCAAAGGTATAAGTACTCGTACATCCTGTAGAGATATTGTTTCTAGTGTTGCATTCATTTCACAGCTAGAACCCAAAACCATTGATGAAGCATGTAGTGATCATTTTTGGTTAGATGCTATGCATGAGGAATTAAACCAATTTAAACAGAATCAAGTTTGGGAACTTGTTCCCAGACCTATTGATCATTCAGTCATTGGCACCCGTTAGGTATTCCGAAATAAACTTAATAAGAATGTTTTAGTGACTCGTAACAAGGCTCGACTCGTAGCTCAAGGATATAATCAGGAAGAAGGTATCGACTACGATACGACTTATGCCCCACTTGTGAGATTAGAATCCATTCGCACGTTATGTGAATTTGGAAGTTTTCATAATTTCAAATTATTTCAAATGGATGTCAAGAGTGCATTTTTAAATGGTTTTATAAAAGAAGAAGTTTTTGTAGCACAACCTCCAGGTTTCATAGATTTTAAAAATCTTGATCATGTTTTCAAGTTGAAGAAAGCTTTATACGGTTTAAAACAAGCCCCTCGTGCTTGGTATGATCGTCTAAGCTCTTTCCTACTTGACAACGGTTTTTCAAAGGGCAAGGTTGACTCTACATTTTTATTAAGTCTTTTAATGGCAAGCTTCTCTTAATACAAGTCTATGTTAATGATATTATATTTGGATCTACTGATGAATCTCTTTGTCAAGAATTCTCTAAGTGTATGCAGAATGAGTTTGAGATGAGCATGATGGGAGAGCTAAAATTCTTTCTCGGACTGCAAATCAAACAAACTGACAATGGGACATTCATAAATCAAGCCAAGTACACAAAAGATTTGCTAAAAAAGTTTGATCTGGACAATGTCAAACCTATTGGCACTCCGATGGCAACTTCAACAAAGCTTAATATTGATGAACAAGGCAAGCCTGTCGACACATGTAAGTATCGAGGTATGATCGATAGTTTACTTTATTTAACTGCTAGTCGTCCAGATATTATGTTTAGTGTTTGCCTGTGTGCACGTTTTCAAGCTAATCCAAAGGAATCACATCTGTACGCAGTTAAGCGTATCTTTTGATACCTTAAGGGCACTTCTTCTGTTGCCTTATGGTATCCTAAAACCAAGTCCTTTGACCTTATTGGTTACTCGAATGCAGATTTTGCTGGATGCAAAGTTGATAGAAAAAGTGCCAGCGGCACATGTCATTTTTTAGGCAAGGCTTTAGTCTCATGGTTTAGTAAAAAGCAAAATTCTGTAGCCCTATCAACAACAGAGGCTGAGTATATCGCCGCAGGACGTTGTTGTGCTCAGATTTTATGGATGAAACAACCTTGGAAGACTATAATTTATTTTTCACACACATTACCATTTTCTGTGACAACACGAGCACAATTAATTTGACTAAGAATCTAGTATGTCACTCTCGTACTAAGCATATCGAGATCCGACATCATTCTCTTAGAGATCATCATCAGAATGGAGATATTGACCTTGTATACATAGACACTGAGAATCAATTAGCTGACATCTTCACAAAACCTCTAGTAGAAGATCGTTTCAATTATTTACGTCGAGAATTAGGAATTTTGGATGTCAATAATGTTAATTAATTTTGTTTTATGATTATATTTCAATACGCAAAAACTGTGTTAGAGACAAGCCAATAAAGAGTCTGTCTGTCACCACAACTACGGTTGAAGCAAAGCGGTATTTAAGCGTTCCCAGGTGAACCTCCGCCAGCTGGGACAGTACTCCTACAGCTAATCTGAGACAGTCGCTGTGTAACAAAATTTAATCTATAAAATAATATTAATTATATTAATTGAAGGTTGAAATTACTAATCTTTGAATTAAATTTTTGAAATGAGTCAATAAAAAAGAAAGTGGCCCAAACCAACTAACAGAACCCCTAGGTGAATTCGGCCAGAGTTCGGACCGAATTCGGCCCGAGTTCGGTTAGTGGTATCTGGTTATATAACCAGAACCCGAGAGCCTCTTCTTATTCATTGCTTCTAAAACCTCTTCCACAGCAACAACAGCCGCGCGAAGCTCTCCTAATCCTAGTTCTTCACCACTTCGTTTCTCCCAATCTACGTGGTAAAATCTATCCAAATTTTGGATTCATACGAAGATCGTTGTCCTCTACAGCATACTTGCTGCTCTTCCTACTGCTCCACCTCCTCCACCTACTCAGCAGTATGCCATGACCTTTGATGGCATACACCAGCATCTTTCAGATTTGTACGTCTCGATGACAGATATGGCCCGCGAACGTGAGTTCTGCGATGTCACTCGTTATCAGACGATAGCAAATTCTCTAGCTGATCTCCGATTTGCTCAGACTGGACATTCTGCCGATTTTATTCCTAGAGATCTAGCCTTTTCTGGTTACCGCTGTGAGGATGAGGCTGTTCATGCCTACTTTCAGCCCGGTAACGCTTATGATTGGTATCGCAGTTCTGGTGCTACTCCACACCCTTCTGGAGCTGGCATGTCTGGAGCTGGTCCTTCTGGACATGCCGGTCATGCTGATGATGATGATGATAAGGATGATGAGGAGATGTGATGATGATGTATTAGATGATTTTGAGACTTAGTTATTGTCTACTGTACACTTGGAAATGCTCCGAGATTCTAAGTTTTTTTCTTTTTAGCTTTTATTATCAGTTTTTTTTAAGACTTGTACTGGATATTTCTTGATGTCTCTTGAACATCATTTTATTTTTATGGGATGCATAGTTTATCTTTCATATCAGTTTATTTATTCTTTATATCATCTTTATCTACTTCTATATTATAAACTGCCTGTGAAATACTTCTCTGTTATGTCTTGTATATTCTCACTGCATGAGATATTATTTTCTTGTATTTCTTCACTGTTGTAGCTTATGCATTAATTGCGGGAGAGCATATTTCTTCGCAATTATTTTGCTAAGTGACAACGGGGGAGAAAAAGGATCTAACATTTTGTTTTGAGAATAATACAGGGATTGAACAATTTTGAACAATTTTTGTGGTATCTTATCTCAAAAGATGTTATATCATTCATAGTTTGTCAATTATCAAAATAGAGAAGATTGTTGGCCAATTGGTCATATGGTCAAACTGATTTTAATAATTGATCAAACTTTTTCTCAATATATGGAGCTAGTCAGGATATCTCGGACTCTTGGACATGATCAAGAATGGCTATCTACTCAGTTCAAGACCGAAGCGTTGTTTGCCTGTTCGAGTCTGTATTTCTTTGAGCAATGTAATCTTTTATTTTATTGAGTCTAAAAATATATTATACACCGAGTCGTACTGGCAAATAGGCTATTCCAAAATTATTTCAAAACATTTTTAAAATGTCCTTAGTTTTGAAAAACATTCGTATTTACAAAAGCTCCAAAAAGGTTTTCAAAATTCTCCAAAATCTATTTTGAAAAACCCTAACCAAACCCTGCCAGAACTCGGCCAGAGTTCGGCCAGAGTTCGATTAGTGGCCGTTTTGATTTTTGAATTCCTTGGAACTTGGTCCTCCTGCAGTTGCGAATTTGACCGAGATTTGCTCATCGAGTTCTGCCCGAATTCTGCCCGAATTCTGTCAGAATTCTGTCTTTGGAACTCCTATAAATAGAGAAGGATTTCGATCATTTTAACACACTCATTCACTTTTAATCTTCTCTCTTCTTAAGCTCTCAGTCTTCCAAAGAGTTTTTCTCGAGCTTTCATTTTCAGATCCCAAGCCAGTTATAATCCTCTTGTCGATTTGCCAGTGCGGTGCGGTCTAGAAGTTTCAGAGTGTTTGTAATCAGAGGGTTGATAGAAGAATGCCTCTTCACAATTGAAGTTGGACGAGTTCTTCGTATCAAAGCTCGCGTTGTAGAAGTTGCAAGGACTTCGTAAAAAAACTTGCAGTTTTGCAAATAGTAGATTCAACTGGTAGCAAGAGTTCTACCGACTAGACTAGTCCTCAACAAAGGGAAACCAGTATACATCGCTGTCTTTGCATTTGCTTTCTTATCTCTGCCTTTACATTATTTAGTTGTGATTATTACTCTGTGATCTTGCTGTTGATAATTTTTAATTAGCATTATTCCGCTGCCAACTCTATTCACCCCCACTCTAGAGTATTGCGCTTTACGATTTCGTTCCTACAATATAGACTTAGTTATTCTGTAGACTTATTTATTATCTAGTATTGGTTATTATCTGGAGTTTGTTGTTTCTGTAGAATATACTATCTGGTTACACTTGTAGAATGTACTTTCATATTTCTGGCTGTAGTTATATATCTGTTTATTTGTTGTATCATCATATATTGTTATCAAGTATGACAGGACGATGCGGGTCGTTCGACAGGTCCCGACGTGGATGAGGTTCTCCTCCGGTTCTTCCTACTGGTTCTGGATTTTCGATGCCGAGTACTCGTGTATCGACCAGCCATATCTCTGACTGCCCCGACGTTACGTGGCAGCACTCCTGGGATGAGTAGTTCCAGGCCTGAGACTCCTTTCTCGTCTAGCATTCCTCCTGCTAAGACAACGATAGAGACAGATGAGTAGATGGAGGAGGCTAAGCCGACGCCGGATCAGTATCAGTGTGGTCCTCCGTGCGCACCTTCGGAGGAGACGAGGACGGAAATTTGGACCGACGGTACAAAGTAAGTGTTTTAGTTTATCATCATATATATCGTTTATTTCTTTATTCATCATAAATTCACTTTTTATGAATATAGTTACCTTTGTATAGATATCGTCCCTCGTCAATACAGAGACGCCTGGGCCACATTCTGAGGTACAATTATGGTGGCCCTTGGATAAACTACTCTGATGCACCGGACGATAGGAAGGCCTTTTGGATTGCACACTTCAAGGTAAAAGTATATTTGGTTTTAAAATGAATCAACTTATTTATGCATATTATATAACTGACTAAAATACTTCTTCTAGCAAACATATTTATATCCACAGCACCGGGCCGAGTTGATCGAGGGGATGTTTCATGCCATCGCCTAAGCTGGTCCGTGATGTTATTAATGACCAGAAGGCTCGTAATCGTACCATAAAGCCGATCCAAGGTTTGATCACCCCTGATTAGTGGACTGCGATGAAGGCTAGATTCAATGAGCCAAGGTACAAGGAAGGGTCTGAGAAGGCCAAGGCGTCTAGGTAGAATGCATCAAAGTGGTGCGGTGGGTTGATCCCGACGACAGAATATTTCCATTGTTTGGCATATTTTTTTATTTCAGACTATTATTTTAATACTAGTTCGATAAATTAGTACTAGAAAAAATATTCAATTTTTGTACTAAATAATATATTTTTAACAGGTAAGGAGGGGTGATGAAGCTAATATGGTGACCGTTTTCATGGCCACCCATCGGAAGGGTTGAAAGCTTATTGACGAGAGGGCCGGACAGACCTATGTAAGTATTACAATAATTTGTGTTAATTTTAATATTTGTGTTAATTTTAATATAATTTAGGAAATATGTAAATAAATATTCGTGTAGTTAGTAATAATAAGTACATTAGACATTAGCAATTATAGAGTATCCATACTTTTCTAGGCCGCGTATCTAAAGCTTCGTAAGCGAGCGATTGCTAGTGCACCAACAGCGGAAGAGGCTGGTACTTTCTCGCAGCCGGCTCCAGCTCTATCGAAGGACGAACTGTAGTTGACCATCGCTGGTGGTCTCCATAGGGGTACGTACTATGATACGGGATCCAATAGCGCCCTAGTTGTGACACGGTCCTCTAGGGCCTCCGCTGCAAGTATGAATTGCCCACAGCCCTTGTATGAGTCTGTCCGAGTCCAAGAGATCGTTGACCGTCAGATTGAGTCTTTCCGTGACGAGATGCTACGAAGGATCCAGGAGCTGCCCCAGTCCCAGCCGCATACGGACGATGCCACCCTCATCACATGATTAGATATGCTCGAACGCAGCATCATGGAGGTCATGGATATGACTGAGAGGACAGAGCGTGGCATTACTGATCTTAGAGCATCGACATAGCACAGAGTAACGGAGCTGTAGGCATCACAACTATTCATGGGCAAGAGGCTGATGTTGATACAGGATGCGATGGTTGATAGCAGTACGAGGCTGTTACCTACCATGGATTCATACAACCATCGACTAGCAACGTTGGAGTAGATACGTCCTTCGGGTGAGCCTTCACGTCACCGACTCCACCTACGTCTCTGTCTTCTTTATCGATACTGACTCCACCGACATCACTGCCTTCATCGACGTCGGTGTCGATTTTACAGGAGCAGTATGAATTGTTCCTATCGACGGTGCCCCTCCTCCTCCAGATCCACAGTATTCCTAGTTAGGACAGTGATTATTTGTGTGTAGACTGGTTGTGTGTAGACCTATGATATTGGGTTTGAATATTATACATTTGTTGAGCCTTTCAGACTTTATTGGTTGCTTGTGTATAGACTTATTTATGTGGATATTTATTTATTGTACTGATCTGTACGACGAGATATTCTTCAGACTGGATTTGTAATTCTAATGTGCCATTTCTTCATATTTTACTTTATTATTCGTATTATATGTATGTGAATTTACCGATGTTGAGTGTTCCACCGAAGGGTCGGCAAACCCAGGGAATTCAACGGAGGGTTGCTCCGGGTCTATTGATATTAATTGTTAACCTGCAAGGATATAAACTACAAGGTTACCATTCTTCAGCTTTCTATTTTTTTTCACTTCAAAATTAGCGACGTTTAGCAACGCTGAGCGATGCAACAAAGTGTCACTAAACGTCGGTGATATATACAGTTTTGCGTCGCTGAGAGTCGCTAAACTGTGTCGCTAATCGATGCTAAGCGTCGCTACGCGTCGCTAAGTGGCCGACGTTTTGCGTCCGCTAAAAATGTTGCTATATGTCGGTGGACGTCGATGTCTGTTGCAACAATTTATTGACTTTTTGTGACAATACTTGTGTCGCTAAGTTTCCGACACTGTGTCGACATACGTCGCTAAATTGGCGACGTTAGGCGCATCGCTGAGAAACATCGCACATGCAACGTTTAGTGATGTTTATGTTAGCTGCGACTTGCAGATACACGAACACACTAAAATGTCGCTAAAAAGGTTTAGCGGCATATTTTTGTACATTTGCGAAGTTTTGTTGCGTCGCTAATACAACAGATTCTGGTAGTGTCAACTGTTCCATGTCACAGTTGTACTCTCAAATTGTTTCCAAGATATAGTGGTACTTTTTCTGTATCATGTTATCTTTTCTTTATTATTATTCTACATGATTGTATATTATACTGTGTAGTGTAGTGTTATGGTGACTTACTCTATTGCTGACTGGAAACTTATTTTTCATATTAGTCGCTTGCTATGCATTGGATCCTTGGAAGGAATATGGACATATTTTGAAGACCAATCCTAGAGACTAGTTAGATAGATGAGTTGATCAATTAGTTGCTTTCTATTTTATCAGATATTGTATTTTAACCAAATGTAATCTATATAGTTGTAAATGATTTAGTTATTGTGAATGAGCAAACAAAATTAATTATGAGCAAATATTGTGACTTTGATCATTGAGGTCTAGATAGTGTTCTACCGTCGATACCGCAGTGTAGGCTGAACTTGCCTACGCCCTCACATCCCAAAAAGCAGGTGCGGGTCGTGACACTATCTTCTCCTGATGCCCCTTTCTGGAAAGAAGCTATTAACAATAAGTATAACTCTATTTTGGAGAATAATACATGGGTTTTTAGCAGAGTTACTTTTAGGTAGTAATGTAACACCCACTTTTCTAAAATGAGGGTAATTTTGAACTTTTATAATTTTTATTAATCAATAATAAGATTTAACTCATGTAATAATTTTTAGTAATTTTTAATTAATTTAAAACTATTTAAATATTAAAATATGATTTTGATGGTTAACTAGTTAAACCCTAGTTTTCCTAAGCCTAGAGACTAACCATGACCAAGGGAGGCTAGTCATGTGATTAGGATGACTAATTATAACTTTTAGCCTAGGGGTATTTTGGTCATTTTGACAATTTTGTGAAATTGTAATTTATATTAATTAAATATTGTGTTAATCCTTTAGTTAAGCCTTAACCTAGAAGTTTAACCTAATCTAGATTAGTCTTGAGATTAGAATCATGGTTAGAACATTCCTACTAAGTGCCAAGATTAATAATATCTAGATATTTCTAGGAAGGATATTTATCCCTTAGGATATTTGTGAAAAAAAAAAGCCTTATGACTAGTTGAACCAATAGGAAGGCTTAGAATTAGGTGGATAAACCATAGCCACTCATCTACATCTAAAACCTAACCCTAATTCATCTAAGGACAGCCACTATGGGTAGGTTAGCCTCCATTCCTTTCATTTCATTCCATCTTGCCTATTTTCCTTCACAAAGTGTTCTTCCCCAAATTAGATAGCTTCCCTCTTTGATTTGATCTCCAAATCCTTACATTCCTCCAACAAAACTTCCATCCAACCTTCTCATACTACCAAGGGAGGGTAGTTGCAAAGATTTGGAGAAAAGTGCAAGGAGGAGTGTCCTTTTTGGAAGATCTTCGTGACAGAACCGTGTCCTTGGGAGTATCATTGGGATTCCACTCCCAATAGGTAAAACCAACCCTCTAAATTGATTTTTTTATGCATATTAGTTAGTTTTGAACCCATAGGATCCACTCCCATGCATGTACCACATTTAGATTCAAATTTGAGACCATTTGGAGCTCTCTTGAGGATTTTAGATATGTGTCTTGTGTCCTACTTGATAGATCCCAAATTAGGACACCCCATGTGTATGTATGTATGACAATAGTTTATATAGATATTTAAATTCAGTTTTAGAATGGTTAGAGAGTGAATTTTTTTTAGTTAGGATGGTTAGAATGAGTTTTATTTGGATACCTATGTTGGTATCCGAGTATCTTGGCCTACATGTGTTTCTTTTATCCAAAACAACTCAAATTCGTCATAATATTCATCCACGTTTTTATTAACCAAAACAACTTAGAAATGTCATAACTTTTAGCTTAGAACTTCAATTTATCTTCCGTTTTATAAAAGAACCATATCGAAGTTAGCTTTCCAAATATATATTTTAATAAGCCAAATTCTTTCTGGAACTTTCTGTAAAATTATTTGAGTGTCAGTTGTACGAAAGACGAACGCGTTTCGATATTTTTACGATTCCGGGAGCTTCCGGACACGAAAATACGATCCGTTTGAAGTTTCAGAAAGCTAACACGAAGGACTATAACATACTTTAATCCAGAATTTAGTAGAGGCCCAATTGGTATAGTATCGGTTTTAAGTAGAAGAGTGACTATACGACATAGACATTTTGTGTAACCTATGAGCCTATGTAGTATGGATATTAAATGAATGTAGAGTATATAATGCATGATATGTTAGATGAATGAAATAATATATATATGATATGTATCCTCTTTACATTAATATATATATATATATATATATATATATATATATATATATATATATATATATATATATATATATATATATATATATGGTTGAATACAAGCATGTAGGAATACAATCAATGTAATGTATGTAAGCAATGCATAAATGCATGAATGAAAGAATGATATACAATGTATGCATGAAAGTATATAATGAATGATAGATATGAATGCAAGGTATATATGTAATGAAAGATATGAATGCATTATGTATAAATAATTTAATGCAATATATAATGATAGCATGTATGGTAATTTAGAATATATGATGCAAGCATGTATATGTCCACTGCTTTTCCTTTTTCTTACATTTTTCCTTTCCTTCCCTTTTTATTTCAATTTTTTTCCCTTTTTTCCTCTTCTATTTTTACATGTTGTATACAATGTATATAATGTATAGATGCATGTAAGTATGTAATATGCATGAATGACATGTATGTAATAAAAATAAGTATATGCATGCAACTTAATAATATATGAATGGATATAATGCATGAACTGAAGTATGCATGTATATGGGATATGAATGAATGATATATATATGTGTTAAGGTAATGTAATGTATGTATTCACATATATTTTGAGTTAAATATATGAGTTTGTATGCATATATTATATGTATGCATGTATGCAGGAATGAATGTAATATAATGTAGAGTATGCATATATGAATATAATGTATGCAAGTATATAATGTATTCAAATATGTATGTGTGTATAGGTGCATGAATGAATACAAGTATGCATATATGACATGTATGTAGGCATGTATGCAATATATTTATGTATACATGATATGTATGTATGCATGTGCAATGTAAGTAAGTATGTATTCATTTCTATAAACTGAGTTAACCTATAACCTTTTACACACATGTATTCATATATCCTTTGACACCATGTATCTCATGTCATATACACCTACCTATCACTAAATCTGAGAACATTAACACGTATCCTTTCACACACATGCCAAACACACACATACTCACTTACTCTTTTACCTCTCTTTCTATATATATATATATATATATATATATATATATATATATATATATATATATATATTTATATATATATATATATATATATATATATATGTGTGTGTGTGTGTGTGTGTGCCTATATATATAGCTTTCCTATATATATCTATGTATATGAATATGTGAATATGAATAATATATATACATTATATGACTAAGTTTGTGTGCCTTGTTAACTTACGGTTTAGTTTTGTGCTTGGTTTAGCAAGTGACTTAGGCTATGAGTTAGTAGCTATCTTGGATACTTGATTTGTATATAATGAGTTTGTTTAGACCTAGAATTGACTAACCTAGACTAGTTGACCATTGTTGACCCAACCCTAGCTAGTTTGACCACAGTTGACTAGAGTTGACCTAGTTTGACTTTATAGTTGACCAGAGTTGACCAAGAGTTGACTTTGACCTAGATTGACTTAGACTCATGTAGATTGAATTATCATTTCAATTACCATATAAATTGAACTCTTTATAACCTGTGTTGCTATAACTAGGACTCTGTGACTCCAGTTGGCCATCTTTTCATATCAGCTGTTCAAGGTATCAGACGAGTACATTCTCTGACCATTTCATACTTGCTAGAACTTCTATTCCTACTCTAGATTACTTTACTTGTATGCTGTCACGTTGGTAACACGGATTGGTACTATATGGATCTTTTCATGAGATGTTATCCCCCTCGGGAGCATCAGGTACTTCATATCGTGTGTTTCACTTACATCATGTATCTTCATGCTTCACTATTCATGTATACTCTGGAGTTTCATGTACTCTCATGTTCATAGAGCCCCCATGAATCAATTTCACGTGTGCTCTCATCTATGAGGCAGTGAGATCATGAATTTTAACGTAACATGTCTGGATCCTTGTGTATTAATTGGGGATGGGGGAGTAGAAATAGTCATGTGAATAATTCCAACGTAGTATAGTCATGTTCAACCTCTCATGAATCACCTCCAGCTATTCACATGTCTATCTTGTACTCTGATTCACTAGTCACTGATAGTTCTCTACTTATAGTAGATATTTCTATTACAGTTATCTCTTTTACTTCATGTATATTCCTTCAGTTATTCATGTATCTTATTTTATTGCATGTTTATTATCTTCTAACATGATATGAACTGCGTGAGATGTATTGTGCTCGTTTCTGTCCTGACTGGACCTGTTGAAAATATTACAGGTAACATAGAGATTCACAGCTAGCCTAGAGGACCAGTAGAACTTAGAGTAGATTGCTAGTTTATGATTTAGTTTTCTCTGTTGGAACTTGTATTATAATAAGTGGATATTTGAGTTGTATTTGAAATTGTTTGAGATATTTTTATTTTAGAAGTTTATTTAAGTTGTTGATTTGAGTTTAGTATAGACTTCTGTGTTATCCTATCGTGCTTAGACTGTGATAGAATTTTATTATATCTATACTTGTCCTCCATTCGGAGTTGAGATTTGACAAGTACATTATATAATTGCGTGAGTTGTTGATTAGATAGTAACCTAGAACAGCATTATACCGCCAACACTGCAGCGTAGGCTGGACGTACCCACTTCTCGTGTCCCTACACTGGGTGCGGGTCGTGACACGTTTTTAGTGGTGGCCCATGCATGTCGAGATTCGTATATGTGCGAAGTCATGGTAGTACGACGATTAGTTGTACTGCTGCGCACCTGCGATTAGAGATAAGGAATAGGTGTTAGAATGAGAGGATACTCAATTACTGTTAGAATTTCTTGAGAGATTCCTGGGACAACCCTTGAGAATCTTATTTTAACTTCGATTTGAAACCTCTTTTTTGCTTGATTTGATTCACCCTTACTTCCTGTTATTGAATTTGATTTTTGATGGATTATTGTTGAATTTTGAATCTTGATGTTAGTTGTTAAATTTGAGTTTGTATTTATATATATATATATATATATATATATATATATATATATATATATCTTTTTGAAATTAAGGTATAACATGATAACATACTTGATAAGGACAGTGAGAAAGGTAAAAGTCTGCTTTATTTATAGAGTTTAGAATTTATCGCAGTCATATTTGCTAGCATGATAAGGACATAGAGCCTGATTTAGATATACTTATCCTAGTTATGAAATCTAGATTTTCTTGCAGCCATACCGGTTGGTATGGTAAGAATTCTAGATAACATGACTATAGGGTGTATACCTTCGTTATGGACTCTATTGTTTATTGTAGCTATATGCTTACTGGCATAGCAAAATTCTGACAACATAATTTCAAGAAGACGTGTATGGTATCAAATTTTATCTTAAATGGGTTCATTTCTTTTAACAGTTGATGAAGAACTGATTTTATCATTATTTCTTTCTTGCCATTATTTCTTGTATTACCATTTTTTTGTAAAAAATAAAATAAAACTGTCATGATTACATCAATCACCTGTCTCGTATCTAATTCTGTCAGCTATACTTTGAAACCCTTGAATCTCCATATCATTTTACCTTTGAAAGGTCGAGGAAGTAACGTAAATCATCTAACTCGAAAAAGACTTAATTTGTTATCTTGTGATAATCTTGCTAGGGGTATAATATGATGGACCTTGATATAGGTTTGGAATAGAGATGCGACTGAATTTGAGGATGAAATCAAGAGAGTTATATTATCAATTTAGGAACAATCATACTTAGAGAAATCTTTTGGGTATGTATAATTCATAGACGTATTTCATAACTGATGAGGATATTCGAGGTCAACTTAGTTTCGAAAACTTGGATAAATTTTGGTTATTGTTTCTTGAGACGTTACACTTTAAGGCTATGATGTTAAATTTAGAAATTTAGTAATAGAGAAGAGATTTTAACTATATGCAATGATGATAGGAAATTGAATAAGATATTGTAAGAAATGGCTAGAAACAGAAAGAACGCAAGAATTTTGAGTTATATAAAATACAGAGATTTTGTGAAAACTTTAAATTTTAGGAGAATAATATTGAAGGTGTACGTTGAAGGAAATATGAAGATTGAATTTATAATGAAGAATAAGTTTTGTAAGGCCTAGTGGGTTTAGATTTAAATAATACAAGGAGAGTAAATTGAATAAGTTCAAGGATTACATAAAACTTGATTTAGAGGCTTCGGATCCAATTCAGGACAAGGTGGAAGAATTTAGATTTATGATGATTAAGTGGTCAGTTTTGATTCCTAGTAAGAAGGGTATGCTTCATGAATAATATTTCGAAACTTAGAAATTTAGCCTATGGTGATCATGGCAAGGTCAAATCTCTATGATGAAAGGATATAATTTTGATGGTAGTCATACAAAGGTTGATTTTTATATTGGGACTTGTGAGATAAAAATATGATTGACAAATGATAAACTTGATAGTATCATAGAGAGATGACTAACTTGACTTTCCTATGAAATCTTTTCTCTTATTTTCCCTTTAAAAGGAGAAATTTGACTTACTCCATATCTTTGAATCACCCTTTAAAAGTTTTCAATATCATTGAATCCTAGCTCCCTTAATCACGACCAATCGACTTTGATCATCTTTTCTTATCATATTAATATCTTGGATCGTACTCAATTGAATTAAATTTAATTGTGACCTGAATCTCCATCCTTGTATGCTCGTGCTCAGACTTCGATGACCTTGTCCTCCATATTGCCTAAATTTTGATTACCCAGAATTGATAAACTTAGATCGTATCGGGATTAAATTTTCTTAATATATATTGTGATTGGATTTCAATGCTATTGACTTTCGTTCTTTAAACTTTTGATTTTGATTTTTCTTTGAATAGTACCCCTTTATAGATAATTACTAGTTATCTTTATTTTAATTTTGATAATTACCAGTTTTCATATAGGATGGTAGACTGCCTTACAGCCTTGATGATTTTTTGTTTCTGTAACTTTTCCAATTTGGCACCCCAGATTGCTTGTATGTTTTGATACCCTATGACCATTTTGGTTTAGCATGACTAGTATACCTAGATGAGACTTTCAACTGCCACCATATGCCATGACCATGTATGCCATTCTTTTAAATTGTATGATTTAGGTAAGTTCGGAGACCATGATTGTTAGGGACGAGACTCTAGAAGAAGTACGACCATCTTAATTTCGAGGACGAAATTCTTCTAAGAAGGGTAGACTTGTAACACCCATTTTTCTAAAATGAGGATAATTTTGAACTTTTATAATTTTGATTAATCAATAATAAGATTTAACTCATGTTATAATTTTTAGAGATTTTTAATTAATTTAAAACTATTTAAATATTAAAATGTGATTTTGATGGTTAACTAGTTAAACCCTAGTTTTGCTAAGCCTAGAGACTAACCATGACCAAGGGAGGCAAGTCATGTGATTAGGGTGACTAATTACAACTTTTAGCCTAGGGGTATTTTGGTCATTTTGACAATTTTATGAAATTATAATTTATATTAATAAATATTATGTTAATCCTTTAGTTAAGCCTTAACCTAGAAGTTTAACCTAATCTAAATTAGTCTTAAGGCTAGAATCATGGTTAGAACATTCCTACTAAGTGCCAAGATTAATAATATATAGATATTTCTAGGAAGGATATTTACCCCTTAGGATATTTGTGAAAAAGAAGCCTTATGACTAGTTGAACCAATAGGAAGGCTTAGAATTGGGTGGACAAGCCATAGCCACTCATCTACATCTAAAACCTAACCCTAATTCATCTAAGGGCAGCCACTATATGTAGGTTAGCCTCCATTCCTTTCATTTCATTCCATCTTGCCTATTTTCCTTCACGAAGTGTTCTTCCCAAATTAGAGAGCTGTCCTCTTTGATTTGATCTCCAAATCCTTACATCCCTCCACCAAAACTTCCATCCAACCTTATCATACTACCAAGGGAGGGTGCTAGCAAAGATTTGGAGCAAAGTGCAAGGAGGAGTGTCCTTTTTGGAAGATCTTCGTGTCAGAACATTGTCCTTGGAAGTATCATTAGGATTCCACTCCCAATAGGTAAAACCAATCCTCTAAATTGATTTCCTATACATATTAGTTAGTTTTGAACCCATAGGATCCACCCCCATGCATGTACCACATTTAGATTCAAATTTGAGGCCATTTGGAGCTCTCTTGAGGATTTTAGATATGTGTCTTGTGTCCTACTTGATAAATCTCAAATTAGGACACCCCATGTGTATGTATGTATGATAATAGTTTATATAGATATTTAAATTCAGTTTTAGAATAGTTAGATAGTGGATTTATCTTAGTTAGGATGGTTATAATGAGTTTCATTTGGATACCTATGTTGGTATCCAAGTATCTTGGCCTACATGCATGTGTTTCTTTTGTCCAAAACAACTCAAATTCGTCATAATATTCATCCACATTTTTATTAACCAAAGCAACTTAGAAATGTCATAACTTTTAGCTTAGAACTCCGATTTATCTTCTGTTTTTTTAAAAGAACCGTATCAAAATTAGCTTTCCAAATATATATTTTAATAAGCCAAATTCTTTCTGGAACTTTCTGTAGAATTATTTGAGTGTTAGCTGTACGAAAGACGAACGCGTTTCGGTATTTTCGCGATTCCGAGAGCTTCCGGACACGAAAATGTGATCCGTTTGAAGTTTCAGAAAGCTAACACGAAGGGCTACAACATGCTTTAATCCTAGAATTTAGTATAGGCCCAATTGGTACATTATTGGTTTTAAGTAGAAGAGTGATTATACGACATAAGCATTTTGTGTAACCTATGAGCCTATGTAGTATGGATATTAAATGAATGTAGAGTATGTAATGTATGATTTGTTAGATGAATGAAATAATATATATATATGATATGTATCCTCTTTACATTAATATATATATGGTTGAATGCAAGCATGTAGGAATGCAATCAATGTAATGTATGTAAGCAATGCATAAATGCATGAATGAAAGAATGATATACAATGTATGCATGAAAATATATTATGAATGCTAGATATGAATGCAAGGTATACATGTAATGATAGATATGAATGTATAATGTATAAATAATGTAATACAATATATAATGATAGCATGTATGGTAATATAGAATATATGATACAAGCATGTATATGTCTACTGCTTTCCCTTTTTCTTACATTTTTTTCTTTCCTTCCCTTTCCATTTCAGTTTTTCTTCCTTTTTTCCTCTTCTATTTTTACATGTTGTATACAATGTATATAATGTATAGATGCATGTATGTAATATGCATGAATGACATGTATGTAATGAAAATAAGTATATCCATACAACTTAATGATATGTGAATGGATATAATACATGAACTGAAGTATGCATGTATATGGGATATGAATGAATGATATATATGTAGGTCCTAAAAAATCAAGTTACACTTATTAAAAAAGTCAGAAAATCAAGAAATACAACTTTTAAATGAACTGCGCAGACATCAGATTGCACAACAATCAGATTGCGCACATTCGACTGCGCACACTTTCAACTGCGCAGGCTGACGTGGCAGTGTCATCATTATCTGACAAAATCAAATCTTTCTGACAGCTGACAGCATGAAGAACGAGGAGCCTGTTCGTTTATTGTGCCGCACAGCGCTCGAGGACAGCTGTACATGCAGCGCTATCCATGCCAGCACAATCCATGCCAGCGCAATCTATCTCAGCACAATCCATCTCTGCGCAATTTGAAGTTAGCGCAATTCATATGGCGCACTACATTCTGACAAAAGTACACGTAGCATTCATGCTATCAAATGCTCGTTACGTGGCAACCGTCTTCACACGATCATGCGCATTTCAATCAAATGATGCCATGTGTCCAAGACAGTTGGTCCACGACCAGACAACTGCCTGCGTAGTCTGATGCTGCGCAATCCAGTTCCTGCGCAATCCAGCTTGCGCCATCCAGAATAACTAAAAATTAGTTATTTTCAGAACTCTATAAATAGAGTTTCAAGTCTCCATTCAAGGGGATCACAGATCATAAATCAGAGATCAGACATTAAAGTTCAGAGAGTTCAGGAGTTCTTGCCCAAGTGCTGCTGCATTCTTCCGAGGCTTTTGCCTTCAATTTCTGAGGCTTTTGCCTTCAACTTCAACTTCAGAGGCTACCGTCTTCAAAGTTTACATCGTCCAAGGGATAAAGCAGTCGTCTTCTAGATTGGATTCCTACAGTTGTACCTTTCCCAGGATTCTTGTAATCTTTTACAAAGTTTGTATCAATAAAGTTCTATACTTTTGTTTTTGCAAACAAAATGGCGACTCTGTTGGGGATGACTTTCTCCTCCGACGAGGAAGTGACAACTCAATGTGATGTGGCGTCTATCGGAAAGACGCAGAAGACGCTGGTTGTGAAGGTCAACCAGACAGCCTATGAAGCCATGATCAACTCTAAGACCACTCCTCGCACTGCAACTACTTCTGCCACGAGCAAAGTGCGCCTAGTGTGGGTCTCCAAGACTGCTGTGCAGTCCATCAACTCTGTCAGCAAGACTGCTGCGCAGTCTGCCAAGAAGCCTGCTGTGCAATCTGCTACACAGTCTATAGTTGCTGCCACTAAGACTGTTGCACAATCTGTCTCAACAACTCATGCGCAAGCTGCTGCTGTGAGTGCACAGAAGACTTCTTAGGCTGCCTTGTCAAAACATAAGACTCCTCTGCCTCTGGCACAATTGGCTGTCCATCTTCCTGCGCAAACTGATGCTCCAACAACTAGAGTGTATCCTAAACACTCTGTGGCCAGAACTCCTGATGCGCAAACCACAGTGTCTGTAGCCAGAACCAAAAAGTTCTCTGTCAAGGGCTCTCCTGCATAACCTGCCAGTGCGCCATCCACTCATGCGCAAACCATGCCTGCGCAATCCAAGAAAGACAGCCCTTTGGCTAATCTCTCTTCTTCTCACAACAAAGAGAAGAGTGCTGCTCCTCTCCAACACCCTGCTGCTCCTGTACAATCCACTGGGGGTAGTCTTTTGGCTATTCCTCCTCTCCAGAACAAAGGAAAAGGCCCTTTGGTCTTTTCTCAAACTTCCTCGTCTCATGACTTGGAGGACAACAGAGGGAAACGCTCTTTAGCTAACCCTTCTTTCCAAAACAAAGGAAAAGGCTCTTTGGTCTTTTCTCATTCTTCTTTGGTTTTTACCGTTGAAGATCAACCTGAATGTGCTCCGGCATCAGTCAATACAAAAATTCTTTCAAACAAGGATTCTTCTCTCCATGTTAAAAGAACTTGTACTGATCAGAGTGGTATTCTACCTACTCCGGTAGCAGAGTTCCAAGATCTCCCAACCCTCAAGATTTTCCGTTCCAGACAGGGAAAACTGCTGGTGTCTCAGACAGAAACCCCTGGGGGTGAGTTTGCTGATTTAAGAACATATTTCAATCGACCAACTTCGGTAAAATGCAAACAGCCAATGCCGAAGACCAAACATCATCAGAAGCAAACTTCCAGGATCAAGAATCCGGACACCTATGCTAATGAAGTGAGCACCTCCCTGTACACTCAAGGGACAAAACATTTGAAGAATCGGAACCATGTTCCGAGTGTTATCAAAGAACATATCCCTCGCACTTTTGCTCATCCCGTTGCTGTTCCTGATCTCCGAAAACACCTCAAACAAAAACGAAACAACATCCCAACATCCCCAGTACAACCACTTGGACATCACTGTAACCACAAAGTTGTCATCAAGTGTTGTTGTCAAATAACAAGACGATCTGTCTTCGATCGTCTGAACTTTCCTAACTCTGAACCTATGTCGAAAGATGAGGACGAAGTTCTGTACGCTTCTGTCAGCATGACTTCCAGAGACACTGGAGGTAGGAAGTGCTCCAAGCACGGAAAACCTCGTAGGCCAAGCCAGAGGTATTTGGATCTACTCCAAGAATCCTCTGAAGGAGTATTCCAACATACTCGTTCCCTAAGCCGAGACACAATCGGTCAAAGGAATCTTTAAGATCCTTCTGGTCGTTTTCTTCCTTCTCACTCAGGAGATGATTCTTTCTCCGACTATGATGCATACAGCGAAAGCTCAGAACAGACGGTGTCTTCCACTGTACCCAGGAAAGTGACAGCTTATGTTGTCAATGAAGATCTCGATGCTTCCAGTTCAGCCAACCAAGAACAAAGAATAGCTGCACTAGAAGATAAGCTGAAGACCATGGCTGAAATGGTCGCCAGTATGCATTCCATCATTGTGGCTCACCATACAGTCCCACCGACCGTACTACCTGTAAATCCTGAAATCATAGCATCATCGGTGCCTGTCAATGCTGGATTGGGGGTAGCACCTACTCAAATACCTTCTGTACAAGTCTAACCTACACCCAGTCAGTCAGGTGATGGGGGTAGTGCTTATCATGCTGTTCCTCCTCCTAACACTGTAGTTCAGCCTGCTCTTTCTACATCAGTGGAAGATGCCAATGAAGCTGTGAAGCTCCTGCGAACTAAGTTTGAAGCTTTCAAGGAGAAGGACAACTTGCAAAGACTGGGGATCAAGCAACCTTACCCAGTTGAATGGAAGGAAGTTCCATTTCCTCCGAAGTATAAGATCCCAACCATCTTGCTGTTTGATGGCAGTACATCTCCCAGTCAGTTCATCAACCACTTTGAGGTTATGACTGTACAACTTCAACCAAATGACGCTCTTCTTATCAGAGTATTCGTCGGCTGTTTAGCTGGCATAGCATACGATTGGTATAGAAGCTTGTCCGATGGTTGTATCACCTCCTTCTCTGGCTTAAAGCAAATCTTCTTGGAACGATTTTACGAGGGGATCAATGACATGACTATGTCAGCCCTCAATAAAATCAAACAAAAGCACAATGAAACTGTTGAGAGTTTCATCGAAATATTCTGCCGAGAAGCTTTGAAAATGCCTCCAGGAACTCCGACTGCTGTCACCATAGATACCTGCAAGGCAAATCTATTGCCTATCATCAGCATGTGGACAGGGTCTACTCAATTCCAAGACTGGCCATCCTTTATTATCAACGCTAAAGCCGCTGAAGTTAGCGCCGACAAATTCAAGCAGCTGGGGGTACAAATGTCTAACCCCGACCGGGATGAACATCAAACATCAGGTGGTGGCAATCGCCAGAACAATCGTAAACCAAAAGAAACTTTGAACATTAATTTGAACAAGAACAAAGAATCTCTAGCGGTTAATGTAGCTCCTCCTACGTCCACTTCTACTCCTTCAGCACCTCCACCGAGAGAACCTCGTCCCAAAGTGGAGTATTCCTTCGACGAGAATGATACTGCTAGTATCTTTGATTGTTTACTCAAAAGCAATAAAATTTAACTTCCAGATCCTAAGAAGCCCGATGAAGTCGGTAAGACAGATCATCCTAAGTACTGTGTCTATCACAGGTTCATCGGACATCCCACTCGAGCATGTTATGTGCTCAAAGGCAAAATCCAGGAGCTGGTCAACGCTGGCATCGTCACTCTGCAACAAGACGAGAAGACTGTTACTGCAAATATGGTAACAGTTTAGTTCGGTAATTTTCCACCACAGATGGTGCAACATGGTGTCATTCCTATCCCCAAGACTACTCTTGAGATCGAGAATCTCCCTCCTCCACAAAGTGAAGGTCTCGTCCCCTTGTCTCTTGATAATGGCGAGATTATGTGGATTCATCCGGATCTTCCTTCAGAGTTTGAAGTTCCCTCTTCCTCCAAGAAGAAAGATCGCTCCAAGGGCAAGACAAAGATTTGCAATATGGTGTCTTTTGACCCCATAGTTGATGAAGAAATCTTGCTAGGCACCAGATCAGGGAAAGCCTATCTGAAGGATTACCCCGAAACTCAAGAGAATCCTGCTTCTTCTTCTTTTGAGCCTGCTCCAGTACAGCCTGTTTCTACTGAGGATGTTCCTACTGCTTTTTCACCGGTTGTGATACCCATTCCTCCCAAGCCAACGGTTGCTGACAAAGGCAAACAGCATGTCCACTTCGACAAACCTTTGAAGAAGACATCTCCTTCCGGACTTGAGAAGCCTTACAACTTTGACATATTAGCTCAATTGGCTAATACACCGGCCCGGTTGTCAATCTTCGAGCTCTTACGCCTCTCCAAAGAGACTCGGGAAACTCTGAGCGAGGCTCTTATACAAGCTGAAACCTATCTAGCTCTTCTGAAGAAGCTAAAAGCAGAACCAGTCTCTTGCCTTTATTGTCATAGTGTGTTGGAGTTAATTCCAAACATCACTTTCACTCAAGATGACATGTTGATGGAAGATAACAGGCACGACCGTCCACTCTACTATACAGGATATGTCGACTCGATGAAAGTCGATCGTATCTTGATAGATCCAGGGTCTGCTCTCAGCATTATGCCAAAGACAATGTTGGATGCGCTGAAGATCCCAGTGCATAGTCTTTCCAGTACAATCACCACCATTCTCGGTTTCAACCAGGGAAGGAGTGAACCTTTGGGCAAGATTCGTCTAAAACTCCAAATAGGCAATCTTCGCACAAAGGTTACTTTCTACATCATTGACAATCACGGTTGTTCCTACAATGCGTTGCTGGGAAGACCATTTCTACACGAGCATAACATTGTTCCATCAACTCTTCATCAATGTTTCAAATATGTTGATGACAATGGAGAAGTTCAGAAGGAAGTTGCTGATCTCTATCCTTTCAAAGGCTTTGAGGCATACTGCAATGATGCACGTATGTACAAAGACGAATTCATGAAGGTTGTCCTATCTCTAGACACTGAAGAAGAGCAAGAAACAGTGCCTAAAGATATCCTCATCATTCATGTCAAAGGGCGTGTTTCTCGTCCTCAATCCTCCAAGCCACTGGCTATTCACTTGCCAGTCCAGAAGCAATCTATTGAAGATGATCATGATCAAAGGGAGCTCACCTCCTCTGAGCCGCTTGTTATTGACTTACGTCGTAACAAGGACAAAAAGTAGCTTACTTCTTCTGAGCCCCTTGTTATAGATCTATCTCATAACAAGGACAAAAGGGAGCTCACCTCCTCTGAGCCGCTTGTTATCGACCTCCGTCGTAACAAAGCTAATCCTCCTCCACGTTCTTCTTCTCCCCCTCTTGTAATCAACCTGACTAAGCCTGCTAAGGCTAAAAGTCCTGCTGTAAATACTAATGTACAAATCAATGAAAAAGCACCAACTTTCCAGTATACTGATGTCATTTATCATTCTAAATGCTATTTGGATATGTTAGATAGCTATCAGTCATTTACAATGGGAGTTGTGCAATCTCTTCAAACAGAAGTTTCATGTGAACATCCGAAGGATTCATATCGTATTGTTCCTGCTCGTAAGAAAGGTGAACGTCCAATACTTTTTAGTAAAGGACCGAAACAACAATTCAGCTATACGTATGATAGCAAAATTAACGACACGGGGCATCTTCAACTCCGTCGTTACAGTCAACAATCAAAAGACATCGTCTGAAAGATGGGTTACGACTTCAAGAGCGGCCTCAACTACGGTAAGGGTAGAAAGACTCATCTTCGTATGGCTGTTCCAAAAGAAAAGTCAGATATGTATTACAGCAAGACCAAAAGAGGTCTCGGATATGCTTCTTCTCCGATGTTATCCCCAGCAGGCTCCGAATCTGATAGCGAGGAACGTTCTAACTCTTCTGATTCCAAATCGTGGGATTCTGACACCAGCATCGGTCAAGTTCATCGACTGACTGTATCTTCTAACATGGTCTCCGTCGAACTTCCAGAAGGCTATGACGAGGATATTGAGGAAAGTTCTGAAACAGATCCTTGGGCTTAACGAATGGATACCCAATGGGAACTCCGATTTGAACAAAGAGAACCTCCTACTGAAGATCAATTAGTTCAAATTGACGTAGGAGAGAGCGGGTCACCTCGTCCAATATTCATCAGCAAGAACCTTTCAGAAGAAGACAAACAAGAATTAATTCTTTTGATTAAAGAATACATTGATGTCTTCGCCTGGAGTTATAAAGACATGCCAGGATTGGATCCTAAAGTCGCTACTCATAAACTGAACATCCTGCCGAATGCAAAATTGGTCAAACAACAACAACGGCATTTCAAGCCAGAAATGATGGACGCAATCGACGATGAAGTCAATAAGCTCATCGCTTGTGGCTTTATTCGAGAAGAACAGCATCCTGATTGGGTAGCTAATGTTGTCCCGGTTCTAAAGAAAACTGGCAAAGTTCGAGTTTTTATCGACTTTCGGGATCTTAATGAAGCATGTCCAAAAGACGAATTTCCTCTCCCTATCACAGATGTCATGATCGACAGCACCTGCGGGTTCGAAAGAATATCTTTTATGGACGGATTCTCCGGATACAATCAGATTCGGATGAATCCTGAAGATGAAAAGCATACTTCTTTCTGCACTCCTCATGGAGTCTACTGCTATACTGTGATACCGTTTGGTCTCAAGAACGCTGGTGCAACATACCAACGAGCTATGAGTACCATCTTTCGAGATCATTTACGCAAGACTGTCGAATGCTATGTTGACGATATTACTGTCAAAAGTCGTCTAAAGGAAGATCACATTCAAGACTTGAGAACCATCTTCAATCTCATGCGCCAACATCAACTCAAAATGAATCCCACCAAGTCATTCTTGGGTGTCTCTAGTGGCAAATTTCTCGGCTTCGTCATTACCTCTAAGGGTATACACGTGGATCCCGAGAAGATCAAAGCCATTCAAGAGATGCGTCCTCCACGCAACCTAAAAGAGCTACGAGGATTCCAAGGTCGACTTGCATATATCAGGAGATTCATTTTGAATCTGTCTGGACGCTGCAGACCATTCACTCAACACATGAATAAGGGTGTTTCTTTCGTTTGGACCGAAGAATGTCAACGAGCATTCGACGACATCAAACGGTATCTCATGAATCCACCAGTCCTGGTGCCACCAATCTCTGGCATACCATTCTTAATGTATGTCCGTGCTATGGACCATTCATTGGGTGCTTTACTTGCCCAAAAGAACAAAGAAGGCCATGAACAAGCCATCTACTATCTCAGTCGTACTATGATTGGTGCTGAACACCGTTATAGTCCGGTCGAAAAAGAATGCCTAGCTCTCATGTTTGCTGTTCAAAAGACTCGGCATTACATTATTGGCCAAACTATTCATGTCATATCCCGAGTTAATCCTCTTCGGGTACTCATAAAGAAACCCAGTACACTCAATTCTCGACTGGCTATATGGGCCATTTTGCTAGCCCAATATGACATGGTACATGTTCCTCAAAATTCCGTCAAAGGTCAGGCACTGGCAGATTTTTTAGCGGCTCATCCTGTGCCAGAAACATCTAAACTCTACGATGAAATTCCAGACAAGACATTGGAATCCAATGCAGTCTCCGAAGGATTTCCTACTTGGCGTCTATTCTTTGACGGTGCATCCAGAATCGGACCCAATGGTGCCATTGTCGCAGGAGTCGGAGTTGTCCTCGTCTCTCCCGATGGGTCAGTTATTCAAAGAGCCTACTCCCTAGATGAGCCTTGCTCCAACAATGTGGCAGAGTACAATACTCTACTCATCGGCCTCCAGCTAGCCAAACAACTTGACGTCGAATATCTCGAAGTCTACGGTGACTCTAAGTTGGTTGTTAATCAAGTTAGAGGAACCTATGAAGTTCGCCATCAAGATCTGGTGCCTTACTTTGAAGCAGCAATCAATATGGCTACATCATTCAAAGCTTTCTTCATCGAATATGTACGCCGAGCTTGCAATACTGAAGCAAATGCTTTGGCCAATCTTGCAGCAGTTTTAGCCATCTCCATCAGAAGACAACAAGTGGTAGTCATCTCTAATCGAGAACTATTCTGTGTCGAAAATAATCGTAATATTGAGTTCAGTAATTTTACTGAAGTCAATGTTATCAGTAAAGATTGGAGAACTCCCTTCATCGACTTTGTGGTTCACGACATACTCCCTGAAGATCCCAAGGAGGCTACGAGTATCCGTCGGCGGTCTCTGCGGTTCTACTACAATCAGACCACCAAGACTCTCTATCGGCGAACTTATGACGGCCTACTCTTGCACTGTCTTGCTGGTGAGGAAGCAAAACAAGTACTACGTGAGGCTCACGACGGCGTTTGTGGAGCACATCAACCCGGTCCTAAGCTACAGGATCGCATTCGACGTATGGGTTATTACTGGCCCTCTATGGTTTCTGACCTCATTGATTATGCAAGAAAATATCGAGCTTGTCAAATCTACGCAGATTTCATTCATCAACCATCGAAGTTCCTTTATCCGACGGCTGCTTCCTGGCCTTTCAAAGCTTGGGGCATGGACATCATTGGTCCCATCAATCCTCCTTCTTCTAGAGGACATCGGTTCATCTTAGCAACAACCGATTACTTCTCCAAATGGGCTGAAGCTATACCTTTGGCTGAAGTCAAGACCAGCAGTGTCATCAACTTCGTCAAACACCATGTCATCTATCGCTTTGGTGTACCTCGACGAATCATCCATGACAATGGACCATAATTCATCAGCCAAAAATTTACAAGATTCTGTGATGATCACCGAATTGATAATATCGCTTTGATAGCTTACAATCCTGCTGCTAATGGATTAGCTGAAGCTTTTAACAAAACCATCATCAAGTTCCTTAAGAAGTTTGTATCCCCTAACAAACAAAATTGGAGTGAAAAGCTTGGTGAATGTCTTTGGGCCTATCGAACTACGGTCCGCAATCCCACAGGCTTTATACCTTTCTCTTTGGTGTACGGTTGTGAAGCAGTTCTCCCTCTAGAACTTCAAATTCCTTCTTTAAGGATTGCCATTGCCAATGAGCTCACTACAGAGAACAATGACCTTCTTCGACTTCAAGAATTGGAGGCACTCGACGAGAAGCGGTTAATGGCTCAGCAACATATTGAGCTATATCAAGCCCGTATCTCGTAGACTTTCAACCGCAAAGTTAAAGTCAGAGCCTTTCAGCAAGGAGAACTTGTTCTAACGGTCAGACGTCCTATGACTATGACTCACATGAGCAAAGTCAAGTTCGTTGCGAAGTGGAAAGGACCTTATGTTGTCAGCAAAGTCTTTTCAAATGGAGCATATCAACTTGCAGAATTAGATGGTCGAGTTGCAATGATGCCTATCAATGGCAAATTCTTCAAGAAATACTATGTATAAATGTAACATAAATTTATGTAAATATGATCAGACAATTCATAAATAAAGTTTGATTTTATTTCATCATAAATGATGTTACATGATATCAAGGAATGTCACTGTCATCCTTATCGACATTGGGACGGGGATCACTGCCGTCCATATCAAAGACATAATTAGCAAAAGAGCTGAGAACATCTTTGCTGGAACCCACGAGGAACTTGCAGGCAGCCATCCTCATGGCCTCTTCTTCTTCAGTCTTTCCTGGTTCAAGCAGGAAGTCCAGGATATCTTGCGGTGGTTTGGGTGCAGACGAACCTTCGCCTGTCTCTGCCTGCTTTGACTGGACCAGTTCGGCCGGATGTTCTTCAATGTCCGCTTCAACCTTTGGGGTGACTTCGACTTTCTTGGATGCATCTCCGGATGACATCTTTTTGTTAAGAAGTGGAAATGATCATTCCTTCCAGTTTTCTATTCTATTTATAGGCAGAGATTCTCAAGACAACGAAATAACATAATCATCTGACGGTTCATCCGTTCATTCAAAATCATCTAACGGTTCACCCGTTCATTCACATTCATCAGACGGTTCATCCGTTCATTTATTATCACTTGACGGTTTATCCGTTCATTCACATTTATCAGACGGTTCATCCGTTCATTTATTATCACCTGACGGTTCATCCGTTCACATTCATCAGACGGTTCGCCCGTTCATTCACATCCATCTGACGGTTCGCTCGTTCATTCATTATCACTTGACGGTTCATCCGTTCACCATCATCCGACGGTTTATCCGTTTATTATGATGATTCATTTTTGTTCATTTTCATCCACATCAGTAACTGATCATCCTTGATTGAGTTATCTATTAAAATAATCATATTCGACAAATTATATTCTGCCACGTCCATATTACCTCTAGGCAGATATAATGAATATAGTTATTTTCTACAAAAATCATCAAGAAATATATCATGTCTGTACCTCTGAATATATTTTCTATCACTATTATTTGTATCTGAACATGATATGCAAGAAATAATAGAGCCACAACAAAACATGTCTTTTATTGATCAAAATTTGAGACATTACATGCATAGTATAAAGAAAGACAAAAAGATACAAAATTGTCTTTCTACTAAGACGGAGGCTTTATTAGATTATTGATCTGTAGTTTTAGAGTCTGCAACTGTTCTTCACGAGATGCCATCACTTTCCTCCTGGCCTCTTCCATCCCAGATTCTTCATTAAAAACGGGCATGGTCACCATTCGGCGAGTGATTTCAGCATTATGAGCTGCTACATATTCGTTTCTTTCCTGAGTTATAGCATCAATTTGTTGGATCGAAGCCTGATGCTCTTTAACTTTATTTTCTAATTCTTCTTCGAAACGAACAATTTCCACTCTTAGCTCAGCAATCCTTCTTTCTCTCCTCTCAGCAGTTGAGATCACCGATTCCAACTTGGAGTTATATTCAGCAGATTTTGTAGTATAAGCATCCAAGAGGTTCTGGAGATTCACCCTTTCAATTGCAGCTGCCTGAGCCATTTGTTCGAACTCTGCCTGCACCAAAGGTTCCACTTCCCCTTTGTTGAGATCCTTATAGTTCTTCATAGAGATTTCCAGCTCATTCAATATATGGTCAAGGAAAGTGGCCTGTACCTCGTCACCTTGTTCCCGAATGGCATTCACCAAGAAAGAGGTCGGGCCTCTAACCATGTAAAAGTCAGCATCTTTTTTGTCCATCATTATGTTGTTCAGTGGTCCCAAAGACTCGAAGAAGCATTTGGTGAATGATTGGATGACAAGCTGATTAGTCGCCACAGCACCAGGAGTTGCAGCAACTCCTGGTGATAACGAAGTAGCAGGACGCTCAATCTCTCGTGTCTGAGCAGCAGGCTCTCTGAATAAGGGAACCAAAGTGGAGCTGGTTGCTCCTCTTGGTTGATCCTCTGTAAAATTAAATACTGTCACTTTGCCTGTCATTGGCTATTATCAAAGAGAATCAAAAGTGAAAGCAGTCTTACCATGGGTGGATTCAGCAACAGGTCTATCATCTGCAGGAATAGACTTTAATTGAGCAGAAGTAGCTTCAGACGCTACGGCCTAACTACTCCCTGCTTCAGAGCCACAAGATAAATGGTGGCTGCTACTAGCAATTGTCGTTGCCAGTACTATATCCATACATGTTGGAGGAGCAGAAGAAGATCCGGGCTCTGTATGAATAAAAGTAACGATGTTAGCTATCAAATTACTTATTAAAAGAAGATCGCTAATTTCATTTTAATACCTTCGGGAGCAGCAATTGGAGTTTTCTCCACATCCACCTCTTCATCAGCAATCTTATCAGGAGATCTCGGCACCTCAGCCTCCTTTTCACGAGTCAGAGTGTCTCAAGGAGATGTCTGGATCTCAATATTTTCTTTCGATTTTTGTGTCTCATCAGCAGCTTCTGATGAGGCGCTTTCCTCATTCTCGCTGTCCTCGGGAACCTCTTCACTAGCAGCATCAGCAGTATGATCAGCTTCTGCTTGATAACCGAAGTCACAGCCATATAAAGCTTCGATCATCAAACGATCTTCTTCTGCAAGGGTTGCTCCAGGGGTAAGAGGAAGTTGAGTAGTCTCTGCAGCAGGTGAGGGAGATCGTACGACATTATGCTCTTCCTCTACAATGTTATTCCTGGGCTCTTCAGCTTCATTTCTCTGGTTCAGCTCTTCCATCTGCTCAATATCCTCCTTCTGTTCCGGACTAGGAGTCTTATGTCCAGTCTCAGAAATAGGAGTTGGAGAGGGCATGGTGATTCCCGCTGCAGCATCTATCACGATTGAAGACGAAACTTGTCTTCTGCGGACCAATCTTTTCTTTCTGTGTAGAGGTCTTTCAGGACTCTCTACATTTATTGCCTCGATCTGTTTTTGAACAGAAGTTGGTGTAGTGGCTTCTTCCTGCTGAATTGTCTCGGCCAGCTGTCGAGATTGAGATCTGGTCGTAACCTTCTCTGAAGAATATTCCAGAATTAGTTTCTTCTTCACAATGGGGGCAGGAGGCTCTTCTCTTCTTCTTTTCTTCTCCTTGGCCGAAAATTTAGCAACCTTCAGAGAGACTCTTATAGGTTGATTAACTTCCTCAGGGAAATTGACTTCCCTGGAAGCCTCCAGTGGATCATCCACTGGTTCGTGTTCTTCATCATTATTAGGAGCCAGTACATCAGTTGCTCCCTTCCTCAGACGGTTTGTCGTCGCAAAACTATCCACAAGGCTAAAGTTTTCGGCAAAGGTGTTAGCAGCTGTATAAAACTGGGAATATGTGAATAGCATTCTTGGACCAGCATTATTCCTCTGTGGCATCGAGAACAATGCTCGTGTGTCTCGAGCGTTGTAATAAGCCCACGCTCTGGCCCCGTCAATCAAGTATTATGTTCCTCGTAAGCAAGTTATTGCATTCCCCACGTGGAACTGGTCATATCCAAATTGTCGAGCAAAGCGACTTGGCAAATATGGCTCCAGAAAGCATTCTTCCTCAAATCTATATACGAGATGTGACGGTCTGATTGCCTTCAACCATTCAAAAGTTATTCGACCTATAGGCTGCCTCCCAAGGTCGACCATGTTGGATGCCATGAATTCATAACCCGTTGGAGGGGGAGTACAAAGAAAATTCCATGCTCTGCCTAGATTTCAAGTGCGTCTGCAATCTCTCAGGCTAGTGTATAGCCAACGGCTCTGTGAGAACCGGCACAGAAAACTGCCATCCACTGCCCCCATGGCAGGATTCATCAGAGATGGGTGGTGCAGGAGTAGCCATCCGAATAAATAATTGTAAGGTAATTCTAGTCTGGGGAAATTACCTTTATCACACTTACCCTTAAGCATGGAATCAACATACAAACGAAGACCCGCATTTATTCTGCAAGTCATCGCTGATAGTAGATCCATCCGGTAGCCAAAGACTAACCGGACAGCAGCAAAAAGGACACCGTGGTGGAAGCGGTCTACTGCACTTGCCCCAGGCATGACGAAGCGGCGGAGCCAGTACGTCAGAAATCCTGCTAATTGGGCTTCTTTGGACATGGGTCTGTAGCCCATTCTTAAATGGCTCTCAACATAATCTCCAACTTTAAGAGGCGGATATTGATGTTCATCCTCTACTAAAGTATCCAGTCTCTTATATTCCTCCATCAGCTTTATCACTTCGCTATGGGTGAGAGGTTGGAAGAAGTCTGGATTGCAGGAATCATTTTCTTTTGTCTTTTTCTCAATGGTATGGTTGAGAAAAAGATAAGTCAGCCATTTCGAAGAATAACATGTACCAGACGAGCCACTCTTGTAGTAGAAAGAGCATACGTTGTAATGGCATAACAACTCGTCAAAGACGTCTACCATCTTCGAATTCTCTCGACGCAGTCTCTCTAACTCGTCATTGGTAGGGACATACTCCTCGTAAGGAAAGTCTGCCATTGGTAAGTACGAGATATACTTCATCTCGTGGAGAGCCAACCCCATCTCTCCGCAGGGCGTCATAAACATCCCTGTCCTGTAATTGTACCTCTCTGCTAGCGCTAAAAATAGATGAGGGTTTGGGTAGAAGCCATATACGGTAGCATGTACCGCTTCATACAGTTCAATCTCTCTGAGTTTGTCTCCAAATTGAACTAGTATCCAATTTGCTATACTGCTCCACCTTTTGATGTCTGGGTTTACCAGACCTGTCAACCGGATGTCTTGATCCGGGTAACTGCCTTCAAATTTTGCGTACTCATTCGCAAAGATTGGGATCCTTACAAGCATTAATAGAGAAGAATTCTTCGGAGGGATGCACCCTGGTTTCAATCCTCTAAGTACCGTACTGTGTCGTTCTGAGGAACTATAGAACATGTCTATGTTGTTCCGGTCCTTTTTGACGCAGATTTTTCTAGTCCGAGCCTGCTGAAGAGGAGTGATGTCCCAGTCCATTTAGCTAGCATGAGCATATCGTGCCAAAGGAAGGCACCTGGCAATATTGGGTAGCAAAATCAGCTTATCCTTCCACTGAAAAG